>VDFB02271358.1:1124822179-1124879246 GCA_007258455.2 Sequoia sempervirens | reverse complement strand
CAGCAACGATTGCACCTTCAAGCTTGCGAGCTCACATCTCTCTTCACGTGCTTGAGGGCACCTTGTTTGGGAGGTGATATCCACTTTACTTAGCATTATCATTTGATTTCGTAGTATAATGTTGTTACCATTGCTTATTTGTACTTTCTTCCATTACTTTCTTTATCGTATTTCTATCTCGTGGCTATTCTGGTTGTTCATGGAGGTGGGAATACTGAAACGGGGGTTTGACTACGGTAAGCCCTGAAACAGCCCCAACATTTTTCCCCATTTTGCTATGTGTAGGTTTTGCATTTGTGTGGAACTTGCGAGAGGCTAGCCCATTCGTAAATTATATTTCCATCACCTTTCACTCTTGTTAAATTCTAGTTAGAACTTTAAAGCATTTCTACAATCATTTTGTTATTCTATCATTTTCTACTTTCGTTATTGCATTAAACCATACTAGTTAAGTAGTTAGCACGTCTTTATGATCTTTGTACTGAATCTTGCATTTTCTGTCTATACGGATTCCAACACACCTGTGAGACGCCAGTGTGCCACACTATCATCCTTGTTCTATGCTTTTTTCCTCTGGAAAAAAGTTATTTGAGGTACAGTTTGAGATCCGGAAACCTGCTCTCTTAGCCCCTTGAAAATCTTGAGTTAGTAGAAAGGCAACAACATTGAGAGTGCTCTTTTTTCTCTACCTTAAAACACTTCATAAATTTACCCTAAACAATCTTTAGTGTGAGGTAAATCAGGGCAACTGATAGTTCTAGACCCTCCTGTGACCCGGGGTTCTGAGCGTTTAGTCCCCCTCTATATTTTGGTGAACTTGACATGAACCGTTCTAGTTCCATTTGGTAGTGTTGAAAGACCCTTCCCTCATATTCTAGGAGTGTTGTGGGTGTGAGTGTTGCAAGGCACCTAGCCTTGCGACCCAACCTACAACTCCTAGTTGTGTAGCTAGGAGGTTTCCTAAGCATTGCAAAGCGAAACCTTGAGTGGGTCACCATCTAATTATGAAACCCTTGGGGGTTCATGCAAAAAGTTATATTTAGTGTACATAAAGATGGATTGCTACCTACATCTACCCATCCCATTTGTGCAACCTGTGAGTGGATCTCCTACTATAACATTTACCTCATAGGATTTGTTGATGAACTCTAATAGAGAACCATCCCCTTTGTACATCCCCACACGTATCAATGTGAATACCATAACTAGTGCTCTCATTGACCCTACATGCTGATTGAATGTCATTACAGAGGAGATCATATTTATAAATTTTTTACATAAGGATGGATATGACAAATTTAGAACCATTATACATACACATGATGGCATTTCCGTCCCTCCCATCAATTGTATCACCTTGTCAGTCCTGGTTGGGCCCAGAACTATGAATGCAATCTTTGATATCATCCTAGGATCCAAATTGTTCAGAGTGAAACTAGGAATTCCCTGGCTAGTTTCCATAAATGTAGTTCCCCTCGGTAATCCATAAGTGCTTGAAGTTTTCCCATGAGGGTTTTGTGCATGTAGTCCACGACACGGGTTATAAATTGATGATTGCGCATGGATGCTACTCACTTGATCACTTCTAATCTGACCCTGTTGGTCTGCTTCCTCCCAAGACAAACCTATTGTACCAAACTTATGTGAAGTACAAGAGTGGGGACATAATGCCAAAGGTGAGATACCCTCCTTCTCCCTATTCCATTTCACATAGAGGTTGCATGATGGCAGAGTGTGAGGCTACCTTTGCCAGTTGAAAGAGGGAGGAGGAGAAGTCTGCTCAAGGATCTTCTTCTTCCTCTGTTGTCCCACCAACTGCTTCCTCTTGCCTTGTTGTGGCGCCATCGACTTCCGTTCCTATGCGTTTGCTTGGGAGTTCGATGGTGCTCGCTTGGTGGAAGCCCAAGCATCAGGAATTTGAACTTCCTATATTACCCATGGTTCCTCGACCCATTTTGTATGGTAAGGGGAAGGGTCCCCATGGAGCATCTTTTGTGTCTCGACCTCCACAACCTCCTACTGCTCCTACCTCTAAGGTACTGAATGGGAAGAGGCCCGTCATTGAGGCACTTGAGCCTACTCCCCTTGTTGTTATTGCATCTTCCTCTCCATTTCTTCCTCCTGTTCCCATCCAAGAGTCCCTCCCTCCATAGGAAACAATCATGATGGATACTTTGATGGATGAACATGAATCTACCATCCCTTTTCAGGCTACAGTCTCTAGCTCTTAGAGCCATAAAAACTGCCTTGCACATGAATGCAAGTGTTAGAGGAAGGCTCTGGTCACTGAGCAAGCTGCCTTGTAGAAGAAGGAAGGGGAGCTAGTAGCTCCTGCTTCAACATCTTCCACTGTGTCTTCTTCTACCATACTTTTGGATTCAATTCCCTCTGCCTCAGTCTTACTCCCGGCTCCCCCCGCAAGCATGAACAATCCTCACCAGAAGAGGGTGTAGGTATTCATTTCTCCTTTGGCTGAACCTCCCCTTTTGATGTCCTTTCCAAACATCCCACCCTTTTTGAAACCTGTGGACATACTGAATACCTCAGTGGTGTCCACTGTAGTATTCTCCTCTTCCTCCTCACCCTCTGCTTCATTCGTGGGGATCTCACATCCTCCGATGAAGTGAAAGATGGAGGGCAACCCTGCTAGAAATGGGTGTCAAAAGAAGGGTTCGCCTTCTTTAGAGGGTGGTTTTGCATTAGCTTGCATCATCTTAGTGATGAAGGAAGCCCCAATGTCCCCGAAGTTTTTCACTACTCCCGTATCGTTCGATGAGGCTAGTAGTGGATCTTGGGTGTCGCCTCCATCACCTGCTGAGTTGATACATGACACTCTTGTAATGTGCATGTTCTACTCTGTAGACAATGTCTTGGCCCTATTGATGATCTTTGTGAGATTGCTGGCATTCATCTCATAGGAACTGAGTGGAGAAGACTGATGAGCCTAGTTTATGGTCTAGTTTTGGGTAGAACTTATGGTTTATTTGCTAAAGTTATCATGGACTTTGACATTAAGTGTTGATACTTTTTATGATATTTCCTTAGAACTATTGACATTGGGCTTAATCTTATTTCTGCAAACCTTTAATGATGATGGCATGTTATACATATTATCCATATTAATTTTGCATGTGGCTAATGAATGTTCTTTGAGGTGGTTACAAATATGTAATTATTGTGCGTACTAACATTGCCATGTAGATTTAGTTGAGGATGCTAAATTGAGGAAGACATCACCAGCTGGGCATGCACCATAACGTCTAGCTAGGGAATCATTCAAAGGTCAAAGGAGGTCAATGCTAGGAGATTCCCCATGCAAACCGAATGTAACTGCCGTGTAGTGAACTTTAATTCTATTGAGCAGCACAGGCGTTACTGCTATGCTAAATCTACGTTTGGACCTGCATGTCTGACCGGATTCCATGCATGCATAATCGCCACCGCTCCACTTTCCCTATTTTCCCTAAATAGGCGTTTCCCAGTTTGTGGAGTTGACCACCTTGTTTAGCTGATAGGATAAATAAGGATCAGATGCTCCTTCTCTAAAGGTTCAACAATTTGATATTGTACTTGCATTCTTGAGTTTCAATAATACATATATACTACTCTTTTGTACTCATGATTTATAGTTAATGAAATAAAGTTATGAGTTTGAGCATTTGAGTTCTCATTAGTTTTAGAGGATACTTATCCAAGGGGGCCCACGTGGTGAGTAATCCATCCTTTAGTTTAGTATTACTTTTTGTTTAGTAATTAGTTAGGAATCTGACACCGACTGTTCCTGTAGCCACTAGAATTCCATTATGTGTCTGTTCCTCCAGCCAAAGCAGACAGAGTAGTGTCATGTTTGTTTGCTTAGATTTTCATCTCTATTATGCATTTTAGCTTAGTATGGTTATTGACTGATGATTAGCATTCACGCCATTCCTTTCCAAGAAATTTACTTTCAACATTGTGCCTTTCTTAGTTGTAGGATGAAAATGGCTACTTTGTGTTCCTAGTGCACATACTGTGTTGGCCCATTTCAAGTTCATGTCCCTGGGTTGACAAGTAAAATGCACCTTCATGATGATTGAATGGCTATTCAGTTTAGATGTCCAATCTCTGAATCACAACTGTAAGAGCTTAGTTGTTAACTCATTGTAGGAGGCAGACATTTTTGGCGCTGTTGTCGGGGATGGTGTCAAACTAGGAAGTTGTTGGGAGTCATTGATAGTTTTCTTGCTGTATTATTTCTGAAAGTTGTTCTTAGTATACCCCTCATTTATGAAGTAATGACCCCCCTTATTCTTTACCGATTCTTTGTGTGAGCTGGTTGATAGTGAGTTGATACTGCATTCATAGAGGAAGGATAAGGGATGCTTATGGGAGATTCCTTCCTAATAATCCTAATCCATTCCAGTTAGTTGAATATCAGAACCTACCAAGAGAAGAAGAAGATCCACAACCCTTTGCTGATGCAATCCTTGATCTAACTAGCTCTAAAGTCTCCTTTGAGGACCAAAATCAGCTTGAGAACCCCTTTGCTTTGGAATTACATCAAGTAGGCATGGGTGATGCAAATGGAAACAGACCTAACCAACCAGCTTTTCCTTTCACCATTGCCCATTAGAATGAAGTTGACAACATAAAAATATCCCTGCTTCAGCACTCCCCAAGTTTTATGGACTTGTCACAGAAAATCCTGATACCTTTTTGTTTGAGTTTGACATACTCTGCAAGAGTTATGATTATACCATTGATGCCCATAGGCTTAAGCTATTTCCTACCACTCTGAAAGAAGCTACATTAAGATGGTTCATGAGCCTAGGCAGAGATACTGTGGAAACTTGGGAAAACATGAAGACAAAATTCCTTGAGAAATACAAGGAGTATTTCAGGGGTAGTGACATGAGAGGAGGTGACATTTTCAGGATGCAAAAAAGGAGGATGGGAGCCTAGAATATTATATTTCAAGGTTTCTATTTTTATTATAGAAATCTCCACACTATACCCTCAATGAGGAATCACAAAAGCTACTTTTCTTGAGAGGAATCAATGAGAGTTGCACTGATGCCTTGGACCTAATGGAAAGAGGATATATCACCCAAGTTCCTTGAGAAGACATCAAGAAAATATGCCAAAACCACTCTAGGGAAGTTTTAAAGAAAGGGAGATCTTACCAATCTTCCATGGGTAAGTCATCTATCGATGGAGTTTCAAGAATGAAGATTACTCATTTGTTGGTAGATTTCAAGCAAGACATTATAAAAAATCTAGCTACTCAACTAGATACACTTCAGGCCAAGAAAAAACAAGAGGAGACAGAGGAAATGTTGGTAGAGTATTGCCCCCATTGCAGGCAGAAGAAGGACTGTAGACAACAGTAGCTTGTATACTTTGCCGACTCAAATCAATTCCTTGTAATTGTTGTGAGTGTAAGTGAAATCCAGTTGCATTCAGGAACTACTCTACCAACCCCTTCCAAGCCCATTATCACTGAGCTTCTTGTGGAAGAGGAAGAGGAACCTCTGAATGATCCCATTCAATCAAGTGCACCTAAAAATCCTGAACCAGTTCCAGTCAAGCAAACTGAACAAGAACCACCATTTCCTCAGAGATTGGAAGTTGCTAAGAAGAAGGAAGAAAATGAGGATACAACTTTTGACATCTTGGATCAGCTGAAGCAATATGTGTCCAAATCCCTCTATTCCAGGCCATAAAGGATGTCCCAATCTATGGCAAGGCAATCAAAGAAGCATGCCTCAAGAAACTAGGTAGGAAGAAGAAATACCCCACTATGGTTCATGTGGTGGGACAACTAGCTGACATCATGCTTGGAAAAGTGACTATCCCTAAGTACAATGACCCAAGTAGTCCTGTGGTAGCAGTTGTTAAAAATGGAATCCAAATCAAGAATGCTATGATTGATTTAGGGGCAGTAATAAATGTAATGACCAAGGACATCCTACAACAACTAAACGTTGCAAGCATGAGATACACTCCTACTGTCCTGCAGCTCGCTGACAGTTCTATTGTTAAGCCTGATGGTATAGTGGAGGATCTTGTGGTAATTCTAGACTCGTGGGAGTACTCAATAGACTTCATGATTCTTTCTCCTAAAGACACACTAGGCAGGTATCCCATTATTCTTGGAAGGCCATGGTTAGCAACTGCAGATGCATATATTGGATGTCGTTCATGAGACATGACCATTTCTGATGGGAGGAGCACCAAAAAGTTTGTTCTTTATCCTCCTGCTCAACCATCCCATGATGAAGATAACCCTGTATGGCCACATGTTGGTGAAGAGGCCGAGGAAGTTAATTCTATGGTGCAACTTATGATGTTCGATAGAAGCTGCTTCATGCAACTTCAAGATGAAGATGAAGCATTGGTTAACATTACTCAGAACCATTGTGAAGTGGAGGAAGTATCATCTTTTCATTCTTCTACTCCAGTCAAGACAATTCTACCTGTTCTTCCTACAACCACTCTTCCTGCAGCCAGTGTTTCTACATACGGACTTCCTGCAACAACAGGTATGTCCCATACATTGCTGCCATATGAACTCAAGGTACCATGTGTTAATGAAGTAGCCATGATAGAGTCAATTACACAAGTACATGTGTCAAAAGGAAAGTATCTAAATGTTAACAAACTGAGTGAAGAACAACAATTGTTATTGGAAAACTTATTGAGGACCCACCAACATGCATTTATGTGGGAATATCATTATATGAAGGGATTGGATCCTAAGCTTTGCACCCACAAAATTTATATTAGAGATGATTGCACCCCAGTGAGGTAGCCACAAATAAGAATTAACCCTGCACTAAGATAAATTGTAAAGGAGAACTGCAGAAGTTGCTAGATGTAGGATTCATCTACCCCATTTCAGATAGCCAGTGGGTGTCTCCATTAGTGATTGTGCCTAAAAAAGGAGAAAAATGGAAAGTTTGTGTTGATTACAGGGAACTTAATGATACTACCAAAAATGACCATTTTCCCTTACCCTTCATAGATCAAGTTTTGGACACATTTGCAGGAAAGCAATACTTCTCTTTTCTAGATGGATTCAACAGCTACAACCATATCTAAATTGCACCAGAAAACCAGGAAAAGACCACTTTTACTTGTCCATGGGGGACTTATGCCTACTCAATACTCCCATTTGGCTTATGCAATGCACCTACAACTTTTCAGAGGGCAGTCATTAGCATATTTTCAAACATTTCTGATGATTGCATGGAAATTTATATGGATGATTTCACTACCTATGGTGCTGATTTCAATGAAGCATTGGAGAATCTAAGGAGAGTCCTACAGAGATGTGAAAATCACAATCTCTCTTTAAATAGTGAAAAGTGTTTCATGATGATGCAAGAAGGTGTAGTTCTTGGGCACTACATCTCTCACACAGGAATTCAAGTAGATCTTGCAAAGATTGAGGTAATAAAAAATCTACCCACACCTGTAAAACAAAAGGATGTTAGGAGTTTCTTGGGCCATGCAAGCTATTATAGGAATTTCATCAAGGATTTTAGCAGAATAGCAACACCATTGTATACTCTCCTCACTAAAGATGTTGAGTTCCTGTGGATTGAAGATTGTGACAAGGCATTTTCTGATTTGAAGGTAGCCTTGACTCATGCTCCTGTACTCAAAGGACCTAATTGGGAGCTTCCTTTCCACATCCATATAGATGCATCAGATGATGCCATAGGAGCAGTCTTAGGACAAAAAGAAGGATCTATTGAAAATGCCATTTATTTTGTCAGCAAAAAATTGCGAGTTGAATTCAACTATACAGTGACAGAGAAAGAAATGCTGGTAGTAATTTATGCCCTGAACAAATTCAGACATTACATAACAGGTTACCAAATATTTGTGCACACTGATCATGTAGCCATTAGGTATCTCTTAAATAAACCTTTGATCACAAGTAGACTAGCAAGGTGGTTATTGTTGATGCAGGAGTTTGACATAACCATTGTGGATAAGCCAGGGAAGGCGAATGTTGTTGCAGATTTTCTCTCAAGGCTGACTACATCAGAAGATAACCAAGCCATAGATGAATCTTTTCCTGATGAACATCTATTCTCTATTAGTGTACAAAAACCTTGGTATGCTGACATAGCTAATTATCTGGTCACAGGTAGAGTTCCTCCTCACTTCTCTCCAAAAGAGAGAAGGACACTCATTGAAAAATCTTTTCCTTTCTCATGAATTGTTGGATGCTTGTTTTATACTAGACCAGACCATGTCATGAGGAGATGTGTGAGGGAAGATGAGACATACGAAATTTTGCATGCATGTCACAATGAACCAATGTGTGGAGGACATTTTGTAGCCAAGAGGACACCAATGAAAATTTTGAACATAGGATATTATTGGCCAACACTCCACAAGGATGCAGGGAGGTATACAAGAAAATGTGATAGATGCCAAAGAATGGGAAAACCAGCCAGATCTGATGAGATGCCACTTTTCCCTCAGGTAGTAATCGCTCCCTTTGATAAGTGGGGATTGGATTTTGTAGGACCCATTGACCCTCCATCAAATGGTAAGTCCTATATTCTGGTATGCACTGATTATGTAACTAAATGGGTTGAAGTTAAGGCCATGAAACATGCAAGAGATAACAAAGTTGCATAATTTCTTTGAGGAGATTTTCACAAGATATGGAGTTCCGAGAGAGATAGTGACTAATCAAGGGTCTCAATTCACATCAAACCTTGTTGCAGTACTAGTCAATGAGTACAACATAAGACATAGGAAGTCTACTCCCTATCACCCCCGGGCCAATGTCCAAGTTGAGGTAACCAACAAAGAAATTGAAGTTATTTTGACCAAGAAAATAGCTATCCACAAAAAGGATTGGGTAAATAGATTACCAGAAGCTATTTGGGCCTACAAAACTACCTGGAAAACAACTATAGGCTTCAATCCATTTGAGTTGTTGTATGGAAAAACAACCATAATGCCCATTGATTTTGAACATAAAACTCTCAAGACTGTGGTAAACTTAGGAATGGATATCTCTGAGGCACAGAGAGAAAGAATCATCTAGCTAAATGCTTTGGACAAGATAAGGAGAGCACCCTTGCATCACACATAAGTGGTGCATAATTAAAGAATCAAGTGGCATGGAAAATTTATCAAGGAAAAGAAATTCAAACCAGGAGATTGGGCCCTGCTCTATGACTCAAAGTATCAGGTCAATGTAGGAAAATTGCAGACAAGTTAGCTAGGACCATATGAGGTTGCTGAAGTATTCCCTAATGGTGCTGAACAACTCACTACTATTGACCTAGTCAGATTCAAGCTGCTTGTCAATGGTCATCGCCTCAGATTGTATCACAAGCCAGCTTCCAAGGAGGAGTTCCTACAACAATTCACTCAGCATGCAACACCCGAGCTTACTGCAGCCGAAGGAAGTGGACCTAGTGTCCCTCCCTCCTTTTGGTTAATTAAGGTACATACTTGTCATAATAAATACTTCCACTTTTGTGGGAGTCCATTTCTTTTCCCATCTTCCCATCCATTTCCACCTTTCTCTCTCTTCCATCACATCACTTCATCTCATCCCACCTCATCTTCATTAATTGCTCAACTTATTTCCTAAAAGGTGAATGGAAATTTCTTCACAATCTTTGCAACGGATCCTCCACACATTCAGGTATATGCACATTAATTGCTATATCTTAATTGTATTTAAGTGCATTTCATTTAATCATTGTACGTTAGTATGGACGTTCACTATAGCATGCCAATATTCCCTACCCTGTCAAATCATCATTCTGTATGTGAGGACACATGCCCAAATTTAGGTTGGGGGGGCAAGGAAAAAGATGTGAATATTTTTCCCACATATCAGTCCATGCTGGTCTATGTCAGAAAAATTTAAATTGAGCCGATTTGAAATCTGAGTGAGAAGAGGACTCGCATGTGTGAAGTGACACCAACTACCGCTGCCATTTCTCTCCATCACAACTTTCCTTTATTACTCCTTCCTTTCCATTATTGACCCTGTCATATCTCAAGTTGTGTTGCAAAAAAAAGGTAAAAAAGGAAAAATTCAGTCGACATTGGCATTGGAAAGTTGGCAAGTGTTGCAGGAAGGTGAATTTGATTTTTAGATGGAATTGCAGGAAGGAAATCATAGTGTTTGTTTGATTGCAGAAAATGAGAGGTGGGTTAATTTGAAATGAACCCACGTTGTACGATGTATTACTGCAGGATGCACAATGCATGCCTGAGTTCAGAAACTGTGGATGGATAGACTACTTCCTGAAACTGGATGATATCGATGAAGATATTGCACTAGAATTCGCCTAGACATTGTCTAAGGGGAAAGCCATGGTAAAAGGGTTGGAAGTATTAGCAACCAAAGAAAGAATTGTAGAAGTTACAGGGTTACCTCCTGATGGTGAAAATTACCTTGCTTCCAGAGACGCCAGGTCAGTTAGGGCCAAATTTACAGAGCCAAATGACCCTCCATTGAGCATAGATAAACATGAGGGAAGAGAATGTCTTTTCCTGAGCTATGGAAGAAGATAGTTGTCTACGTCATAAAATACATCACTTGTGAAGGTTGCCAATCGAATTTGCACTTCGTGCATTTTAAGCTTTTAAATCATATGAGGCACGAAAGAAGTATGAATGTGCCAAACGTGCTATGAAACCTTCTCTCAATCATGGTGGCTGAGACTTATAAAGGTAGGGACAATTATGTTTCCCACCATTGTTTGATTAAACTGTTAGTTGAGAAGTCTCTGCATGATGTATTTGGAATGACTTGGGAAGAATTCATAAAAGTTGATCAAATTAGACCTGAGCATTTGCACCTAGGGTTTTACCTCAACCTCGTAGGTCTAGCAAAAGATTGAGCATGACTGAAGCCACTCTTGGTGCTTCAACCTTTGGTGCAGGCCCTAGTGTAAACCCTCCTACAATAGAAAAAACCATAGAAATTAGCTCTTATGGGACAAAGCACTTAGAGAAAGAAAGCTCTTCCTCAAATTCTGATGATTATGTTCCACTTGGCATTCTAATGAAAACTAGGGCACATAAGAGAGAAGTAGAAATGAGAAAAGGAAAAGCCAAAAGGAAGTAGACATAAAAAGAGGTGCCAAGCTCTAAGAAGAGAAAAGTTGACATTGTTCATCCTGTAGCCAAAGAAAAACATGAGAGCCCTCCTAGGAAAGCAAGACCAGTCGGGCCAACTTTTGTTACATCTTTGCTGGAAAGCCCTAAGTCTAGAGAAATATCATAGGAGGACGCAAAAGCTCTAATGGAGTAGGAGAACGTTGAGGAAGAAGATATATTTAAGATGAAAACAAACATAACACTAGCTGATCTTGCTAACATTGTAGGAGAAATGGAAAACCAAGAGTATGAGGAAAATCAAGATTTCTTGCAGCAAGAGGTCCTGCAGCAAGATATCCTACAACAAAATCCAGAACAAGAGAAAGAGCAAGAGTTCCTGTAGCAACAACTCAAATTGGGAGAACAATCAATACCCTTGCAACCAGAATTGACAAGATAGCCTGAATCCTTGCAGTTAGCATTAGTGCTAGAGAAGATGCTGGTAGAAATATATAACCCCCCTAATTTTTCAATGCATAAATTTGCCACACATTTATGGGAAGAGATGCAAAGAAGAGAAGAGGAATGGAAGGAGGAAAAACACAGATTGAAGAAGGAAATTCAAAAGAGAGATGAGGAAATTGAAGACAAAGATGCATAAATTGCCACCTTAAAGTAGAGGGTGGATGATATGGCAGCCTTGGTACCACAAATTTTAGAATGTAGGACCCCTCCAAGGGTCTATACTCTGTATTTGAAGGAGAAATATCTTTCTTTTAAACTAGCAAGAATTGTCTCAAGTTTGAACCCCTCTATTGAGACCCCTACTAAATTTTTCAATGCTTATCAAATTGCTTCCCCTGAAATGAAGAATTTGTTGTGTGAGTTTTATTTGCATAACTATGTTGTGACTGAAGACCATGATTGGATCCGTTGTTGTACATTGGGGATGTCCAATTAAGGGCATTTACGTCTTGGGTGCAAAATAAGATTAGTTGGAGACAATAATATGGGGCTTATAAGCAAATGGAATCCAACATTCCCCTGTCCATTAGGGCTGAATCAAGTAATCTAGGGGATATTTCCAGGGAATGTCATAGAATGCTTCTTAGACCTAGCTATGGTAATAGGATTATGCCTTGGATAGAAGTAGTTTATAGTGAATATGAGGCAAATGAAAAAGAAAGAGAGGAAACTGTGAAGAGATACCTCTCACAAAGATGGAACAACTTAACTGATGATCTCAAGCAGGCTGAGCCTCATTCCATCTAGAACTATGCAACAACTCTTAAAAGAATTGACATATATATTAACATTGGAAGGACAAAAGGGTGATTCTGGCTTCCCCTAACTTTTCAACCACCCATCCTAATGTGGCATGTATCGAACTTCAGGTTCTACCAATATGATATTAATGCTGCAGAGAAGTAGAGATGGAGCAGATTGGACATATTGGGAGGATTCTATTGGGATCCTGATTCACGCACAACACACTTTGATGTGGGACAATTTTCAATTGCAAATTTTAGAGCCTTGACCAAGCAGAAGAACAACCCTTCCCCTGTTGGAGGACCAACAAGACCTTAGGTTGGGGGGAGTGATGAGCCTAGTTTATGGTCTAGTTTTGGGTAGAACTTATGGTTTATTTGCTAAAGTTATCATGGACTTTGACATTAAGTGTTGATACTTTTTATGATATTTCCTCATAACTATTAACATTGGGCTTAATCTTATTTCTGCAAACCTTTAATGATGATGGCATGTTATATGAACTATCCATATTAATTTTGCATGTGGTTAATGGATGTTCTTTGAGGTGGTTACAAATATGCAATTATTGTGAGTACTAACATTTACATGCAGATTTAGTTAAGGATGCTAAATTGAGGAAGACACTGCTAGCTGGGCATGCACCATAACGCCCAACTAGGGAATCATTCAAAGGTCAAAGGAGGTTGACGCTAGGAGATTCCCCATGCAAACTGAATGTAACTGCCTTGTAGTTGACTTTAATGCTGTAGAGCAGTTCGAGCGTTACTGTTGTGCTAAATCTGTGTTTGGACTTGCATGTCTGACCAAATTCCATGCATGCATAACCACCACCACTCCACTTTCCTTGTTTTCCCTAAATAGGAATCCTCCCAATTCGTGGAGTTGACTACCTTGTTTAGCTGATAGGATAAATAAGGATCATATGCTCCTTCTCTGAAGGTTGCATGATTTGATATTGTACTTGAATTCTTGAGTTTCAGTAATACAAATATACTACTCTTTTGTACTCATGATTTATAGTAAATGAAATAAAGTTCTGAGTTTGAGCATTTGAGTTCTCATTAGTTTTAGAGGATACTTGTCCAAGGGGGGCCACTTGGTGAGTAATCCGTCCTTTAGTTTAGTATTACTTTCTATTCAGTAATTAGTTAAGAATGTGGCACCGATTGTTCCTACAACCACTAGAATTCCATTATGTGATTATTCCTATAGCCAAAGCAGACAAAGTAGTGTCTTGTTTGTTTGCTCAGATTTTCATCTTTGTTATGCATTTCAACTTAGTATGGTTATTGATTGATGATTAGCATTCACATCATTCCTTTCCAAGCAATTTACTTTCAACATTGTGTCTTTCTTAGCTGTAGGATGAAAATGGCTACTTTGAGTTCCTAGTGCACATACTATGCTGGCCCATTTCAAGTTCATGTCCCTAGGTTGACAAGTTAAATGCACCTTCATGATGATTGAATGGCTATTCAGTTTAGATGTCCAATCTCTGAATCACACCTATAAGAGCTTAGTTGTTAACTCATTATAGGAGGTAAGCAAAGACCTCAAGGGGCCTTCTTACTTAGCTCTTGTTGTAGGAGGGTCAAAGGGTACCCCCTTGATATTCTCCTCTTGCAAGCTCGTTCACCCTCCCCTTATGATGATCTAAACTAGCAGAACGACGACCTCTTGGTTGATGAGG
This sequence comes from Sequoia sempervirens, assembly GCA_007258455.2. Taxonomy (NCBI): domain Eukaryota; kingdom Viridiplantae; phylum Streptophyta; class Pinopsida; order Cupressales; family Cupressaceae; genus Sequoia; species Sequoia sempervirens. The sequence goes on along the minus strand of VDFB02271358.1, from coordinate 1,124,865,214 downwards.
ACTAGGGGTGCCTCTTCTTTATCTATATCTATTAGATTGTGTGTGTGTGTTGTGTTCTCCCGTGCTTGTTTTATATGTTCTTGGATGACCCTTGTCATCCTCATAGGTGCTTGGATATAGGAGTGTTTTTGTGTTGTAAAATTTCCTCTATTTTTCACATCATTCTTCTCTTTGTCATACCTTTTATTTTCAACAATTGGGGATGATGCAAAGCGTTGGGGGCATTTAAGCCTCCCTTCCATGTTGACCCAATTTTTTATTTTCATTTTGTTTTCATGTGTCATTCTTCACATGGTCTGATATGATATATATCACTATATCTATCAATTTATATTTATGAGCAGCTCTAACCCGAAAATATTAGATCCCCCTGTCTCTCATTCGTTATTTTATTGTCTATTTTTTTCTTTTTATTTTTCTCTCTTGTTTGCTTTCATTATGATGTTATGGTGCTCATGTGTTGTCCCTCGCGTGTGTGACAACATCACCATGGTTACATTCTGTCATGTCTCGTGGGCCACAACATCACTTTTATTCTTGCTTTTCTATCCTTAGGATGTTACATGTCTTTGTACTTGGCACACACCATCCTAAAGGGGGCTATGATACTACTTTGATTTTCAAAAAAGATGCATTTGATGGCCAATGAATCTCTTCTTGAAAATATCTACCTTTCTTCAAAATTTTCATTCTTCAATAGGCATTCTTGAACAAATTTTTCTTTCATCTCAGATTTGTAAGATAGAATCCAGGCTTGCCCTTGCAAGGGAACATTCTTCCTTTTGAATTCCTTCATGAAATGCATCTTTTAGAAGGAATCCTTGATGCTAGAATCATTAGCGAAAAATGTTCTCTTTCAAAATGTTACCACTTTCACACTAAGAGTCCCTTGAGTGGACCCCCTCTCTTTTGAAGGGTTCTCGAGGGGCCCCTTTGAAAGCTCTTCTTTCAATTATTGACTGTCTGCATGTCTATCTTCTTGTCTGCCTACGTGGCTTCTTTTTGACATAGAACATGTTTTGTCTGTGGATTAACATGTTGCTTTGTAGGTACGCCTATGAAGCTACTTGTCAATCAAACTTTGTGGAGCCTCTTAAATCTGGCTTCCTTCAGGATCGAGCACCTGGGAGGTGCCTCCTTCGCAATTCTAAGGACCTGTGAAGTGCTTACATCCCGTGGGATCCCTTTGATCAAATCTGTAGCTTTAACGACCTACAAAGCCTATTTTTCACCATACGTGGGTTTGCAGACCTATGGTGCACCTTGTTCAACTCTCCTTGGGTTCGAGGACCTGTGGAGTAATCTCCTTTCTTGTGCTTTCAGGTGGGTCAGATTGCGGTCTACTTCCTTGATGGTTTATGTATACATTTCTAAACTCTTTCAATCTAATTTACCTCGCATATGGTAGCACATATGCTCACTAAAGTGAGGGAAAAATGTAATGGAGTGAATTTTCACCCCTCACAAATTTCCCATTTACATCCTCTCACCTTAGAAAAATTAAACCTGATGATGCTATTCCACCTCATCCATTCACACTCCACTCACTTGGTGACTGTCTGTAGTGTCGGTGGGGGAATTTTTTTTGGGGATGCTTCCATCCTGACAAGATTCCCACCTTTGGAATTTGTAGAGGCATTACACTTCTCCATTGGTGATGAAGTAATGCCCCTGCGCCCTTGACCGACCTCGAATGGATCATTTGGGCTACTATTCACTTCAAAACAATTCATTCTTCATTCAATTGGATCTTCTACACATCTCTACACACTTCTTCAAGCTTCTTCATTCTCACTTCATGTTTCTACACATTTCTTGAGCTTTTTCACAACACTCTCCACCATTGTTGTAGCTCTAAAGCGTTACTTTGTTGGATTTCACTCTCATTGTTGCAACAATCATTGCAACTTCAAGCTTGCGATCTCACATCTCCCTTCATGTGCTCGAGGGAACCTTGTTTGGGAGGTGATATCCACTTTACTTAGCATTGCCATTTTCTTTTGTAGTATAGTGTTGTTACCATTGCTTGGTTGTACTTCCATTACTTTCTTTATCGTATTTTCTATCTTGTGGCTATTCTGGCTATCCGTGGAGGTGGGAACACTGAAATAGGGCTTTGACTGTGGCAAGCCCCAAAATAGCTCCAACATTTTTCCTCATTCCGATGTGTGTAGGTTCGCCTTTGTGGGGAGGTTGCGGGAGGATGGACCATTCGTAAGTCGTATTTCCATCACCTTTCACTCTTATCAAATTCTAGTTAGAAATGTAAAGCATTTCTACCATCATTCTGTTATTCTATCATTTTCTACTTTTGTTATTGCATTAAATTGTACTAGTTAAGTAGTTAGCATGCCTTTGTGATCTTCATACTAAATCTTGCACTTTATATTCATACAGACACTAGCATACTGCGTTGTCGTCCCTATTTTGCACTTTTGTCCTTTGGCAAAAATTTGTCTGAGGTACAGTTTAAGATCCAAAAACTTTCTCTCTTAACCCCTTGAAACTCTCGGGTTAGTAGAAGGGCAACAACATTGAGTGTGCTCTTCTTTCTCTACCTTAAAACACTTTATAAATTTACCCTAAACAATCTTTAGCATGATGTAGATCAGGGAAGTTGATCATTCTAGACCCTCCTGTGAGTCGAAGTCTTGAGTGTTCAGTTCCCCTCCTCTATAGTAGTGATGAGGGAGGAATTAAATAAATATTATGTATTTATTTAATTTATGAGAGAATGATTTAAAAAATTAAATAAATATTATTATTCAATTAAGGTGGGAACTTGATTATTTAATTGAATAAATCATATTTATTTAATTAAATTAACCATCCCCCAAATCTCCCTCATCACTAGTTGAATAAATAAATGAAGTTTAGTGAACTAATTAATCATTTTCATATTCCTCCACCGCCTTGTTTAAAATAAACAAAGTCAATGCTACACAAGGATCCAAATGCACAAGCTACAAGTTCACATGAATCCAAAAAGACCCTTTTTAATCCTTTCCTTCTATCAAAATTGAAATAATGTCCACCCTCTATCTCTTCCCAGTATTTTCTCCAATCATGTGAGCCAATCAAAAGATGCCACTTGCAAGATTATTATTCTCTCTTGTGCACCTTAAAACAATAAACCCTAGCTCATAGAATATGTGCACTACTAAGTGGTGTATGCACACAAATTTATGGCATATGTGTATTGCATTGGACCCTTAAACCCTAAACCCTCAACCCCTATACCCTCTACCCTATATACATTGGACCCTCAAACCCTATCCCTCTCTCTCTCCACCTCTCTGTGCCTCCCTCTCTCCTACCTTCTCTAATTGTCTCTATCTACCCTCTCCCTCTAAGTTCTATGTACCTCTCGCTCAATCAATCCCTCTCTCTCTCTCTCTCCCTCTATCTCTCTCTCTCTCACTCCCTCTCTCTCGCACCCCCTCTCTCCCTATCTCTCAAGTCTCTCCCTCTCATGGTCCCCCCTCACACTCTCAAGTCTCTCCCTTTAACACCCTACCTACATAACTCTCCCTTTCTCCTCCCCTCTCTCTCTATCCTCCCACCGCATTTAGCTAAGCCCTCCTCACTCCAACCCTTCTCTCCCACTCCTTGTCTCTAGGTCTCCATTCCATCCCTCTCCCTCTCTCTCAGTCTCTCTCTCCCACCCCCTCTCTCTCCCCATCCCTCCCACCCACCTAGCTAAACCTCTCACTCCAACCCTTCTCTCCCACCCCTCTTAGGTCTCTCCCTTCCACCCCCTCTCCCTCTCTTAGGTCTCTCTCTCCCACCCCCTCTCTCTCTCTCCATCTATCCCTCCCACCCTACCTAGCTAAGTCCCTCTCACTTCAACCCCTTCTCTTCCACTTCCTCTCTCTTAGGTCTCTCTCTCACTACCTCTCTACCTCTCTCTCTCTCTCTTAGGTCTCTTAGGTATCTCCCTCCCACTCTCTCTCCCACCCTACCTAGACTACTCTCTCTCTCTCTCTCTTAAAATTATCCCTCCCTCTAAAGACATACATACATACATACATACATATAAGTAGACATGCATACATACATACTTACATACATACAAGCATACATACATATGTACATACAATCTTACATACATACATTGATACATACATACATACATATACATACAATGATACATACATACATACATACATGCATGTCATACAAGCATACATGCATACAAACATACAAATATATATAGATACATTTAATAGACTATCATTTAACACAAAGCAAGACATAACGTGAGGGTGTTATAACACACTCACATTATGTATTTCTTAGGCAACTCTTGGGAACAAGCACAAAAAATGTCAAAACTATGAAATAACATGAGCGCGTTATAATGCACTATGCGAGCACACTATAATGCGGGTGTGCTATAATGCTAGCAAACTATAAATAGAGTGTGCTATAAAGCAAGCACGCTATAACGCAAGTGCACTACAAAGTGAGCATGCTATAACGCGAGCATGTTATAACACAAGCGTATTATAACATGCTTGCGTTATTTCTTGCTTTGGGAATCCCCAAGCCTTTGGCTTGGTATTTGCTTTGGAATACCAACCCAAAGGTTTGGAGTGCCTTCCCAATGTCCAAAGACATGTTTTTATAAATTCTACAATATTTCATATAATCGCGTTTGTGCTAACCATCGGGTTTGCACGTGTTTCAAGGTCAAAAAAATTGAACACTTGAGTAATGTTAGGCTCTCTCTTATCTATCTAATGATGTAATATTTTTCATATTTTGACAATGTTAAGCCTTTGATCTTTAATTTCTTTTGTTTGTGTGTCCATTTTTTGGCAAAAACTAGTGTTTAGTATTTTTTTCTTTATGCATTAACCATTCATCAAAACTTCAAATAAATTGCATTTTTAGAAACTAGAATCCATTCTACACATTAAAAAAAATGATTTTCAATTAGTTTTCAAAATTTATAGGGGTAGCACAACCAAAATTCCATTTTTCAAGAAGTGTCCACTTTGAAAATTAGTATAAAATCAAATATTCATTAAAAAAATATCAGAAAAATCGGGCATAAACTACATCTTGTTAGCTAATTTCTCACAGAAGCGATTTTAAAAATACCAAAAAAAAGTTAACCTTTTGGGGGAGCCACAAAAGTTGCTATGTTATGTTTCTTTGACAATAACAACATCAATTTTTGTGGCTCCCTCTTTTGAACCCCTTAATCTCTATCATTCTAAAAAAAAAAGTAGTTTAGAAAGTAGACTCGGAGCACTACAATCCTTGTTTCTATTAGATCTAAATTTTTTGAGTGTAACTATCCTCAATTTCACATCGAAGGTCAGTATTTCTTGATTTCAGAAAAAAAGTGGCCACTAAAGACCCCTTTTTGGCCCGCCATCTTTTTGCACTTACCCATGAAATTAATGTGTTTATGGATTCAACAAGTGTTGGAGAGTAGATTACATTGATTAAAGAGAGGATGGAGTATATATTGCATTGTATACAAAGATCCCCTATAGATGAGGATGAGAAGCATATGGAGCAAACGAATAATTTTTATTCATTGTTTAATCAAGTTTTGATGCCACATAAAAATTGGATCAAACATGAGAAAATAACATGTTAAGAGATGTAGCAAGCATGTATAGATAAAGATGAGGTTCCATAAAAGAGAGAGATTGTATTTTTGATAGAATTTTTTAAAGAAAATTCTAGAAGTTATTGTACTAAATTATTTAGTACAAGTGGTATAATTCATTTTTCGATGTTCATGATATAAGAACAATACAAGTATCGGTCTTGGCAGATTTCCTTTGATAATCATTTTATGTTTTGGTACTTCTTAGTCAATCTAATGAAGAATTCAAGTGTCATCAAACATGCATCATCAATATTGTTTAAAAAAATATTGATCCAAAAGTTTGTGAGGATTGCTAATAATGTCAAGAAGGAATTACATACAAATTCTCTCCATTGGTCCATACTAGAGGCTAAGAACCTTTTTATTGGTGGAGTGATATGTTTTGTGGTGGGCCCCACCTTTCGTAAAAGTGTACAATGTCAATTAGATTATTAACCACAATTGCAATGGGGTGGTCTTTTAGGAATTTATGAAGGGTGAAGATTTTTCCTTCAAACTCACTTGCACCATTTGATTGACAATCATAGGATAATCTATTGGCTCAAGGAACTAACCATTTTTGCACAAATATTCACCATGGAGATATTTAATTGTATAGTCTGCAATCCATGGATTACTCATGGAACACACACTATTACTTATCTTATCAACTACTTAATGGGATCCACTACTTTGTTAAATTTGAAATCATCTACATTGATCAATCTTATATTCATAGCTAGTGAGAATTGTCTTGTATGACACATTGTGATAGAAATCCACCCATCCAATACACAATGGTTTTGTATTATGTGAAAACATTAAATGGATTTTATAATAAAATCCTACAAATTACAATCCATATAATAGTAGGATAATTTATGACATCAAATTCATAGACACATCACCTCCTTGGCTAACATGTTAAATTTGACTTCTTATTTTTCAAGGGAAATATATTTGTATGGGTGGTATTTCTCTATAAATAGTAGCATGTGTGCAAATTTGTAACTAAGTATTAGGTTGAGTGCCTAGTAGCTAATTTTCTTAGCCCAATGCTTGATCTTGGTCTTGAATTCCTTAGAGTTTTATAGGGGAACTTCTATGCATATTTTTAAAGGAGTTGTATTCATGTACAATTTTAAGTGGTTGATGAAATTAATATAAGAATAAAGCTAGTTTCTAAGTGGTTCTAGAACTTACCTTTGTTCACTTTCTGGCTATTCCATGTACATGCATGTTTGTTAATTATTGTATCGTGAGTTATTAATAACTACTTTGGTTCTAAGGATGCGTTTTTTCAACATTAGCCTTTTATGATTTATTTTTGTTTTTGAAATATATTTAATTTTCCCCACATTTACCTTAGGCTTAGCTTAGGATAGATAAGGAGAAAACTTCTAATCCTCGATATTGATTTGTTGTCATATCCCACCTAGCTATTATTTGCGATTATTGGTAGCCACATATAATGATTGACCTAGAATAAGACCAAAGATTAAATCAATAACTATTCTCACATACTTGGTGGGACATGAACCCTTTATAATATTTAACCCTATCCCAAGGCTCAAAATACACTACCCAAGTTAGGTTTGTAGCAACTCAATTATACTTATTAGTTGATGACACTATAAATGGAACTCACACTAATAGAAACCTAGAATGTTTGTGACCTCAAGAACTACCAAAAGATCTACTAAAACAAATAATTTAGATATCCTAGTACAAACCCTTGTTCTCATTGCAAGGTAAAGACCTCAAACCACATAATGGCCAGAAACTCAAACTCAATAAGCTAATCCTACAATGACTGCACAACCTCCACCAAGAATCTACCCAACATGGAACACTAGATGTCCTCTTATTCCTCTAGTATCACCTACTATATGGGGATTACATCCCAAATTTTGTATTTGGATCCCTTCCACACTTCATAGTTGAACCCTCAGTCACCCTTATAGAAAATTTATGTGACATTCCAAACCATTAAACAACTCACAATATTGGAGAAGAAAGTATTGCGCATTCAAACAACTTGCCACTTCATTCAAAGTCTATGCACTTGAATAATACCAATACTTGGATCCTTTATTGATAGTAAATTAGGATCATTTGTTCCAATAATTTATTGATAAGTTCAAAGAAAAGAGAGACAACACCTCATTACTAAAATAACTCACCACAGTAAAAAAAATGGATCCAATGGAAATCATAGAATATTTTAGCAAGATATTTCAAAAAGCTTGGAAATGGATTCCTATAGAGGTTTATCCTCCATTAGGTGTTGCTTGCATTTACTATTAGAAGCTTATGGATTGTATTGCAAGCTTTTGGATTCAACTGTGTATGTTTTTCAATCGACGTTTTGGATTCAACTATGTATTACTATGGATTTCAAAATTTTTGTTGAGCTCCATCAACTATCAATAAACATGATGTAAGGCTTGTGTACAACTCAATGGTCATCACTATCCCATATCAAGTAGCCTATTGACTATGGTGTACTTCATTTATCTTATATAAAAAATAGGGATGCATTTTGATTGAATGGTGATAGTATTGTATGTATGACAATAGGCTTTTTGAGATTGACTCAAAAAGTTGTGTATAGTAAGAAAAATAAACTTTACAAATATAAGGAAATCTATTCCATAAGATTTTCAATTAAATAAGAGATATACAAATTTCTATAGGTCTATTATAGATGCTATAGGTTAACATTTGTTATAGGTTAATTGACTTTCCTTATTAATGACATTAAACTAATTATAGAAAGAAAATTTAAGATTATGAAAATAATTAAACTAACAAAATAAAAACTCAGTTCAACCCCTGCTTGGGTCAACTACACCTCTCTAATCATTTATAGAATATTAACTAAATCATACCTCTTATAAATCATGTAAAATTACTTGATATGGAAAAACTCTTTGAATTATGTACTAAGAAAATAGTACAAACTTGTAGAAAATCTATCTAGATATGTTGGATCTCTATAATATTTACCAAGTCTTACTTCTACACATTTATGGACTCTTAACAACTATCTATTTTCTCATTTTGATATAGGAGGAGGATTTTCTTATTTTAGAAATAGAAATACAACTAGAAGACTAAGTATAATCAATTTTGAAGAAGAACACTCCTACAATAATTCAATATATGCACAGGAAGAACAATTTTGTTGGTAACATGGAGATGAGTGGCATAGCCCATTTAATCCTTGCTTGACCCTTGGAGAGTCAGTATTATGTCTACTACCTATTAAACATTCTTCCTTACTTTGTTGAGGCTTACCTTGAACTGCATAAAAGAAGTTATCACCATTAAATAGTTGTTAGAAACTATGATCCTTGGTTGCAGGTACTTGTGGCTTTGGCTACAAGTAGTTGTGGCTTTGACTATAGACACGCTATAACCTCAACTATATAGATTATCTTTCTTATTGGAAACAAAAGTTAGCTTCATAGACAATCTTTCTCTAAGATTATTATAATAAAAATAACATGGTATAATATATTACAAATAAACACAAATATTTTTAAAAAAACCGTACATCGAATATAATGCTTTTATCCAAATATGAATAATTTTTTTTAATAGAGCATAAATATCTTTCAAAATGTTCTTGAACAAGAAAATTAAAGCAATCAATGGGGACAATCATGGGACCCATCAACACCCCACAACTTAAACAATTTTCTTGTCCTCGAGCAATCATGAACTCTCATTATACATTAGGGAAATAGTCTAGAAGTCAACTAGATTAGTTAGTCCTTCACACTGCTTCATGTAGAATCCTTTTTGGCCCTTTATGTGCTACCATCTGGTATCTTTGAAAATCACGTTTCATCACTGATATCTGCATTTTTGAGGATTCAAAAATTTTAAACTTTTCCCTTGTTCTGAAAATTTAATGTTGGCTAATTCAAACCCTGGATGTAAACTTCAGAAGTTTTGGTATTGTAGATGCTACTGAAACTGTTCAAAAGTTATCACTTTAGCAATGGCTTGATTATAGTAAATTCAATCCTGCTTGTGCAATTTGAATGTCTGATGATAATACAAAATCAATACATGAAACTCCCAGAGGAAGAAAGGTTGTAATTGAGACCACATCATTCTCCAAAATATGCTGACTTACTATGCTAGAGCTTGACCTGGAGGTCACCTTGATTTGATTTAGGTTGCCATTGCTGCCATGCCTACGGGTGTTTTAAATCAAGTCATGCACTGGATGATTGTGGCACATTCAGAAGCTTTTGATCATATCATGGGAAAAGTCTTTGTAGGTTCCAAGATAGAGCTTTGTTACTTTTATGAGTCACTTAAGCATGGTATCTACAGTTCTTTGTACAATTGGGACTACCTAGTATATAACAAGAAGGATTGTTAACAGTAGGACCAGAAGGAATTCAAAAATTTCATTATCTCCCCAAAATTCTGTAGTTTCTACGATATCAAATAAGACATTACCTTTGAGATCAATTTCAAATAATTTCATTTTTTTTAATCAAAGAGAGATATTCCAACATAAGCTTTCAGCATCAATTGGGAATGAAGTGATGCTTGAGGAGCCAAAAATTGATATTGATCAGGTAGCTGGACAAAGTAGAGGTGTGGATAATCCATCAGAAGGTGGTAAATCATACGAATCTGGCCCATTATCAAAAACTATATCAGTTGCTGTCAAAGATTCTTCAAGTTCAGGATAGTGAAAACCCACTAGAAATATTAGCAGGAATGAGAATCCAAGAGTGCCAAACGAAGAATTGGTTCTTGGTGCAACTTTTACAGGGATAGTGAGAAGAATACAACCGGTTGGTGCTTTGTTGATTTTAGAGCTTCCATGGATAGACTAGTACATATATCTAGGATTAGTGATAGCTTTATTAGAGACATAAATGATGATGTTTTAGTTGGGCAAGAGGTGATTGTTAGAATAGTAGAAGAGAACTTACAAATAGGGTGTTTTGTTCAATCAATGAAAAGTAGTGATGATCCAAACAAGCCAAGACAATGTAGGCTTTTACTCCTAATTATAGAGAAGGTAGTGTTAGACCTGTTCAAACTAGAAAGGTTGTTGGACGATTCAAAAATTGTAGAAGGCGATCTCAGGAATATAATAAATTCTAGATAATTTATATCACTTCTTGATGGTCAAAGGTTTCTCCATTCAAATGAGGCCTTTGCTCTTGTGCTTACTCAAAGCTTTTTTAAAGTATCTATTGTGGGTAAACAATGGATTTCCATGGTATTAGAATATTCTTAATGGAAGTTGTCATAAGAATTCTCCATCACCCTTTCACTGCACCAAATTCAAATGATATGTTTGATCTTTCCACAGCTTGGGCTCTAGCATATGACATGCTGTACAATGGTGGAGGAAGCCACGAATTTACAAGTACTAGATCCATGAAAAAGTGTTAGAATAGTTGGAATCACATCTAACTAGGTAGAAGAAAAGTTTAGGTATTTACTTGAAGCTTTGAATATGGGTACTCCACCTCATGGAGGTATCTAGGCCATCTTCAAGTGTCAAACAAGTTTGAATGGCATGGTTGTAAGGAAATAGATCAATCTGCTGTACATCTTGATGTTATTCAAGTTGAGATATCATGCACAAACATGGTTGTTGGAGTTGATGGGAAACTCGACAAATCTATGATACAAGAAGCTACTAGACTACGTATTAAAGTGTGTCAATATCTGTGGGATTTTTCAAAAAGGTTCCAGATATGCTTGTTGACATATAGGTACATCCAAGTTACATTGCCATTGAGGGTATGTTATGGAACTTGAAGATTTGTGATATGTCCCTTTTCCGAGAACATTAGTGGGGATGGAATTGTGACATGCATGATCCTTGTTCTAATTTGCTTGTTAAGTATGAAGTTCCGGTCTTTCAGTACAGACGAGGATGATTTCCATGGCTATGATTATAGCATTAGGGGGAGACAGTAAAGTGTATGAATTGTGTTTTTCTACAGGTTCATTCAGGAGGTAACTAAATATTTCATGGGTTTGGAAACTCCACAAGCTCAATAAGCTATTTGAGTTGTAGATAAAGTTAGAGTAGTTGAATGACTTATTCAACAATCAGAAATGGAAGGGTCAACTCTTGTGAAATGCATGTTCCATGGACGCTTCTGTTACTATCGAGCCACACAATTCCATGAGCAAATATTTCAGGTAGCTAGATTGCCTATGTGCTTGATCGATTGCTTATAAAGGCGCCATCAACAATTGATCTAGAACAACTTCGAGAACTTTCATCATCCATTGAGTGAACTGCCAGCAATGCAAGCACCTTAATAAAATAACAATTCTCAATATCTTGAATGAAATTTCCAATTTGAGAGAGCAGATGACTTGGCATTATGGTGTATCATGGAGGGCTCTAGGCAAATTCACTGCTAACAATTCACCGTCAATAATTCACCGCAACAATTCACCACCATGACAAATTCATCTCGTGGAAAATTCACCACCAGCAATCCACCGTCATTGATAATTCATCACACTAACATTTTTAACAAATATTTCGAAGACCTTGAAATTTTTTTGCAAAAGAATAATTTCCACCGCATTAATAATAGAGTTGACTGATATGACTGAATATTTTCTAAATGTATGTGTAGAGCCAACTTGCCTATGCATTTTGAAAGTCATAGTATTTTTTTGGTGTCTTGATTAAGGATCTACCTTGGTTTTAGTTGTTTCATGTTTTATTAGATTCAGAAAATTTGTTGCCCAAATGGATAAAGGTGCCAGTTTGTGACTTATCTTTCTCCCCCATCATCCTCAAGACACTCAAAATACATCAATCTACATTTATTTTTAGTTTTGTTTGTGTGTTTGTTCTAAATGTCATGTTTGAATGTATATCACAACATAAGGGGTTATCATAAAACATATTCTTAGTCACTTGTATGGAAAATCATTTGTTTAATAAGGTGAAACCTTGTATGTCCAAACTAGCACATAGGTATATTATGACACTAGTGTTGGGATACACTATGTAATGGGTATATTTTGATGTAAGGAAGTGTTAAATCATAGTTTTAATAACCAATCTAATTCCTTAGGTAAATCCCCTTGGTCTTGCAGAGCCAAAAGAGAAGGAGGTCTTACTCACTGAGCAATAATTAGTTCTAAATTGCCTAACCTGAATATAGATTTGTGATAATCTTGCTAGGTTTGACACCATGGCACTTGGGATATTATGAATCTTAAGGGTTTGGGATCTACAACTTAGATCACCAAAAAAATTGGAAGTGTTGCTAGAAACTAGTTTAAATCAAGACTCAAATTGAATACCTATGTTAATCAGTAACCATAATGCAACCAAAAAATATTTGAACTTGGGTTAGTATAATCATTTTTTATTTATTTTTCTCCTCTTAAGGAGTGTCAAGTCTATCAAGGAAGATATAGAAGTAACTACATAAGATAAAATAATGAAAATGGATTAGCAATTTAAAGGTCAATAAATTCTTGATACAACTTCCTCTAATGCAAGAAGGTGATGAGAAAAATGCAAGACTAAGAATCTAAGTATATCATCTGTTGAGTCTAGGTATTAGTTAGTTTTCTAATATTTTTATGCATACTCATAGACATTTCTAGACACTTATTTCATACATATTCTTAAACTTTACTACCTTTTATGCTCATTATGCAAACATGAACCTGATTTGAAGTATATGGTTCAATATGGTTAAATAATGTGATAGTTATTGTATAATTAATGTGTGCATGTGTATGAATTACAATGAATATATGTGCTTAAGCTATGCTTATTAGTATTGTATAGATCATGTATGAACTAACTCTTTGTAGCCAAGGAGCCAGAGGAGGTGGACTGTAGCCCGTAGCAACTAGGAAGCACAACCTGCAGCCAAAGGAGTTTCCAGATAGCAATGCAGGGAAGGTTCCAAAATAAGCTGAGCACAACAAATGCAAAAATGGAGGCACTTATTGAGGATGATTGTGCATCACCATGACATTTCAGAAAGAAACTGAAGGAGAAGAACTCTATTACAGTTGTGAGTCTAACATGAATATTTCGTTAGTCCACGTTCCAGTTCTTGTTGCAGTAGAGTTATAGTTCTATTTCGACTCAAAGCACACTAAGATTATCTCTCCAAAATTCAAAATTTCGTTATCTCCCCAAAATTCTGTAGTTTCTACGATATCAAATAAGACATTACCTTTGAGATCAATTTCAAATAATTTCATTCTTTTTAATCAAAGAGAGATATTCCAACATAAGCTTTCAGCATCAATTGGGAATGAAGTGATGCTTGAGGAGCCAAAAATTGATATTGATCAGGTAGCTGGACAAAGTGGAGGTGTGGATAATCCATCAGAAGTTGATAAATCATATGAATCTGGCCCGTTATCAAAAACCATATCAGTTGCTGTCAAAGATTCTTCAAGTTGAAGATAGTAAAAGCCCACTAGAAATATTAGCAGGAATGAGAATTCAAGAGTGTCATTTAATGAAGAATTGGTTCTTGGTGCAACTTTTACAGGGATAGTGAGAAGAATACAACCGTTTGGTGCTTTGTTGATTTTAGAGCTTCTATGGATGGATTAGTGATAGCTTTGTTAGAGACTTAAATGATGATGTTTTAGTTGGGCAAGAGGTGATTGTTAGGATAGTAGAAGAGAACTTACAAATAGAGTGTTTTGTTCTATCAATGAAAAGTAGTGATGGTCCAAACAAGCCAAGACAATGTAGGCTTTTACTCCTAATCATAGAGACTTTGGCAGTGTTAGACCTGTTCAAACTAGAAAGGTTGTTGGACGATCCAACAATGAGAAGACAGAGGTGAAGGTTGTTGGACGATCCAACAATGAGAAGACAGAGGTGACTTAATTTAGGTCTAAATTAGAGCAAGGAAAAATTGTAGAAGGGAATCTCAGGAATATAATAAATTCTAGAGAATTTATATCACTTCTTAATGGTGAAAGGTTTCTCCATTCAAATGAGGCCTCTGCTTGTGCTTACTCAAGAAGCTTTTTTAGAGTATATATTGTGGTTGAACAATGAAGTTCCATGGTATTAGGATATTATTAATGGAAGTTGTCATAAGAATTCTCCATCACCCTTTCACTGAACCAAATTCAAATGATATGCTTGATCTTTCCACAGCTTGGGCTCCAGCATATGACATGGTGTACAATGGTGGAGGAAGCCACGGATTTACAAGTACTAGATCCATGAAAAAGTGTTAGAAATAGTTGGAATCACATCTGAATAGGTAGAAGAAAAGTTTGGGTATTTACTTGAAGCTTTGAATATGGGTACTCCAGCTGATGGAGGTATCTAGGCCATCTTCAAGTCTCAAACAAAATTGAATGGCATGGTTGTAAGGAAACAGATCCATCTACTGTGCATCTTGATTTTATTCAAGTTGAGATATCATGCATCAACATGGTTGTTGTAGATGATGGGAAACTAGACAAATCTTTGATACAAGAAGCTACTAAACTACATATTAAAGTGTGTCAAGATCTGTGGGATTTTTTCAAAAAGGTTCTTGATATGCTTGTTAACATGTAGGTACATCCAAGTTATATTGCCATTGAGGGTATGTTAGGGGACCTGAAGATTTGTGATATGTCCCTCTGCCTAGAACACTAATGGGGATGGATTTGTGACATACATGATCCGGGTTCTAATTTGCTTGTTAAGAAGAAGTTCTAGTCTTTCAGTACGAGGATGATTTTCATGGCTATGATTATAGTCTTAGTGGGAGACAGTAAAGCGTATGAATTGTGTTTTTCTACAGGTTCATTCAGGAGGTAACTAAATATTTCATGGGTTTGGAAACTCCACAAGCTCAAGAAGCTATTTGAGTTGTAGATAAAGTTAGAGTAGCTGAATGACTTATTCAACAATCAGAAATGGAAGGGTCAACTCTTGTGAAATGGATGTTTCATGGATGCTTCTATTATTATCAAGTCACACAATTCCATGAGCAAATATTTCATGTAGCTAGACTGCCTATGTGCTTGATCGCTTGGTTATGATTTTGGCCGGTGAAACTTCTAGAAGAGATGTCATTACATTTCAAAGACAACTACATAAAGGCGCCATCAACAATTGATCTGGAACAACTTCGAGAACTTTCATCATCCATTGAGAGAACTGCCAGCAATGCTAGCACCTTTATAAAATAATAATTCTCAAGATCTTGACTGAAATTTCCAATTTGAAAGAGCAGATGAATTGGCTTTATGGCATATCATGGAATTGGTATGGTAGGAAAAACTTATATTTCTTGCCCTTTTGGATTTGGATTACAAACTCTCTCATGTTATACAAGTAGGAAGATAACTGCTAATCCAGAAGATATCGAATTACAAGGAAAGAGTTCTGAAGACATACGATGTCCTGCTAAATTGACATCAAATCATACTTAGGTTTTATATTAAAATACCTTGCTTCAGGCAAATTCACTGTCAACAATTCATGGTCCAAAAATTCACCGTCAATAATTCACCATCAAACAACTCGTCATCATAAAAAATCATTTCGTGGAAAATTCACTGCTGGATAATTCATCACATTAACATTTTTTAATATATATTTCCAAGACCTTGAGATTGTTTTTTGCAAAATAATAATTTTCACGACATTAATAATAGAGATGACTGATATTGTTGTATAATTGATTTACTAGAATAAAATAAAATAAATGTTTTCAGTTTTACTATCATTTAAATTATTTTTTCTAATTGTATGTGCCATGAATTAAATTTTCCACGAAATGAATTTGTCATGGCAATGAATTGTTTGACGGTGAATTTTCCTAGGGTGAATTGTTGACAGTGAATTTTCCTAGAGCCAAAATACCCACATATGTAAGGTATGGTGGTGGCTTACTAAATAATTATTCCTCCCTAGTTAAGGATGTCACTTGTCTACAAGTTCCATTTAATATAAATTTGTTGTATTTGTGTTAATATCATGTCAGTTGGTGTTTAAGGAATGCCATAAAATTTTCTATTAAGGATTTAACTTAATAAGGAAACCTCTTTGACTTAATATATGGATTAATTAATAAATGCAAAGGATTATTGAGTATAATCTAAATATTTTGGGTTAGGTGGAATCCATTGCCCTAAGTCTTGAAAAATAAGGCGAAGTAAATTAGATTACTCAAATATGTTGGATGTGTGAATGGTTTGTTATATATTTTTATTTAATATTTGACTATGTGCAAAGGAATAGGAATTTCTCCGTGATATTTATATCCACCTACTCTATTTTACAACTAAAAATCATGAAGAGAGTAAAATTTTAAAGTTGTTAAGACTCTAAAGATAAGGATGTAAAAGATTGTTGAATTTTACCTTGTATCTTTTATCTTCTATTTATGAACTTGTGAATCCTTAACTTTGTATTTGAAAATCTAATTAGTATATTTATAATAGATAACACAATAGAAATTAATGGAATTTTAATTGGGTTTATAATTGTGTCTATAATAATTATCTAAATTAGAAAATAGTTTTAGAAGAATTGATAATAAATTGACTAATCTTTGGTGTTTTTATCCTTCTAATATGTTTAGAACTATTTATTGTCATGGGATTTGAAATTGAATTCCCCTTCACCCTATAAAATCTTAAAGAAGGAGAGATGATCCCTCTCTCACATTTTGACCTTGTTTTATTTTATTTTTATAATAGAAGCTTATGTATGTTGTATTAATACCTAAATTAGCCTAGAGGATATTTTGTAGGGATTTTCTTAGAATGAAATGAAGTTACTAAATAGGAAAATCCGAATAGATAGTTAATTTTTTAAGTAATATTTCATCACATAATGTCACAAATTCTCTTCTTTATGCCTCTTCCTCTATTTAGAAGGGTCCACCACATGTATCTTTTAAAGGAACTCTCCCTGCCTTAAATGTCATAGAGGGTGATCGATTGTTTAGGGGTTTCATCTCCTCATGGGGTATTTTTCTCTTAGGGATGTGTTCATTTAATAACATTTCACTACTTAATATATTTTCATTAAGAAAGATTGAGTTATTACATATCCTTTTCTAATTTCTTTTATTGTCTCTATCATAAATTTTGGATTATTGAAGATTTTGTTTCAATTTTTATTCCCTTTGTTGGCACCCCTTTTTTGTCTCTTTTTTCCATATTATGCTCTTGTGGTATTCTCTTTTCCTTATTTCTCCCCCATTTAATTTCTCATCATTTATAACCAATCTAATAAAATCTACATGGGTTTTCCATGTTTAGGGTTTTCCTTTTGTCATTATCTTCTTTCCTTCAAGCCTATGTACCCAACCCCAAAAATCTTGAAATTGGATAATGTTGGGAGGTTTTTGGGTTTTCCACATTTTGGAGCATCCAAACGGGCTTTACTATTTCAAGTTTGGAGAAAATTGCATATAAAATGAGTAATTTATCCTCTTAGGGGTTTTTTGTCTACAATTGGCCTTTTGGGGATATTTGTTATTTAACCAATCCAAATATTTTCAACCAATTCCAAGGTATGGTTCAATAGCATGTTGAAATTTCACAAAGACAAATGAAGAGGAAGGAAAAAATGACTAATTCTAGGCACATGGTTTAGTTGGAAGTGGATCATCCACAAAGTTCAGTATGGCCTCAAATATCTACAAAAAGTTGAATTGAGCCAAGGTTGAGGTTTTGTAGAATATGATTGTTGAATGAAAAAGATGACTGAGAGAGGGGTGAATCAGTTGTATCAAATTAAAACATCAAAACCCTCAATAGTAATCATATCCACAAGCATTCATTGGATCCTTACTATGTTATAGTGATTAACCATGGAATGCAAATAATAGAAATTGAAACAACACCATACACAAGAGAACACCAAATTTATGTGGAAAACCTAATGAGGGAAAAAACACGGTGAGTATTAGCTCACAATATAAGTAATTTCAAAACCAATACAAGGGGTCACTACCAAAATAGGACACACTGTCCAATAGGGCTCACTACCAAAGCTCGCTACTAGAATATGAAAAGAAGATAGAAGATAAATGTTACATAGAGAGAACACTATCTCAATGCAACAAGGAATCCACCATAATTACTCCAACACTTTCACAACCTTATTTGAAAGATTGTGGATTCCTTCAACTCATTGCCTTAAGAATTCTAACATTTTATAGTTCATATCGCTCTGCTCAAATTTGTAGCATTTTCATCCTTTACACATCTCTCGCACATCTATCTTGAGATCTTCCACTAACACCACTCTTATTTATATCATCCTCAACCTTGAAAAACTTCTCCAAGGTCGACAACACATCCTTTACATTTACAATTTCAAATTAGGTCGACACCCAAACATTCCCGTGGTGGATAGGAATGAAGGGAACCCACATAAATCCTTAGTTAGGACCCAAGTTTGTCCTAACACACCTCAAAACACTTCCACAAACTTTGAATTTTCTTTGCATGTAGTGTAAACACCAGGTTGGCCATTACCCATGCAAAAAACCATAAAACTATTAAGTACACACTTCCCACTTGATCAAGATGACACTTAAACCACACAAATATATTTTACATGATCTGGAACAATCCACGAACCACATGAGATCCAACAAAGATTTCATCCAAACTTGCATTATAGAAATACTTTCGAACCTAGAACATCCAGTTAACCTTATACACATGCTAACACATGAAACACACACTGTATTGCACCAAATCATGAGTAATCTTGAATTCTGAAAGATACAATCAACATAAGAAACTTCCCATATATGTACAACCTGAAACCAAACTATAGAGAAATGTAGACCAAATACATGTTTCTCCCAGACCACAACAAACAACACTGAAAGACTAGTTCACACATGTTGGTGAACATATCTCACTTTGCACAATGATCCAGAAGCCCAAACTCTGGATATAGCAATTAATAGTAACCTTGAACAACACATCAGATCCACACAGGCATAGCATCAACATAGAAGAAACGTGGAGTACATCTCGAAGCACGTTCTAAACATTTGCACAACATTGTTTTCTCTATTTATCAAGTTTTCTCAAAAAGCACTTGGAAATCAAGTACCAAAGACACCATCTCAATGTATTACATCATCCCAACACATCCCCAGACACTGTGATATAAAGATAACTCCATGTACTCACAACACTTCCTCAATATCTCAACTATACATGCACAAACTACAACAAACTATTTCCCTCTTTTTCACAATTTTCTCAATATCCTTGACATCTTCATCATGCAACAACCTTCCTCAACACATAGTTGACATAAATAACAACACCAACTTGTTGACATCAATGAAAACACCTTCATACTTGTAACAAGGATAAGTGCACCAGTTCATGGTTCTAAGGTGTAGTTTAAATATCCATATTAAAGTTCCCACAAGGTCAAATGGAGGGTGATGTATTACAATGTTTAGTTGTGGTTTGGATCTTCACAAAATTAGTCCTAAAGTGATTATCAAATTGCTTGAATACGTTTAGCTTTATGTGAACCAATTCATTGCTAAGTGAGTGCAATTAAGTAGGAGGTTGAGGTTTTCATTAACGTTGATGGTCTACCATGATCCAATGGAGGTTTTGTATCACAAGGTTCATTGTAGTCATGTTTATGTATTCTTCCAATAGAGGTTAAGTTTCAACAAAGGCCAAAAAAGAGAGAAGATAATGATGTGGAAAAGGGTAAGTGGACTATTTTTTCTAAATGGTGTCTCCTAGTGATTATTGGTAACACATGAAATCTCCATAAAGGTGAAATTTTGTGAGCATATTAAAGAAAACATGTTATGCAAGAAGTTATGAAACCAATCTTGGGCCAGTTCACCATTGGTATTCCACTAGTTCCCAATGCACATGCAAACATTGACAAAGGTAAATTTGGGATCTTCAGCCAAAGGGAAGAAAAGGAGGAAAAGACTCATGTGTCAAGGATAAAGGCTTGATGGACATCTGATTTCCAAATATCCACATAGGATTCATTTTTATGCATAAAGTAAAATTGAAGCATCAGAGATTCTTGTGGTTCTCAAAACCATGGTAACCCTTGACAAGTTCTTGATACAATCATATGCCCCCAAAAAAGGTAAAGGAAAACACAAGAAATGAAGGCAAAGGTAAATATAAAAATTAGAGGGTTCAATGTTTCTTGGAACCCCTAAAATATTTGACTGGTTCCATAAGGCTTCCATGTCACCAATTAGAATGAATTTCTACAACCACATTGTCTAAAGTGCTATTAACACACAAACACTCATTAAAATACTCAATTCTCACATCGTAAAGACTCTGTGAAGGTATTTTATGCATTTTGTCTTAGATCCAAGAGAAATAATAGTGTCCATACCTTATTTATTATTTGCACCACCTCTTGGAAATGATTTTGATAAATTTTATTGGTGATTTCACTCAATCTTGCACTCAAAACCACAAATCATCAGTGTGTAGATATGGTGGGAATCATAAGAATACTTTTTACATGCCTCTAGGTGGTCAAATTTAGTTTCAGAGGAAACTTGTTGTGTGAGGGTTGGTTGTAATCAAGATTAGGGTTTTATTGTGCAACATGGTGTTATAACATATTGCATGTCTTTTTGCCAGGGGCATATCTATATTATTCATCATTTATAAAGAGGATATATTAGAGAATGTTATTTTTTTAATTGATGAGGAGTAGCTATAGAAATAAAAGAAACAAATATTCATAGAAATCCCTAAGGTTTTAATTTCTAGTTCTAGGTAGTATAATTTTCGTATTATAATCATTTGGATGAATTTTGAACCTATAATAAAATCTTATAAACCTTGAAGATCAAATTATTAAAGAAATAATCAAAATTATCTAAGTATCTCCTTTTTTATGGTATGTATTTCTAGATATATATTGTTTATTTGGTTAACCATGAAATTGCAAAATCCTTGTAAAGCCTTTGTAAGGTATTTTTTTAGATTTTCTAAATGTATGTGTAGAGCCAACTTTCCTATGCATTATGAAAGTAATAGTATTTTATGGTGTGTTGATTAAGGAACCACCTTGGTTTTATTTGTTTCATGTTTGAATAGATTCAGATGCTTTGTTTCCCAAATAGATAAAGTTGTCAGTTTGTGACTATATTTCCCTCCCATCATCCTCAAGACACTCAAAATACATTGATCTATATTTATTTTTAGTTTTTTTGGTGTGTTTGTTCCAAATTCCATACATTTGAATGTATATCACAACATAAGGGGTTATCATAAAACATATTCTTAATCACTTGAATGGAAAATCATTTGTTCAATAAGGTGGTAAGCCTTGCATGTCCAAACTAGCACATAGGTATATTATGACACTAGTCTTGGGATACACTGTGTAATTGGTATAGTTTGATGTAAGGAAGTGTTAAATCATAGTTTTAATAACCAATCCAACTCCTTAGGTAAATCCCCTTGGTCTTGCAGAGCCAAAAGAGAAGGTGGTCTTACTCACCTCAATAATTAGTTCTAAATTGCTTAACCTGAATATAGGTTTGTGATAATCTTCCCAAGTTTGACACCATGGCACTTGGGATTTTATGAATCTTAAGGGTTTTGGATCCACAACTTAGATCACCAAAAAAATTGGAAGCATTGCTAGAGACTAGTTTAAATCAAGCATCAAATTGAATACTTCTAGGTTAATTAGTAACCATAATGCAACTAAAAAATATTTGAACTTGGTTAGTATAATCAATTTTTTTTATCAAGATTTTTTTCTCCTCTTAAGAAGTGACAAGTCTATCAAGGAAGATCTAGAAGTTAACTACATAAGATAAAAGAGTGAAAATGGATTAGCAATTTAAATGTCAATAAATTCTTGATACAACTTCCTCTAATGCAAGAAGGTGATGAGAAAAATGCAAGATTAAGAATCTAAGTATATCATCTCCACATAATTATCCAACTATTGAAAAAGTAGGTACTTAAAATAGGAGAGATGCATCAAAATAATATGATCAATAAACATCAAATGATTCAACTGATAATATTATTAGAACTAGTAGGAGAACATTTAGGTGTTATTTTAGTACACATGGAAAGAAGACAATTGTTTATGTAAGAAAAAAATATGCATTTCAAAATCTACATATAAAATGTAGACATGAATTTGCCTCTACCTCCACATCTGAGAAATCTAATGGGAAATAGACATTAAAATTATCCTACTTCATATCCAAGAGTTGAACAAGAAGTAGAGACACTGTTCAATGATGTAGATTAGGTTTCTCAATTAGATAGTAAGCATAGGGAAAGAGAATTAGATAGAAAAACTAAATATTATTGACCACCTCAAAGAAAGGAAACATGAAATAGAAGAAAAAATTACACCAGGACAAGCTCAACTAGCTTAGAAGTCAAAAAAATAAATCTATAGTAGAATGTTTTTCAACCTCAAAATATTGTTCAACTTGTTCCAAATCAATAGTTGCATAATTTTTAACAAAATCAAAATCCTCAACACCAAAACATAAGACAAAACATTGGGGTCAATCATAGAAGATAAGCTCATAATTTTTTTATAGTAAGACCACCATTAGTATTAGAAAAATATAGACAATTAGAGTTTCATGGAATTCCATGTTATCCTAATCCCATCCCAACTGATATTAGAGGAAAAGTGCCAAAATTTCAAGGTAACAATGCTATCACTGATGAGGACCATTTGAGGCATTTCATTGATGTGATGGATAAGTATGAAATAGAAGATGACTATGTCACAATGAATCTCTTTATGTAGTCATTGGAAGAAAGTGTAAAAGAATGGTATACAAGTCTTCCAAATAGTAACATAGATTCATGGAATGAGTTTATGAGGATTTTCCAATTTCAATATGGAGAAAGAGTGTACCCAAAGTTTGTAATGCATGAGCTAACTACTATAATAAAATGGGTTAGTAAAATAGTTTTTGATTTTAATAATAGGTTTATCACAACAATGAGGAAAGTGCCTCCCCAATTGAGACCAAAGGAACCTTTGTGCCTTGTTTTGTATTATAGAACATTTGATTCAAATTTGGGCTACCGCCTATGAGAAAAAACCCTCAAAAATTAAGGGAAACTTATGACATGGCCATCAATATAGAATGTAATATGAAAGCATCTAGTAAAGGTAGTGAGAGATCTGATGTAAAAAATTATAAGTCGAGTGCAATAACTTCCAATAAGCTCCTCACTATTGAGAACAAATTGGGTAAGTTAATGGGACTCATTAAGTATATCTTATACAAGGTTACAAAGAATGAGAAAGGTATGTCCTCTAAAAATATTGCCACACATTTTAATGAGGGTAAAATATTGCATAATAAACCTTACAATTATGATTGGTCTGAAAGGCATGAAGATAATGATAAACAAGTGACCCCAAGGACTACAAACCAAGGGTACTAAGAGAAACACATACCTAACCGAGGAAAGATCATATGAAGAATCAACAAGATTAATTCTAGTGTGGCATATGCTATTTTCCTCATGATTAGTCAAAGTGTTTTGTTGCTACAACACCTCAAGAATAAAAATGATTCCAAGAAGATGAATGTGTACCCGAGTATTATGAGGATGTCAATGTTAATCAGTTGAATGTATATGAGGGTGAGGAATTATTTTAGTACAATAATAGCATCCATGGTGTTCCATATGAACTACCAAACAATGACTTCAATCAGCTTAAGGATAAATGATACAAAGGGTATAAGAGAGAAAAACCATCTAATGAAGATATCAAATTTGTCACTAAAGTTTTTGTCTTGCGGGTCCAAAGTTATTACCAACTAAGAAATAGGAAAGTAGGTGCCAAAAATTAATTTGGAGGTGTGGTTGTCCAAGATAATCCATCCATAGAAAGGAACAAAGGAAAAAAAAGATAATAACATAGAAAGAGATGTAGTTAGGGTTGTAGGAAAATTGCCACCTAGGAAGAAGATAAATCCCTACAGAATAAATATGTCCCTAAGAAAAATATTTATGTTGTCTAAATCAATAATGTAGAAAATTCAAAGGCTAATGGACATAGTGTCAAATTGAATCAAGTCAATGAAGCAACAAATGATAAATATAGAGTACTTGAAGAGGTCATAAATGCAGCCAACACATAGAAAATTATTGTTGGTGGTCAGGTGATGCCTTGTTGGAAAATACCTATCTATTGAGAGGGGAGTGAATCAGTAGATCAATTAAAACTAGTTTTTTAATACTTTTAAACCAATATAAAAGTATATACAAAGAGATAAACACACATACACAAGCACATAACACTAGATATACATGGAAAACCCAATATGGGAAAAACCACAGTGAGAATAGCTGCTAGGATCTACTGTCCTAATCCAACCTCACAATATGAATCTCACTAGTTACAATATTTAAGGGAACCAACCCTAAGGAGACACCAATCCCTTGATTTAAGAGCACTGAATCTAAGGAAGCACCTACTCCCTACTCTGACCACCAACTCAATTTTCTAATGGAACCAACCAATCATATTTATAATGAAATTTATGGAGCAACAACTCCTAGTTACAAAATGATTCACAAAAATCCAATTCGATATTATAGACCTGTTCTAGAATTGCTCATACTCTACTATGCTTTACTAATTTTTTATCAACATCTGCATATGTTTCTTCTCTTCTCTCTTCACCTCTTTTTCCCATCTCTCTACTTTGGACATTGAATGCATACCCTAGATGATCTGTTCAATATTTGGTCTAGGTCTACCTTCTCAATATTCACACTCAGTCATCAACCATTCTCGCTATTCTATTAGGATTTTCACCTCTTTCTTCACCATCAAGTCTTTTTGCCTCGAGCCATGCACCACTGACCTAATTCACTATTATAGTGTAGGAAAACGCATCCCTTTTCACACTTAATTTGGGAAATAATAATAATAAAATGAACTAAATTATTCCTTAATTTAGTGTTGTAATATGTATTTTACATATTCACATTAAGTTTAAGGCCTTATTAAATAAAATGGACTTAATAGTGCCTTATTTTTGGTGTTGTAAGGTGTACCTTTACACTTTCACACTAACCTAGGGCTTTATTAATTTATTGAGGTCCATTATGTCTTAATTGGACCCTTTAATTCAAATCCAACCTAATTAATTGCAATTTTTGAAGGTAAAATCCGACATTCATCAATGCCATAACATAACACTTAACATTGCAGAATGTGTGTCCTAGGTAAGTGACCTAGGACCCATTCGCCTTAGGCCTAGGACCTAAATTTCAAATATGTTTTTGGAAATATTTCAATGATTTCAAATGTGTATTCACACGTCGTCTTGTGTTATTTGAATTTCGAGAATTAATGTTAACATATGTATAAATAAGAGGTTATCTCACTATGTTTCATCCTAGAATTTTCAAGTGAGCATTCCTATAGCAAGTTTATGAGATCAAGAGCATTTTCAAGGAATTCAAGGACAAATTTATTGAAGACTATTGCAGCAATCAATATTCCATTATCATGTCCAAGTCTCCTTGCATCATGCATGTTTATCCATGGTAGTTCATATATATTAGTGTATTGGTGACAGACATACCATTTTGGTATGTTGCATACTTCTACATGAGACATTTGGAAGGTTATTTTTTAAAAATTTAAATTTCACTGTCTCTCATATAAAGACCTTGGAAAATGTTCTAGTGTTCTAAGTTATTTAGACATCTTTCATCCTTGTCCTTGGAATCTTCAACATACATTATCCACAAAAAATCTTAGCAAAACACCTACAAATCTTTCCAATTCAAGTTGGTTTATAAATATAGAGAGCCACTATTCAAAGAATAAAACCAAATGTATTAAGGCATACTAGATCCATTATATACATTAACAAGTATTTCATGAAACACAAAAATTAATTGTACCCAAATCAAGTGCAGGTGCACAAGGTATGGCTAATGAGTAATAAATTGCACCCATTAGTGAATTATTCCTTGTAGTTCAAATAATTTGTAGAAATAATTTGCATAGTAAATTTTGGAATAATTTGCACCATGGAATGGTGGTTGTGCTCATGTATGGTTGGATGTGAGTGTTTGTGCCAATATCATAAGGTTGCATTCAAGTTCATATCTTAAAAATGGATAGGATGACCTCCAATGTGATAGGAGGAGTCAATGGATAGGATCAATGGCTCATATTGGTTGAGAGTCATGGAGAGATGAGAGGATGGTAAGTGTTCTCATGTGGTTGGAGAAGATGGAGGGAGAGGGATTAAGGCGAGAATCAATGATGTATATTATCTCATTGGACTATGTCATATGGCATGGATGAGTTTGTATAGCACAACCTAGTCTACCAATCCAAGTTAGAGTTTTCTCACTTCCATGAAATTTTTTCCCTCAATATGATCATTATCATATTAGCCAACATGCCAAAATTCTTAGAGTTTAGCATACATGAGCATATTTTTAAGGAAATATCCTAGGGCATAATACATCAAGTGTTAGCACTAAGCATTCATAGGAAACTTGGTCATAGTCGCACTATTCTTAGTCTTAGTTATATCAATTGTATCCACATTTATATATAATCATGGTATTGTTTCAATTATTATGTCTAAGATCTAATTGATCAAGGTGAACCTATAGTGTAAGGTTCCTCATCCTCTTCACCTAATGAGCAATTAAGCATCTGTCATTATCCATTTATGAAGTATGGACAATTTAATCAACTCATAGTGTCAAATAAATTCAATTATTTATTTACCTAAGTCTCTTATCCCCTTATCAAAAATTAAATAAATTAAATATTTATTTAACTCACTATTTTTTACACATTCTATTAAATGGGCTAATCCACTCAATCCTCTAATCACCAAATTTCACAACTTAATCTTGGTCAAACCCTCCCTTTAAACCATGCACATCCTCACACGTGTGCATGTAGGCATGGTGTTTTATACACAAATCATGGGAATTTGTACATGTGACATGGCTTTGGTACCATATCACATGGGCCAAGTACTTGCACATCCCTCAAGGGTACTTGCTTTTAGGTATGTCTAATTGTATCAAGAATTCTTACTTGTATGATAATAATATTACTCAATTTTTGCATCTTAATTGTCTTCTATCTTATTTTTGCATGTGTTTTCTAAGTACTTTACTTATCTACATTTGGACTACCTGAATAGACAATATTTCATTGGAAAAATTCACTAATGATTGCATCAACATGGAAGGGAAGGAACAATTTTTAATAGAAACATATGAGTCTATATGTTGTCAATAATAAATATATGGAGATGATACAGTGTTGCCATATGTTTTATTGTATCAAGAATTCTTACTCATATGATAATAATAAATTACTCAAATTTTATATCTGAATGGTCTTCTATCTATTTTTTGCATGTGTTTTCTAAGTACTTATCTACATTTGGACTACCTGAATAGACAACATTTCATTGGACTCTTCACTGATGATTGCATCAATATGGGAAGGAAGGAACAATTTTTAATAGAAACACATGAGTTCATTATTTGTCAAAAATAAACATATGAAGATGATATAATGTTCCCAAGATGAAAAAATAACAACCTTTGGACCCTCATAGCTTATAAGAAGTCACAATAGGTATGTCTGATTATATCAAGAATTCTTACTCATATGATAATAATATTACTCAATTTATGCATCTTAATTGTCTTCTATCTATTTTTTGCATGTGTTTTCTAAGTACTTTACTTATCTACATTTGCACTACCTAAATAGACAATATTTCATTGGACTCTTCACTGATGATTGCATCAACATGGGAAGGAAGGAACAATTTTAATAGAAACACATGAGTTTGTTAGTTGTCAATAATAAACATATGGAGATGATACAATGTTTCCATATGTCTAATTGTATCAAAAATTCTCACTCATATGATAATAATATTACTCAAATTTTGCATCTTAATTGTCTTCTATCTATTTTTTGCATGTGTTTTCTAAGTGCTTTACTTGTCTAAGTTTGGAAAAACTGAATAGACAACATTTTAATGGACTCTTCATTGATGATTGCATCAACATGGGAAGGAAGGAACAATTTTTAATAGAAACACATGAGTTTGATAGGTGCCAATAATAAACATATAGAGATGATACAATGTTTCCAAGATGAAAAACTAACAACCTTTGGACCCTCATAGCTTATAAGAAGTCACATGGAGTACACTTGAGGGATGGGCAAGGACTTGACTCATGTGATATGGTACCAAAGCCATGTCACATGTACAAAGGCCCGTGAGTTGTGTATAAAAGGCCATGCCTATGTACACATGTGGGGATGTGCACAATTTGAAGGGAGAGTTTGACCAAGATTAAATTGTGAAAGTGGATGATTAGATGATTGAGTGGATTAGCCCATTTAATGGAATGTGTAAAAAATAGTGAATTAAATAAATATTTAATTTATTTAATTTTTGGAAAGGGGATAAGAGACTTAGGTAAATAAATAATTGGATTTATTTGACACTGTGAGTTGATTTTGGTCATACTTCAAAAATGGATCATGATAGATGCCTAATTTCTCATTAGGTGAAGAGGACGAGGAACCTTACACTATAGGTTCACCATGATCAATGAGATCTTAGACATAATAATTCAAACAATACCATGATTAGATGTAAATGTAGATGCAATTGATATAACTAAGACTAATTTAAGACTAAGACTAGTGCGATTGTGACCAAGATTCCTATGAATGCTTAGTGCTAACACTTGATGTATTATGCCCTAGGATAGCTCAACTCTAAGACTTTTGGCATGTTGGCTAATACGATAATGATCATATTGAGGGAAAGTTGTCATGGAAGTGAGAAAACTATAACTTGGATTGGTAGACTAGGTTGTGTTATGCAAACTTGGTCATGCCATGTGACATAGTCAAATTAGAGAAATTGTTCAATTAGGTTATGCAAACTCATCCATGCCATGTGACATAGTCCAATTAGAGAAATTGTTCAAAACATGGATTGGAATGTATATGATCAATGTGTAGGGATCAATATTGATATGTGAGTGATAAGTTCATGGGAAGTGTAGGTGGGACTTCTTGTGGGCAGGGGATCTCACCTGCAGGGGACTAGTCTCGCCCTAGCTCACCCCAAGTACCCAAGATACGGGCTGCTGGGATGGGTCGTGGGGACACCTCTGTTGTATCAAAAAAAAAAAGTTCATGGGAAGTGCCAGTTAATATATCAAATGAATCAAATTGAATAGTAAGACAAGATCAAGAGTAATATGTGTTTGATATGTCCATGGGAAGTGTCAATTATTATGTCAAATGAATCAAATTGAATAATGAGATAATACAATTACAACATATATACAAAGTGATGTAAAATAAAATAATAAAAGTGTCAATATGCATTTTTATCTTTTACAATATGTTTAGTTAAGACTTTCTTATTTTTAAGAACTTTTGTTAATCAATTGATCATATGAATTTTATTAAAGCAACTAACAATATAAAATTAACCAAAAAATTTATAAAATTAAATGATCCTAGAATTTGTTTAAAATATATAATATTACATCTTCACATTCATTTTTTAAACCTTTTGTGTAAATAAAAAAAAGGTTTAAATTATTTGAAATGTTTTGAAAGGTAAAGAATATGAACTATAAGAAAATGTTTAAAATTTTAATTTATCTCCATCAACAAATTAAAAACAAAACAACTTATGGCGCCGCCCGGACTTGAACCGGAGACCTTCAGTGTGTTAGACTGACGTGATCACCAACTACACCACGGCACCAATTTGAAATTTAAGCAATGGAATTCTTAGGATATTTGACATCAGGATGCGGGGCTTTATGTGTTCAATTCTCATTTGAAATACTTTATTTTCCGCCTTACACCAAAATAAGACATCAACTACGTTGATATTCCATATTAAATTTTAACGACTGCATAGTAACTAAATAGGCACACTACAATATTAAATTGCTATATTTGTCGGTTAATTCTCTACGTTCCTTGTAGTGAATGGTTAGATTGGCCTTTGTGTTCAAAACTTTTTAAGACCGTATCTCATGGAGGGTAACTCTAAGGGCCAAAGGGTACCGCCCTAGCATCACCCCATGTTTAGTCAACTACCCATCCTTAGGGATCCAATGAGGGGTTGTAAGGATGCGTCATAAATTGGAATAATAGATTGTTTCAAACCCTGATGATGGATCATGGAGTGTGATCCAAAATGTTGATGACAAAAACTGTAACACAATCAAAGTCAGAAGCTAAAAATTCTCATGATTATGGATCGTTTTGTTGGTTATCATCTAAACCTTGTTACAATTAACTTTCTAAATTGACAAGGAATTTTCTTTAGTCTAAGTGGGATAATAAAAAAGGCATGCCAATTACCTCTAGGTTGCATTAAATAAAATCTAAGGGTATAGGAGGTTTGAGTATAATTGATACTCACTCTCAAGAAATTTGTTTGATTGCCAAATGGATCATTAGATTTTTGAAAGGCACTACCCCATGGAAACAACTTGTTAGATACAAGGTACAAACTATTATTGCAATCAATCCTTACAAGGATGTGGATTAGAAATTTAAAATGTTGTTGACCCTATATTTTAAAACCCAAGGTTCAACACCTCTCAATATAATAAGAAAGGCATATTAAGCTTTGTCTTCTTATCCTAGTATGATCAATCTCTCAAGCATGGTTCAAGCTTCAATTTATCATCCATTTAGTAGAATAGGCAGACCAAGTTGAATGAGCTTCCTCCAGGCCTAGATAGTAGATTTAAGTGTAAGAGATTATCTAGAAAAGACATCTAAACTTTCTATGAGTCATGCGACTTGTCCTCTCTTTAGTGGAATCTCTAGCTTCATCTCAAGTAGGAATGTTTGGAGCTTGATTTTGTGTTGCCCATTTTTTCTCTAGTTTCCATCCTTCATGTGTGTTAATGTGGCATGATTCCTCATCAGTAACTGATTTGAGAAGTTTATAAGGGTTGACATGTATAAAGTATTGCTTATTGGGTGTTCCCTTCCTTGTGCTTCAATTAATTAACCAAAATTAGAAATCAAAAGATTAGCTAAGTCAAAGGGGGAAGGTGGTTGTGGTGGTTCCTAGTGTATTGGGGACCTTAGGAACTTTGATGTATTCTTCATTCCCACTCCACCCTCGACAAAGTAAAGTGAACGACAAAAAAGTGAATGCCAAGGCAATGAATGGGAGATGACAAGCGATAGGCCTAAGGCTCGACACTCAATAGACATTCTTGTGGGGATGCAAACATTTTTATGCTCCTTCAAGTATGTGAAATATCTAACCCTTGACAACTTGTAGTGTTGCTTATTTTGCAGTGTGAAGGATGCACACATCTCTTTTCACCCTCTCCACCTACTTGCATTCATGGTGTCCCTGCCTAATTGCTAGTATTGAATGCAATTGGTGTCCATCAATCTAGAACACTTGAACTTTGGGGGGGATTGATCTTGTGCCACAAATTTTAAGATGTTAAGTGTGCAACAATTAGGGTTGGGTGCCTTGCTATGTATATTTTGGTTTTTGTCTCATTTTGAAGGAGGTTGGTCATTGTTTTGTCTCCAGATGTCAAGAAATATTGTAGGGCATTCATTAACACCACATTCCAATTTATTGAGAGATTACAAACCTAAAAAATCGAAGAAGACTAATGTTATAATGGGATTGTGTGTTGCAAAATGTCTCCATAGCACTTTGTATGTATTTAGGAGGGTTTCTTAGTTGCAACTAGGGATTTTACCTTGCCACACTTGCTAGAATAAATGCAATGTTGAGTTAGATGAATGTGATAGCATTTTGAAAAATATTACAAGGCTTGTAATGATCTTTCTCACTTTATGCATGAACATATGCAATTGTGTCTATATTACTAATTATTCTCTATAGAAAGGTTTCATATTCATTAGTTTATATAACTCCATAGTTGCATGTTATTCTTTCATGTTTGTTCTCTTCTCAGTGTTGTGACTTTGTTGCCCAATAGATAGGAACTAGTCTAGGTCCATACTCTAGTCTCACATCATCAAGAAAAAAAATGTGATCTTTAGTTTAGTTTAGTTGGCCCTTCTTATACACCCATGATTGTAGATATAATTAGGGAATCATTCTCAAGTGAACATTCAATTGATAATATTAATATTTTTGTGTCATCTTGGTTAGTAGTTGTTTAGGAAGTCTTGAAAGTCTCACAAAGTCATATTTTTTTAGTCTTGATGTTTTAAGGACCTTGAGTATTTTTTATGAAAGCATAAGTCACTTTTGGGTTGAATGCACCAATAAAAAGAAAATAAATAAAAAATAAAATTTCAATGCACTAAGTCTACACATTGCAAAAAGGAAGAGTTGACTTTTCCTCCTTTTGAAAGTTTTAAACTTGTTACCCACGTTGCATGATATTTTCTAGGGTTTGCATGAGAGTTGAAATAATCTTCCTTCACTTCTAGAATACTATTTTGGGTTGAAAAACTACATTGCAGGAGCAAGGAGCATGGATATGGCATGTTGCAGGAAATGAAGAGAGATTTCAAGGACTCTTTAACACCTTCTCCACATGTTCAAAGCTCCCTAAAATGGAGGCTCTATGTGGTATGTATTCTACATTTGTAACTTTGTCATATGAAGCTATGCCAAACTTTGTTACCCCTAGAAAAATCGTATAAATTTCTTTCAACCATATACAACCTTTTCAAACCTATGGAGTTGTGTTTTTATGAGGAGATCTTTGAATAATGGTTATAGGTCACAAGTATTATTGATAGGTTTTGAGGACCGGTGAAGATAAAAAAATGAAGTGATGGTTCTAAGACAACAAGAAGAGTGCCACAGTCTACCTATTCACATTACATTATGTATGTTTATAACAAAAGAGGTTGCCAAAATACATATCACAAGGATTTATAATTCATAAATTGATTAAGCTAATCAACAAATTTATTGAGGTACAAATAATCCGTTCAAGATTTATGAGCGAGAGATTTATGTCTCAAATATTGGAGGAACTCATTATTACAAGCTCGGTCTTATTGTACCAAAGACAAAGTTGATAAGTGATTGTAAGGTCACCACTTTTGGATTTACTTCTAAATGAGAGTGATGAGAACAAGTGTCATTTCATATGGGCATACAAATTTGGTCTACAAATTCATGGTCAAAAGAGAAAGGGATGGAATATTATGTTCATTTTCGAGAAACTATGCAATATAATCTATGCATCAAAGCCTAAGTTGGTGTACTTGTTGATTTTGAGAAAGGCTCGTACATAAGAAAAATTTATTAGGGGATCAATGATAAAAAAATATTTATTTTCATAAATTGGACTTATTGGGTCTTTTAGAAGATGACTATGGTATGAAATTGTTTGTAGCTAGAAGCACCATCTCTCTTGATATCAATTTTCTCAAGTATATATGAATAAGTTTGAATAAAGACACACCATCAAGCTATAAATAATATAGTTGGTAGTTGAATTTTATCTACCTTTGGATTAACAAGTAGAGATTGTCCACCAATGACAGTAACATACAAACTTCAAGGATTGAATGGAGGATACAAAGTCCATGATAAAAGAATTAGAGGATAGTTAGGCATATCCAAACTATACATGACAACGTTGAGAGGCCAAAGACAATTAAAATAAGGCTAGATAGTCAGTCATGCCATGGGGGTTAGGTCTTTGCATCATGGGCCATTTAGTAAAATCTATCAAGACAACATTCAAGCCTCATTCATGACAAGCATTGTAAATACCTTATGCTCCCATACAATAGGAGGACATTATTATATGTGAAAAATTATTGTTTATTGTCAATAAAAATGCATTCAACTTATGCATGATGGTATGTATAATGATTGAATGACAAGTTCATCACAATCATAGAGATTGTGAGAAGGAATTATTAATAAACTTTTGGGAATGACAAATTTAGTGTTTATGAACAATGAAAAATAAAAAAGTAATGAAGAGTCTACAATTAAAGCATAGGATAGTTCAAAGGATAGTGCATAGTAAACAATCCAATGGATAATTCAAATATTCATCTCTTATGACTAGGTCTTCAAAGTTTGTGTCACATGTATATGACAATGATAAGGGTTCTTGTTGTATCATAAAGTCTAAACAACCACAAATGATAGTCTTTAATGGTATATTTATATCACATAATGTTATTATAGAGTGTGTTTTATATTACACCCCATCTCTTAGTTACCGAGTTACTTTTACTTTGTAAAGTAAATATGATAATAAATGTTAATCAAAACTTTAATGTGCTCAATAGGAGAATGAAATACTAAACATGTGCATAATGGTGTTATTTCTTTTGAAGGAATGATTATGCTTTATATATTGATTACGATAAATGTATATATGTATTGCAATGTGAATGTTTTGATGACCTATGATGCTAATGGATTTCATGTGAACGACTAACTACCTTTCTGATGCACTAATCTGAATGTAGGAATAGGTTTGAACCTCTGGAAGAGAGGGGGAGTATCACTCAGGAGA
Organism: Sequoia sempervirens; assembly: GCA_007258455.2. NCBI lineage: Eukaryota > Viridiplantae > Streptophyta > Pinopsida > Cupressales > Cupressaceae > Sequoia > Sequoia sempervirens. The sequence continues at coordinate 1,124,830,047 of VDFB02271358.1, read as the reverse complement.
AGAACTTGGTCTAGTAACCTTTAATTCAGCCTAACTAAGCATTCGCACACTCACGCCCTAGTCAGTCTTAGATAAGTCAAGTTGGATTGAGAATCAGGTAAGTAAACCCTTGGTCTTAAGTTTCAGGGATGATTGAAATGATTGAGCAAATGTCTTTGATTTCTTAGATTATTTTCGATTGAGCTTTTGTGATTGAATCTTTGGATATTTGATCTTTTCTGCATAGTTATCTTTATATCGATCTGTATGTACGTATGTATGTGTATATATATATATTTGTTTGTTTTATATTTAATAGCGCATAAGTAAATGCCATGGCGCTCTTTACAAAGCACTGTATAAATGTAAAGGAGAAGCGCATGAGAAACATTGCTGCATACATAATAAAATGCATTGAATATGGGTAAAGCGCTGTCTTCACAGTTTGAATGAAATTTTAGTGTATGCTAAGAATAACACGCGTCTCCTATTGCCAAGGAAAATGCAGCGATGGAAACATAGATATGTTGACATATTGAATGCATAATGAAAGACAGCAGTCTGCCAAGCCTTGAGCAGGTATAATCCACGTGTAAACCTCTTATTCACTTGCGGATTAAAACGCATAAATAGGTATAAGAGTTGTAATAGAAGTCAAGAGTTGCTGGTTACATTAATAACCAACGCATAGTAATGGGGGAAACAAGTAAAATGGAATATGGCCAATGCATGAAGGAAACCAAGTCAAAACAGAGAATTAACACGTAGGGGTTTGGCTGCTGCGTAAACGTTTAAGGAGGAGTTAAATGCAGTTTGGAAACCATATTTAGTAGAAGTTGGAATGTAAAAGAAGTCTTTGAATTCATATTAATCTGTAAATAAGTGTTTAGACTCATTCAAGTACAAATTTGACAACATTTTGCAATGGAATTCGAATTATGAAACTTATTTTGAATTTGTTGTCTCATTTGTCAAGTCGACTCAGCTACAGGACTGCCATGTGTTGCAAACCTATGAGTGAGTCATTGCATGAGGAAGAAATGTGGCAGAAATACTTACTTGTTTGTAGCCCTTGATTGCTCAAAAATTAGTATAAATAGAGATGTCCGTTCTACCAAATGCTACACTTATCATTCTTATTATTTTGATGTTATTTTGCTGTGTGAGGGAGAGCTAGTGAGTTGGGAGTTATTTTGGTATATCGTATTTGTGATTATTATGAGATTTAGTGAGAAGTTAGAAGAGGCTAGTCATGTGGATCTTGGAGGAGGAATCAATCGATCTTGAGGATTCATACTAAGACTTGGAGTTTAATCAATTGGAGCAATAAACAGTCATGCTAGTATCTAAATCTTTGTCTTTTATATTGAAAAGGGTAAATAGATTTGATTACTATGATGGAAAGAATGGGTTTGAGTATGTTGTGATGCTTGTTTATGCTTGCATGATCTTGTTTGTTACTTGCTTGAGAAATCCTATCATATTGAGTTAATACTCTTATATACCCTATATGGGAAAATACATGATAATGTTTCTATTTAGATTATACGTAGTTAGTCTATACTATATGTATGTGGAATGAAATGTGAAATGTGGTTTACATCAATGTCTTGAGGTTAGCAATACAACAATAATGATGGTATGGAAGATATGCCAATGTTGATAGGATGCAATTTCATACAAACCATATAGTTAATCCATACTTGAATGATCACTTGATCGTTGCTTTACTTGATTATTGATTGAAACCCTAGGTTGAGGTTAACCTACTAGGTTGGGTTGTTTATTTAATCTTTTGTTAAAGCACATAGGATGAGATTAACCTATATGATCAAATTGATCATTGATTATTGATTTTATACTTTGGTCTGAGATCATTTATTGTTGAAGATTATACTTTTGATTGAGATCATTTATTGTTGGGTATTATACTTTTGAATAAGGTCATTTATTGATGGGATTATACTTTTGATGGGAGTCATTTAATGTTGATATTACACTCTTGAATGGAGACATTAATTGTTGTGACTGTACTTTTGAAATAGTCATTTAATGATGTGACATTATTTTTATCCATGTGGTTAATTGGTAAAGATATAATTGCTTTGAATTAGTTGAAATATTGTAGTTGAAATATCTTAATAAACTTGAAAAGAATATAGGTTATTCTCGAGGTTAGGATAATCCAATGAAGGGGATAGCCTATGCATAGAATATGAATAGTCATAACAAATCGAGCTAGCATGGTGGGAGAACGTGTAATGTCCATTCCAAATTAGGGGTGATGAATACTTTGGCCAAAGTCATATAATTTGCCACTAGTTACACTGTTAGTTCACTATGTTACCTTTTAGCATGCTAGTCCGAGATTGTCATACATGTAGGTTGTAGCCACTATATGGGAAAGTTCTAGTTATGTAGGACACAACACCAAGCTCAAGATTGGCTAGTATTTTTAGGTTTTTGGACCAAACTCTTCATCGAAGGGTAGGGCCATCTTACCATATGTGGTAGATGTGTGGGGGACCACAGTAAGTCTGTGGATGGCAAAAAAAAACTTGAGTGATGCTTCTCCTCTTCAGTCAACGAGCCAAGATTTGATGGGGGATTTTGTGAACCATTTATATTTCTAGTGCCAATGGAGCTTAAATAAGCTATGTATGTATCTTGTATCTATTTCTATGGAAGATAGAAAATGTAAATTATATCTTGTTTATGAAATCAATACTTTAGAAAGATTGTGATATTACAATGTAATGCAATGGAAATTTAGAATAGTGTTTATTTCAAATGTGCATGTTACCTTTGTTTTTGAAAAGAAAAAATTTATTACTATGTGATGGCATTGTAAATTATTCTCTTGTGGATAAAATTTCTTAGGAAATTTTTTTATTATAACAACATTTGGGCATGTTACATTTTATGAGATGAAAGTTCTTATAAACTAGAGAACATGAGAAAAAGTATAGTTCATAAATGGATGAATGAAAACAAGATGATAGCCTATACATGGTAAAGCATAGTCACTCTATACAAGGCATGTATTCTATGATGAGACATGACAATGTTCAAATAGAAAGTGAAATGGCGATTGAGCTTTCTAGAGTTCTAAAAAGTGGGATAATAATGTCTTTAATTTGTGATGGCATAAATAATATTCCCTAAAAATAGTGATCTATCAATAGATTACAAGGCTACAAGATACCTTAAGGCATAGCTTAAAGATTGATTATGAATGGAAAATATGAAAGAAGTCTTTTTCTGTAGTGTATAGTTGATGAGTGGTTTTCATGAAAAGGATCTTTGCTATGTATGATAGTCCACAAGACTAGTGACCTACATGATATGAATGTCTAGGTTTTCTCATACTTTGATGATAGTGTTAGCAAACCTTAAGTGTTTTTATAATGTGAAGAGAGTAATGTAAGAGAATGTTAATATGGACTTGACAATATGATAGAGGTTAAAAGATAGTCATATACCCCATGACAATCCATGTAAGGATAGTATAGTGGTGTGATTTCCAAGGCACTATGATAACTTCATAGGGAATTTAAGTGAAATATATGACAATGCCCTAATGATAGTAAATTCATGACAAGCAAAGGGTAGTTCACAATGAGAATAGTACTATGAGAGTGATTCTTTATAAAATACTCACAACCATTAGTGTTTAGAATAACATGGGGGTAGTCATATGTTGCAATTAGCAAAGGTATTTCATGATAGTTTGAGAGTGTTCTATGAGGTAGTGTTATTTCTTGAAGAGAGGCCTAATGAAATGATAGTCTAGTTAACATTCTATCAAAAGAAAGTAATGAAAGAAGATGCCACAATCATATGAAATATAGTATGGAAACCATGTCAAAGTGAATAGTCCATGAAAGGCATCTAGAATCACTTGCCTACAAGTGATAAGTATGAAAAAAATTGAATCTAGGGGATAGTGTTTCAAGTGATACTATCATGCATATTAGATAGGCCTTAAGAACTAAATAATTGTGAAGTGCTATGTATGTGATGTCATTTCCATCAATACATTGTCTAGTTGTTGTCCTCAAACAAGTAAGAAAATTTCATGTTAGGGCTATAATCTTAGTTTACAATATTGTGATTCTTATGATTTTTATGGTATTCAAAGGAACATGATATTGAATATGTAATTCTAATGCATGCAAACAATGACAAGGAAGTCACTTAGAGAAAATTTCCAATGAAGACACGGTCCTATAGGAATTATTTAATCTACATGATATTTATGTAAAAAGGGTAGTGATCTACAAGATTTTGTGTGTCAATAATTTAAATAAAACATATAAAGACAAGTGACAGAACAATGGCAAGAGTATTGGATAGAGGTACAGTCCATAAGTCTATATTGTTAGAGAGGAGGAAAGAACCCAGAAACATGATACATATGAAATTTCATAACCATCACACAACAACATAAAGGATAGTTATCATGCTTGACCAAATATCTAGCATTAAAGGATAAGAATGTTGTGATTAGTTAGGGGCCATGAAGGAGTTTTGAGATGAAATGAAAATGAGGCTTATCCTATTCCCTTAAGGAGTCCTACTTCATTCCAAACTCATCAAAATATGACTTATTATTATGCAAGTGGCAGTTTTAAGAAATTCAAGAGTAGTTAGGGGGTAGTAATCAGTTAAAGACATCTTTAGCAACTATAGTCCTTTTTTGTGTTTTTTTTTGACAATTATTTTAAAACATTTTTTTGTTTTAATATTTTTTTTCCTTAAAACAATTATTCCTTACAAAAGGGCATTGATCATTCTTACCTTCACTTGAGTTTGGGTAATTAAAAGCTTTTAATAAATCTTATCTCAAGACTCTGTGCCAAACTTAAGGAAAATAATGGATTGCATAAAAAAGGAAGAATTCACACCTTAAATAGAGAAAAGATTGAAGTTGCATGAAAAATGGAAAGGTAACTATTAAGTTTAAGCACCAAACATAGAAAGAGAAAAGCCAATTTGAAAGAAATCTTGACGTAAAGAAGGAGTTCTAGGTTTTTGGTCAGCATGCAAGATTGAAGAGAAAGATTGGAAGTGATGATGGAGTTGTCTTGAGACATGTAGGTGTATGCAAAGATACACATGATGTAAACATGGCGTGAAAAGAAGGTCTGTTATTTGTAACCCTTCTTTCTATTTTCTCTGTCAAAAAAGATGCATGTAGTTTTCATTATAAGATGTGCATATAAAAGGGCATATGCAAAGGCAAGTTATCAGAGGATGAAAAGTCCTGCACGGATCTTCTTTATTTTCAGATGACTGTTTAATGGAGCTTTTTAGCTTGAAGTTTAGGTTTGTAATTGAATCATTTGGATCTCATGATATTCATTTTTTCTGGAATGACATTCCTCTTCTTGTTTCTCAAAAGAGGGATTGTCCAAATCAGATAAGTTAGGGAAAAATCTTTGAAGTGTTTAGAAAAATGAGATGGAGCTTTACAATTGTGGATGCTATTTTTCCTCAAGATTGACCTGCCTTTTATCCCTAATCTGGCCTACAATTGCTTATCCTATGGTTTCTTCACCACAATGTAGCACTTTGACAGAGGTGGATTTGGAAGTTGGAAGACATTGATGGAAAATATTTGGTGTGTAGAACTTGTGAAGTGCAGTGGACTGAACTGACTCAAGCCAAAACTCTGAACTTACCTAGAGATGAAAGCTCTTGCATGGGCGGAAATGGATTTTTCTCTTCTGATTCAGATCCATAAAAAAAAGAAATTGTAGTGGTGGTCATATGAAAATTCATGTTGTTTTTCCTTTTTCGAAGGAGAAGTTCCCAGATTTGAGAAATGTCATTTCTAGTTATGTTTTTCTTTCTAGGATTTCTGGTAAGAAGAAGTGTAAAACAAATCATAATCATGAACAAAATGAACTTGAAGGAAATGTTGTCAAGGAAAAAATGGACATCAACTTACTTGGTGACAAATTACTTATGAGATTACAAAAAGGTGAGGAATTTAGGTGCAGGAGGCCTGCTTGGTAGCTGCTTTTGGTGTTTTAGCATCAAGAACTTTGTGGCATTGATAAACATTTCTGACAAAATAATCATTCTTTTGGTGTTGTTATTAAGCCTTTGACTGTGCACGTTTTGGGAAATATTTTTTTATTTACTTCTGACATGCCATGAAAGACACTAGCTTTTGAGGAGGTTGTTGTGAACTAGTTTGCACTAAAACCATTGAAACTAAACCATAAGCAGAAACTAATCTCAAAGGACAAGTTAATGATAAGTTTCAAACATAGGAAAGAAGTGGACAACCATTACTCAAGTTAAAGACACAACTACCAAGAGATAGCCATGCAAGGTTGAGTGCTAAGGGGTAGTGACTTCATCAAATGCATGACAGATAAGTTGAGTGAAAAAGGGGTATACCTATGACAGTGTCAGATAAAGGCCATGCATATGAAAATGAACATGCATGCAATACAATGAAGACATTGAAGAGTATGCATGAATAGAGTTCAAAAGGCAGGTCCATACATTTTGGAAGTTGAAAAGACTATCCCATGATTTAAAGAAGATAGGACCGTCCTTTTGAGATGGAGGACCATGATCAAACAAAGACGAGGGCAGTTTTGAATGCATGAAGCACAATGTAGGGTCTTGAATTTGATGCAGGAGCATCCAGTGGTGTAAGGGCAATCTTGCATCACCCAAAAATAGTTAAATTTCAAGTTTATCATTTTTCAGATGTTTTTACATTTTTGGATACCCTTTTTGTCATAATGAAATTCTCAATTTACGGTTTTTATTTTCTATTCCTGGGTTGAAATATATTGTAGTTTTAGTTTCCTAGATTTGCACCTGAAAATCTTCCGAGTTGGATTTGAGGCACTTAGAGCTTTTGGAATGGCCCTGAAACTTGCTGAAATTGGTGTAGCAAATTTTGAGCGCGTTCTTGACTTTGATATTTTTCCAACGGTTCAAACGGTTCACGAATCAGAGTCCTGGATCAAAAGTTATGGCTCCGGGAAGTTGGCGTACTTTCTAGAAGATACCATTGCAAATGCTCTTTTGAAATTTGAATTTCATGTTGTAAATTTTTGGCGCCAAACCGCCTAAACTCAATTTGAATGTTGTTTTGGCTCCAAACTAATGAGGAGCTCTATTTATGGGTGGGTTTTCTAATTTTTTGATAACTTTTTGGGGGACAAGCTCGCATATTACGAAAGGGTGAATCTATAGCTTTCTGTAACTTGCATGTGTTCTAAAACTTGAGGATTTGAGATCCTCTGCATGTAAGAAGTTCCATTTTCTGAATAATAAAATTATTCTCTTGTTTGTGGATTATTTTCTATGTCTCGGGTTGCGCCCTCATCAAGTGGTATCAAAGCGAGTTTTTCTTGAGCATGTGGACAAATCACCGATCGTGAGGCAGTTCGCACCAGGACCGTGGTTGTGGGTCGAAGTCAAGAAAGATGCCTCCAAGAGTGATTCCTGGTAGGCATGGAGGTGCTAGAGTTGGTCGAGGCGACAAAGATGCTGGTGGAAGAGATGCACTGGCAACCCTCCAGAGACAGGTTAATGTGTTACAAGAGCAGTTGAGAAGAGGGTTAAACTTAAGGGAAGAAAGTGAGGATGAAAGAGAGGAAGAAGGTTCAAATGTAGAAGAGGAAGAAGAAGCAATTGATCAAGACCAAATGTGGCTAATAAGGGTCATTTTGAAGATCAAGAAAAGACCCAGAGTAGAAGTCCCTAGTTATTCCGGAAGTCTGAACTTGGAAGAGTTGATCGATTGGATCAACGAGCTAGAAGAATATTTTGAATATGAGGAAATAGAGGACCCAGATCGGGTTAAGTTTGCAAAAATGAAGCTGAAGGGCCATGCCAGTATTTGGTGGAAAGAGGTC
>VDFB02271358.1:1124684627-1124818165 GCA_007258455.2 Sequoia sempervirens | reverse complement strand
TGGAGAGAAAGGCTTGTGGAAGATTCATCTTGGCTATTCCATAAGTGCTATTCAATCGGGTTGGGTTTTCTCAACCATCCTGGAGACGGATGGGGTCACCAAATTACCCCTCGGGTGTCCGATGCGGTTAATCCAATGGTGTAAGGGCAATCTTGCATCACCCAAAAATAGTTAAATTTCAAGTTTATCATTTTTTGGATATTTTTACTTTTTTGGATACCCTTTTCATCATAATGAAATTCCCAATTTACGGTTTCTATTTTCTATTCCTGGATTGAAAGATATTGCAGTTTTAGTTTCCCAGATTTGCACTTGAAAATCTTCCAAGTTGGATTTGAGGCACTTAGAGCTTCTAGAATGGCCCTAAAACTTGCCAAAATTGGCGTAAAAAACTTTGTGTGCGTTCTTGACTTCGAGACCTTTCCAATGGTTCAAACGGTTCGCGAATCGGAGTCCGGGATCAAAAGTTATGGCCTCGGGAAGTTGGCGTACTTTCTAGAAGATACCATTGCAAATGCTCTTTTGAAATTTGAACTTCATGTTGTAAATTTTCGGCGCCAAACCACCTAAACTCAATTTGAATGTTGTTTTGGCTCCAAAATAATGAGGAGCTCTATTTATGGGCGGGTTTTCTAATTTTTGGGTAACTTATTGGGGGACAAGCTCGCATATTGCGAAAGGGTGAATCTGTAGCTTTCTGTAACTTGCATGTGTTGTAAAACTTGGGGAATTGAGATCCTCTACATGTAAGAAGTTCCATTTTCTGAATAATAAAATTATTCTCTTATTTGTGGGTTATTTTCTGTGTCTCAGGTTGTGCCCTCATTAGAATTTGATGGCCCTATTTTGCCAAATTCTTTTGGTGAAATTTTGACATGTGGGTTGCTTGTTCTTCAAGTGGAACACATGTTGATAATGATCTCACATTTTATGTATTCCCAGTTTCAAAAAATGTTGGTAACCATGAAATTAAAGCAAAAATGGGTAAAAGAGTTAGGCTCCTTGCTTGAAATTAATGGGAAATCCATATTTGGTCATCTTCCTTCTCAATGCAAAGGCCTTGATGTTATTCATGCACAAAGTTACATAAGGATAGAGCAATAAAAAGGGCTATCATCAAATGATTCTTAGAAAGAAATCAAGAGGATAGTCTTTGATCCACCATGAAGTGGAAGATTTATGAGATGATAAAGTTTTGCATAAAGGAAAAATGGAATTATTCATAAAAGGCATTGATCATGATAATGGGCACAAGAAGGGTTAAATATGTTTCAAGAAGATTCAATAGGACAAAGCTATTCAAAATGACAAATAGTTTTAGGTACAATTGATGTCAATCAAATAGGTGTAGCCTCAGGAACATCAAAGGGGAAGACTTCAATAAGAGATGCCGCAAATGATGAGCTTCACTGCCATGGATGGCATAATTGTTGCAAGTATGAATGAGTATGGTGGTGTTGTCATTGATGTCAACACAATATAGGTTGTTGTAGAGAAATGAAACAAGTGATTGTAGGTGGTGCATGTATAGTTGAGATACTATAGAGATGTTGTGAGTACATGGAGTTATCTTTATGGTGTTGCCAGGAGTGTTGATATGATGAGTTACCAAGTGTTTTTGATAAAATTAATAAATAGTGAAGTTAGAATTGTGTGTGTGTTCAAAATGTGCTTCGGTATGTGCTTCACATTTCTTTTGTGTTGATCGTATGCTTGTGCGGATATGGAGTGTTGTTTATGGGCATCCTTAGGTGATATATCTTGGATTATACTTTCGAGTTTGATGAAGAGTGAAAATTGTGTTCACCAGTGTGTGAACTGGTCTAGCAAAGTAGTTTGTTTATGGATTGGGAGAAATATATTTTCTCTGCAGTCCTCAGCTAATATTTTTCTGGTCTTATGGATCTGGAAGAAGGATTGTAATGATGTTATCTATGCTCTATCAAAGGTGTTCATGGTTTGGTGCTATGGAAGACTAGTTTCAGAGTTCCTATGTGTATCTATATAGTCTAGATGGACTAATGGAAAGTGTTCTCAATATGAAGGTTGTTGCAGTAGCTACAGATGAATCTGAAGGCATCTAAGATGTGTTCCAGCATATGGTGAAGCATGTTTTGTGGTTTGCATGTTATATTCTTGTTATGGAACGTGTACTTCAAAGTTCATTGGTGTTTTCATTAGGTTTGGCCGACCTAGTGTTTACATGTCATGTGAAGAATAAGTATCAATTAGGGAAAAGTATGATTGATCCAAGATGTTGTTTTGGGTCCTAGTTAAGCATTGGTATGGTCCACTCTCATTCTTATCCACCGCGGGAATGTTGAGTTTCCGACCTAATTTGAATTTGTAAAATGAAGCATGTGTAGCTAACCTTGGAGAAAGTTTCTAAGGTGTAAGATGGTATAGATATAAGGAAAAATGTTAAGGATTGAATGCCACAAGTGTGAGAAGCAAGGTAGATGCAAGAGATCATGCGAAAGTGAATTGAGGCAGCAAGAACTTCAATGTGTTAGACTGCTGAAAGTAGTGAGTTGACGGTGTCTACAATTCTCCGATCAAGGCTGTAGATGTGTGAAAGTTGTGGTGGATTTTCTGTTATCTTTCTCTATCTTTAGGTAGTGAGCCTCCTTTATGGACAACGAGTCCTATTTGTAGGAAGTGAGCCTCCTATCTGGATAGTGAGTTCTATCTTGGGCAGTGAGCCTCTTTGTAAACGGTTTTGCAATTACTCTTATATTGTGAGTTAATCCTTACCGTGGTTTTTCCCTTATTGGGTATTCCACGTAAATCTAGTATTTCTTGTGTTGATATTACTTTCTATTATTTTCTCTTCATTCTCATACTTAATACAAAATTAAAGTGGACATGGAGTTAATAATTGTTTGAGATTTGTGTGATTGGTGAGAACTGATTCACCCCCCTCTTAGTTGAGTTGTGCATTTCAACAATTGGTATCAAAGCTTTGGTTCCTCGGAGAAGAGCTTAACCGCTTGAGGTAGATCCTATGGCACACGAATTGAAAATCCCTATGTTTTATGGATCTTACTATAGTTTCTAGAAAGTGCAAATGAGAGGTTACCTAATCTCTCTTGGCTACAAGACTTGGAAAGCTGTCAAGACAAAATATGTTGAGCCAGTAAGTGGTCTTTCCTCTGTAGATGATATTTCTACCTATGAATAAAATGAAAAAGAAAGGTATGCAATCTATAGTGCTTTATCTAAGAGTGAGCTAACAAAAGTTATTTCATTAGGCACTGCTTATGAAGTTTGGGAAAAGTTGAAAGATATTTATGAAATAAATGATAGAGTCAAATTGTCAAAGAAGTTAATAGCTAAGTGCATATATGCGAACTTGAAAATGAAAGAAGGTGAAGACATTGCAAGTTACTTTTAGAGGGTTGGCATTACAGTAAGTGAAGTCAAAAATCAAGGTGGTACTCTAACAGATGAAGATGTAATGGAGAAGATTCTAATGACCCTACCAGAGAGTTACAGTGATAAGGTCTCATCCATTGAGGAAGTTTATGATCCAAAGAAATTCACTAAAGAACAACTATTTGGCACCTTGACTACATTTGAAATGAGGAAATTTGGAAAAGAAAAGGAGAAAACAAAAACAACCTTCAAAGCCACTAAGACATAAGATGATCCAGATGGTGATAGTTTAGAGGAGTTGGAAGCAAATTTTACAAGTTGAAGAAAGGTACCGGAAAGTACAAGGGTATGTTACCTTTTAAATGTTTCAGTTGTGGAAATATTGGTCACTATGCTTGAAGATGTCCAAATAGAGCCATAAACAAGAAGAGAAAAGACAATAAAGACAAAAAGGACAAAAATTTCAAGAAATTGTATTATGTTAGAGAAGATGCTGGAATTTCTGATGATGAATCTAATATTGAGGGTGATAACGATGAATGCTTGTTTCTATCCTTAGAGAATAAATCAATGTCTACTAACCATGGAAGATGTGCAAGGGAATGTGGTCCATAAAACAAGAAGGAAGAGATGGAAGGTACTTTGGTTACCGCCTTTCATGCTAGAAAAGATGAAGATTATTAGGTAATTGACAGTGGCTGCTCAAATCACATGACCAGAGACAAAAGTAAGTTCACTAAACTTGAAAAGTATGATGGAGGATTATTCGTGTTTGGAGATGATTTTGGTGCAAAGATTATTGGAAAAGGAACAATTAGTTTTGATGGAAAACATAATACTGATGATGTCTATTATGTTAAGGGCTTACGGCATAATCTCTTGAGTGTTGGAAAAATGTGTAGTAAAGGATTTAAGCTTGTATTTTAGGCTAATACTTGTGAGATCAGAAAAGGGTATAGAACTATGGTAGTTGTAGGAAGAACATATGGAAACATTTAATAGCTTAAGGGTGTTGATGGTCAGTGTTTTGTGTCTCAAGTTAATAAAAGTTGGCTATGACACCAAAGGATAGGACATGTAAACTTTGAAAACCTGATTAGGATTAGTTCAAAAGAATTTGTCAGGGATTTTCCTAAAATCACAAATCCTACCAATAATGTTTGTAAAAGTTATCAGTTGGGAAAACAAACAAGATGCAACTTTAAAGGAAAAGAACAATCGACTACTAGAATGTTGGAATTGATTCATACATACCTTTGTGGTCCCATAAGAATAGGAATTCTTAATGGTGATAGGTATTTTATGCTTCTAATTGATGATTATTCTAGAATGACATGGGTTACTTTTCTTTGGGAGAAAGCTCAAGCTCTAGATAGATTCAAGGTGTTCAAGACTATGGTAGAGAATGAAGAACCTAAAAATTAAATGTTTAAGGTTTGACAGAGGTGGAGAATTCACCTCCAATGAGTTTAATATGTTTTGTGAAGAGCATGGTATAGAGAGGCATCTTTCTGCTCCTAGAACTCCTTAGTAGAATAGAGTTGTTGAGAGGAAGAATCAAACTGTTCAAGAAGCTGCAAGTACTATTATGAAAGAAGCAAATGTACTTGAAGTATACTAGAGAGAAGTAATTCAAATTGATGTTTATATTCTTAATAGAGTTTAGATCAAAGGTAACAACACAAAGACCCCTTATGAACTATGGCAAGGCAAAATTCCTACTGTTAAGTACTTTAAGGTGTTTGGAAGCAAATGTTATATTAAAAGAGATGATGAGAATCTCTAGGAAAGTTTGATGCTAGATGTGATGAAGGTATTTTCCTTGGATATTCAACCAATAGCAAAGCTTATAGATGCTTCAATAAAAGATTGAGAAATATTGTTGAAAGTGCAAATTTAAAGGTTGATGAAGATATGCACAAATTAGTTGAAATAAGTGAAGTCGAACCAGATGAACCTATCTACAGACAAGTACAAGAAGAGAATAAGGAAGAAGAAAAGCATATTGAAGAAGAAGAAGCTTCGAAACTTGCTCCTAAGACTCCAAAATATGTATAGAAAAATCATCCAGAAGAATAGATAATTCGAGACAAAAGTGAAGGTGTAAAGACAAGAAGAAAAGTGGTGGTAGTGGAGGTAAATTTGTGTTTACTTTCCAAGATAGAAACTAAATCAGTGTTTGAAGCATGCAAAGATGAAAACTGGGTTACAACAATGAAAGAGGAATTACAACAAATAGAGAAAAATTAGACATGGTTCCTAGATTGGTAAACAAGAATGTAATTGGTACAAAATGGGTATTCAGGAATAAGCTGAATGAGAATGGTGAAGTAGTAAGAAACAAAGCAAGACTTGTGTGTAAAGGTTGTTCACAAGTTGAAGGAATAGAATTTAGGAGAAATTTTCCCTGTGACAAGAATGGAGGCTATTCGGATCTTTTTGGCATTTTTTGCTCACAAAGATTTCAAGATATACTAGATGGATGTTAAGTATGCATTCCTGAATGGAGAATTGGAAGAAGAGGTCTACATGGAACAACCAGAGGGATTTCAGTTATTAGATCAACCAAACATGGTCTGTAAGTGGAAAAAGGCATTGTATAGACTTAAATAGGCTCCCAGAGCATGGTATACAAGGTTGGATAGGTATTTGACACAACAAAGGTTTAGGAAAGGCTCCACAAACAATAATCTATATTTCAAGGTTGAAGGAAACAAAATGTTGATAGTGGTTGTGTATGTTGATGATATTATCTTTGGAGGAAATGAGGGTATGTGTAATAAATTTGTAGAGGAGATGTAAAAAGAGTTTGAAATGTCTCTGATTGGTGAGTTAAATTTCTTTCTTGGACTTCATGTGAATCAAAATGATAAGGGAATGTTCATTTCACAATCAAAGTATGTTAAAGAATTGTTGAAGAAGTTTGGAATGAATGACTCCAAACCGGTTAGTACCCCTATGGTGACTGGATGCAAACTGAGTAAGGATGATGAATCTCCTAAAGTTGATCAGAGCATGTATAGATCTATGATTGGTGGACTATTTTATCTTACTGCTACTAGACTGGATATCATGCATGCAATATGTTTGGTTGCCAGATTTCAAGAAGAACCCAAAGAAACACATGTTACCGCTATGAAAAGGATATTCAAATATTTAAAAGGGACTCCAGATTATGGCTTGTGGTACCCTGAGGATACTAATTTTACTTCAAGTGCTTACACTAATGCAGATTGGGTTGGTTGTGTAGATGACTGGAAGAGTACAAGTGGTGGTGTATTCTTTCTTGGATGTAGGTTGGTTTCATGGCTAAGCAAGAAATAAGATACAATTTCTTTATCCACTGCAGAGGTTGAGTACAATATAGCAGCAACATCTTGTTGCCCATAGGTATTGTGGATGAAGAAAACATTGAAGGATATAGGAGTGATATGTGGTGAGACTATCCCCATCTTTTGTGATAATACATGTGTAATAAATATTTCAAAGAATTTGGTAATGCATTCAAGGAAAAATCATATATCTATCATATATCATTTCTTGAGAGAGAAGGTATTGGAGAATGAAGTCAGGGTAGAGTATGTGCCTACAAAGGATTAGATTGTTGATATATTTACTAAGGCTCTTTTGAAGGATAATTTTGAGTATCTCAGAGAGAAGTTGGGGTTTATTGCCCCTCCTTTGAACTAGGTGCATATATAGGTGCATCATTCTAGTGGATCTACAAGTTCATCATTTGTCTAGACTGATGACTGGGGTCTACCCCTCAGAGGGAGTAGGAAGTATCATTGTTGCAATATGAGATGTGTGTTATCATGGGTGCACTCCTAAGGGGGAGTGATCATAATTATGAAATATTTTTTGTTCTTTTCCATTGATGTCAAAGGGGGAGAGAGAGTCATGTGTTTCCATCAATGACAAAGGGGGAGATTGTGGCAAGTATGAATGTGTATGGTGGTGTTGTCATTGATGTCAGCACTGTATAGGTTGTTGCAGAGAAAGGAAAAAAGTGATTGCAGGTGGTGCATGTATAGTTGAGATACTATAGAGATGTTGTGAGTACATGGAGTTATCTTTATGGTGTTGCTAGGAGTGCTGATATGATGAGTTACCAAGTGCTTTTGAGAAAATTAATAAATAGTGAAGTCAAAATTGTGTGTGTGTTCAGAATGTGATTTGGTATGTGCTACACATTTCTTCTGTGTTGATCAAGATGCTTGTGCATATTTGAAGTTTTTTTTATGGGAATCCTTGGGTGATATATCCTAGATTATAGCTTCAGGTTTGATGAAAAGTGAAAGTTGTGTTCACTGGTGTGTGAACTAGTTTGGCAGATTTGTTTGTCTGTGGACTGGGAGAAATGTATATGCTCCATAGTTCTCTACTAATTTTTTTATGGTCTTGTAGATCTGGAAGAAGGATTGTAATGATGTTATTTGTGCTATATCAAAGGTGTTCATGGTTTGGTGCTCTGGAAGACTAGTTTTAGAGTTTCTATGTGTGTCTATATATTCCAGATGGATTGATGGAAAGCGTTCTTAGTATGAAGGTTATTGCAGTAGCTGTGGATGAATTTGAGGGCATCTAATATGTGTTACAGTGTATGGTGAAGCATGTTTTGTGGTTGGAATGTTATCTTCTTGTTGTGGAAGTGTGTACTTCAAAGTTCATTGGTGTTTTCATTAGGTTTGGCTGACCTGGTGTTTACACGTCATGCAAAGAATAAATATCAATTAAGGAAGTGTGTGATTGATCCAAGATGTTGTTATGGGTCCTAGTTAAGTGTTGTTTTGGTTTGCTCTCATTCTTATCCACTGTGGGAATATTGAGTTGCCAGCCTAATTTGAATTTGTAAAATGAAGCATGTGTAGCCAACCTTGGAGAAAGTTTCTAAGGTTGAAGATGGTATAAATACAAGGAAAGATGTTAAGGATTGAATGCCACAAGTGTGAGAAGCAAGGTAGATGAAAGAGATCATGTGAAAGTGAATTAAGGCAGTGATAAATTCAATGTGTTAGACTCCTGAAAGTAGTGAGCTGACGGTGTCTGCAATTCTCCGATCAAGGCTGCAGATGTGTGAAAGTTGTTGTGGTGGATTTTTTGTTATCTTTCTCTATCTGTAGGCAGTGAGCCTCCTTTCTGGATAGTGATTCCTATCATTAGGCAATGAGCCTCCTATTTGGATAGTGAGTCCTATCTTGGGTAGTGAGCCCTTTGGTAGTGAGCCTCTTTGTAAGCGGTTTTGCAATTACTCTTATATTGTGAGTTAATCCTCACCGTGGTTTTTCCCTTATTGGGTTTTCCATGTAAATATGATGTTTCTTATGTTGATATTGCTTTCTATTATTTTTTTTCATGCTCATACTTAATAATAGATTAAAGTGGATGTGGAGTTAATAATTTTTTGAGATTTGTGTGATTAGTGACAACTAATTCACCCCCCTCAGTTTTCTTGTTCATTTCAATAAGAACAAGCATGAGGACAGTCCATACATGAGATACATAGTTAAGAAGGATAAAGATATTTTCAATGATGAGAGAAATTCATTAAATGTTATCCTAAAAATGAATTTGAAATTGAAGATAAAACTCAAAGTATGGTCTCCTTTTGAGTTATGTGGAATGCAACTATTGACATCAATGAAGATGACAAAAGTATGCACATATTCTTTATTTTCCTCTTAACTCTTAGAAGGCTTGGAGTTGGAGCATCATCTAGGTTATGCATTTGTATGATAATCCTTATTAGGGCTTTATGTTTTCTCTTGTTTTCTACTACTTTATAAAGTGTTCCACAAATCCACATGCCAAAGACATTGAAGAAGGAAAACCAAGACACAATAAAATTTGTAAAAGGGAAATCAATTAAAGGGCACATTTCAAGTTATAAATAATAGAGTAAGTAGGTATGTCGAGTATCTTAGAGGACATTCCACACCAAAGGGGAATATTACATGGTGAAGGACATGTTGCAACTCCAACAAGTGGTCATTAGAAGTGCCAAAGGGTTCAAACTAAGACACTCATATGTTCAAAAGAAAAAGAAGTAACAAAGGATAAAATCAAATGGACTAATAAAGATGGGCAGTGATTCAAAACTAGACAATCTATAAGGGAAAACAGTCAAGTCAAAACAAATGAAGATGGGAAGTAATTCAAAACTAGCATTAAAGACAAATTGCATGAGAAGGGGCAAAGTTATCATAGGATAGTCCACCATATGACTGTGAACATGAATAAGGGAAATACCATTAATCCCCATTGACCATGAAAATGAAGGACAATACAATTAAGAAGATAGGATAGTCTTGATATCATTGCAATCACCATTCAAAGATTCACAGTCACCATGAGATGATAAAAGAAAAAGATAGAAAAGGTTAAAGGTCTAGGATTGTGTAAGTGATGAATCTCATAAATGGGTAGAACTTTAGATGAAAATAGGATAGACACATGACATAAAGCAACCCTTTCCAAATATATGGTAGTCCCAAATTAGCATGACAATCAAGATGATGAGAAAAAATATTAAGATAGTTATAATGTTATTAAAACCATTATGTAGAGTCATTGTCCATATAGTATCAATGAGGGGCAATATACTTGCAAAAATAAAGAAGGGGTTGTCATAAGAGGGCTATGGTTTTTCACCATGAGGTGACAATCATACTAATGATATTCTTAAGGGAAACAACCTACAGGTTGAAAACCATGATAGTGGAAAAGATAACAAACAATGACGACCTTGTAAAGGCATGAATGGTTATGATGTTGGAAGTTTGGAGATGTTGGAAGCTTGAGCTGTTGGTGAGTTGCTTGGGTGTTTTCATTGATGCCAACCCCTTGTATAAGGAGAGTGTTGGAATACTATTGGTATTAATTATGTGCCTGGAATTGGTGGTATTGATGTTAACACATGTTGGTGTTGTCATTGATGTCCTACTTCAATATAGTTGCAGAGGTTGTTGGCCTGACTTATGTTTGGGGAGATTATTGTAGTTGGAAAGTCTTGCATGTTTTATATGTCATATGTGTGTTGCATAAATGTTAGTAATGTTGTTGATGAAGTTTGTTCACTTGGTTTCCAAGTGCTTTTGAGAAAATTTGAATAATAGAGAGTTTAGTGTGACAAAGTAGTGTTGAATGTTTTTCTTTGCATTTCTTCATGATTGAAGATATGATCATGTGGTTTGGATGTGATGATTAGAGGTTTTCAGAGGTGTCATATCTATATTTTTAGGTTATGGATTGTACTACAGTGGAAGATGTGTTTGACAGTATGTCTATTTGGTGAAACAAGGTGTTTGGGAGAAATGAGAGTGTTCCACATTTATCCGTAGTGGAGGTTTTGGTGTTGTGGATCTGGGAACATGTTTATATCATTTGTATCTACCTTCCCTTGAAGTTTTAGGTGTTGAGTTGTTCTGTAAGTTGTTTGGTGTGTTGGATGTTTGTGCGAGTATGTTAGGTTCTGTAGAATGAAGGTGTTCTTGAGTTTCAGGTGGTTGCAGTAGTTGTGTTGAATATTTTGATGATGTGGAATATTCTAAGATGTTGTGGAATGTTGTTGTGTGGTTCATGAAATGTTTCCAAACTTGGAGAGGTGTATTTGGAGTCGCTTGTTAGTGTTAGTGCAGGTTTGGTGGACCTAGTGTGCTAGCACTAATTGTGGAAGATAATTATTGTTTGAGGAAGTGTTGAGAAATGTGTCGGTGTAGATTTGGGTCCCAAATAAGTAGTTTCATGGTTTTCCTTCACATCTTTCCTTAGTGGAAGTATTTGGTGTCGACCTATTTGATGTTGCATGATTGAGGTGTATATGTTTCCTTTAGGTTGACCTAATCGAGATTGCTTAGGTCGTTGAGGGTATAAATACAAGGAGAAATTTTGTGTGGATTAAGAGAAAAGTGTGTGATGTGAAAGATGTCAATGTGACTAAGTGTGTTTATCTGAGTGTGAGCCTTAATGCCTAAACTTCCAAATGTAGTGAGTAGAAGGTGTCTACATTTTAGTCTATTTTATGAGTTATTTGTGCTTTAGTGGAACTGCACCCTCGACATATGAGAGATGCATTGTTAGTAGTTAAAATTGGTAGTGAGCCACCCCTTCTATTCTTTTTTCTTCTGGAAAATGATTCCTTTGGTAGTGAGCCACCAACAGGGATACTTTCTTTATCTTTATGGGCAGTGAGCCCTTGGTAGTGAGCCTTATTATATTTAGTGTTGTAATTCATATATTAGTGAGCTAATCATCACAGTGGTTTCCCTTCTTTGGGTTTCCATCTAAATCTGGTGTTCTTATGTGTTTGGATGTGTTTGCATTATTGTTTCATATGTTTGCATTTTGATAATGCATGATAGGGGTTTAATGGCTGTCAAGGGTTTAAGGGCTAACACAAATTTGAATTTTAATGAGGGTTTTTTATGTTTTAAAGTATACAACTAATTCAACCCCCCCTCTCATTTGTCTTGTGCATCTAATAATTGGTATTAGAGTTGTGGTTCGCAAAAGGAAGCTTAACCACTTGAGGTAGATTTGGATGGCACATAGGAAAGGTGTCAAAGCTCCTTTGTTCAATGAAACAAATTTTACCTACTAGAAAGCTAGGATGGAGTCCTTTATGATTTCTCTTAGATTTGGTGTTTGGTAGTTTGTTGAAAAAGGTTATACTATGCCTGAAAAATGGTCTGACAAGTGATGATAAGATCAAGGATTATGAAAATAATGGAAAATCAAGGAATGTAATCCTGAGTGGTCTTTCTGATTCTAAACTTGGAAAGGTGATAAGTCTGAAGTCTACTAAAGAGATCTAGAAAAAGCTAAAAGGTATCTATGAAGGAGATGAAAAGGTCAAAAAATTGAAGATGCATAACTACAAATCCAAATTTGAAACCCTAAGGATGTCTGAAGATGCAAATATTATTTCCTACACGCTCCAAGTTGATGAAGTTGTCAATGGAATCAATGGTCTTGATGGAAAGATAAATGCAAGCGAAGTTGTGAAAAAGGTATTAAGAAATCTACCTAAAGCTTATAGTTTTAAAGTTTCTACTATTGAGGAAGCTTAAAATTTGGATAATTATGCTTAAGATCAGATGTTTAGTTCTTTAACTAATTTTGAAATGAGAGAGTTTGGTCAAGATGCTACAAACAAAGAAATTGGTTTTAAAGTCTGCAAAGTTGAAAAGGATGATGGATCAGATCCAAATGATCTTGATGAGGTGGAAGCAAAATTTGTGAGGAGATTGACAAAGGGTACTAGAAAATATAGAGGTAAGCTACCTTTCAAGTGTTTCAATTGTGGAAAGATAGGCCATTGTGCATCTAGATCTCCAATCAAAGTTATTAATGACAAACAAAAGGACCATAAGGGTAAATTTTTCAAAAAAAGTTATTATGTTGAAAAGGGAAATGATGTATATGATGATGAAGAATCATATTATCTAGATGAAGTGATGAATTCTTGTTCATGGATTTAAATGTTGGAACTAATTCTATTAATCTTGAAAGATGTGTGAAGGAAAGTGCTCTAGAACTAGGTCATAACATTGAAGGAACTATGTTGATTGCTTTTCATGTTAGAGAAGAGAAGAATCACTAGATCATTGATAGTGGATGCTCAATTCATATGACAAGTGATAAGAGTAAGTTTTTTAAGCTTGAAAAGTATGATGGTGTTCTTGTTAAGTTTTCTGATGATACATCTACTAAGATTTGTGGAAAAGGTTCAATGAGTTTTGATGGAAATCATAATACAGATGGTGTTCGTTATGTCAAGGGTCTCTGACATAATCTTTTAAGTGTAGGAAAAATGTGTACCAAAGGATATAATATTGTATTTTAGAATGGTGGTTGTGAAATCAGAAAAGGAAGCTCTAGTACTCTGGTTGCTACTGGAATAAGGATAGAAGGTAATTTCTATCAACTTAGAGGTAGTGATGCAAAGTACTTTATGTATCAAACTAATAAAAATTGGCTATGGCATAGAAGAATGGGTCACATCAGATTTGATAGCCTAGTGAGGATAAGTTGTATTGATGTTGTGAGAGATTTTCCAAAGATTACAAAGCATATCAATACAATTTGCAAAGAATTTCAAGTTGGAAATCAAACAAAGAAAAGATTCAAGACAAAGGAATATTCTACCATAGGTCCCCTGAAGTTAGTGCATACAGATCTATGTGGACCTACCAAAATTAGAAGCTCATGTGGTGATAGGTATTTCACATTATTAATTGATGATTATTCTAGAATAGCTTGGGTTACATTTAAAAAAAATAGAAGCTATAAACAAGTTTAAATCATTTAAGGCTATGTTTGAGAATGAAATGAATCCAAAAATAAAATGTTTGAGATATGATAGAGGTGGTGAGTTTACTTCAAATGAGTTTAAATTTTTTTTGTGAAGATCATGGAATAAGAAAGCTTTTATCAGCCCCTAGAACTCCTCAACAAAATGGAGTTATGGAAAGGAAAAATAGAATAGTTCAAGAAGTAGCTAGGACAATGATGAAGGAAGCTAATCTTCTGGATGCCTATTGGAGAGAAGCAATTCTTAACAAAGGTCGAGAAAGAGAAAATAATTCAAAGACTCCTATGAGTTATGGTATGATAAACCTCCTACTGTGAAATATTTCAGTTTTTTGAAGCAAGTGTTATATTAGAAGAGATGAAGAAAACTTAGGAAGGTTTGATGCAAGATTTGATGAAGGAATCTTCCTTGGATACTCTACAAGAAGCAATTCCTATTGGTGTTACAATAAAATATTGAAGATTGTTGAGAGTGCAAGTGTTAAAGTGGATGAAGAACCAAATCAAAGTTCAATGTTGAAAGAAGGATATGAATCTGATGATTCCCATTGCAATGAAGAAGAAAAGGCTGAAGATAAAGGAAAAGGGTTGGTAGTTGAAGAGGAAGAAGCTCTGGAAAATAATCCTAAGAATCCCAAGTATGTGTAGAAGAATCATTCAGAAGATAAAATTATTGGAGATAAGAGTAAAGGTGTGATGACAATGAGAAAAACTTATATAATAGAGGAACAAGTAAATTTATGTTTACTTTCTAAGGTAGAACCAAAAATAGTGACTGCCGCATGAAAAGATGAGAATTGTATGAAAGCAATGAAGGAACAGTTAGAACATATAGAGAAGAGTCTAACTTGGGAATTTGTCCCAAGACTGACAAATAAGAATGTGATTGGTACGAAGTGGGTATTCCATAACAAGTTGAATGAAGATGGAAAAGTTTTCAGGAACAAGGCTAGACTTGTGGGTAAGGGTTACTCAAAGGTTGAAGGTATAGATTTTGATGAAAATTTTTCTTTGGTTGCAAGAATGGAAGCTATAAGGATGTTTTTAGCTTTTGTAGCACATAAAGATTTCAAATTTTATCAAATGGATTTGAATTCTACATTTTGGAATAGTGATTTGGAAGAAGTATATATTGAACAACCAAAAGGTTTTCAATTGTCTGAAGATACAAATATGGTATGTAGATTGAAGAAAGCATTGTACGAACTGGAGCAAGCTCTCGGGGTTTGGTATGCAAGATTAGATAAGTACTTGTTACAAAAAGGATTTAGAAAAGGTACTACATATAACAATTTATATTTCAAAATTGAAGGTGAACAAATCTTAGTTGTGGTGGTATATGTTGATGACATAATCTTAAGAGGAAATGCAAAAAGAATTTGAGATGTCAATGTGTTGGGAGATGAATTTCTTCCTTGGTTTGTAGATCATTCAATCAAAGAAAGGTATATTCATATCACAATCTAAGTATGTTAAGGAAATGTTAAAGAAGTTTGGAATGGATGACTCTAAAATGGTGTGTACTCCTATGGTTATTAGTTGTAATTTGTGCAAGAATGATGAATCTCTTAAGATAGATCATAGCAAGTATATATCAATGATTCTAGGTGGAGTATTATACCTTACTACTACTAGACCGAATATCATGCATTTAGTTTCTCTTGTGGCTAGATTTCAAGAAGATCCTAGAGAATCTCATGGTGCAATAGTGAAGAGGATATTAAGATATTTGAAGAGCACTCTATATTATGGTTTGTGGTATCCTAAGGATACTAACTTCTCTTTAGGTGCATATGTAGATGCAAATTGGGTTGGATGTGCAGATGACAAGAAAAGTACAAGTGGTGGTACTTTCTTTCTTGGAAGCATGTTGGTTTCATGGCTACGTAAGAAGCAAGATTTAGTGTCATTATCTACTGTAGAAGTAGAATATATTGTAGCAACATCATGTTGTACATAGGTGTCGTGGATGAAGAAAACATTGAAGGATATCAGATTTTCATATGATGAACCTATTTCTGTCATGTGTGAAAATACAAGTGTAATCAATATTTCGAAGAATTCAGTAATGCATTGAAGAGAAAAACATATCTCAATTCAGTATCACTTCTTGAGAGAAAAATTTGGAGAGAATGAGGTGAATTTGGAGTATGTGCCTACTAAGGATCAAATTGCTGATATTTTCACAAAGGCTCTTCCAAAATAATACTTTTGAGTATCTCCAAGAGAAGTTAGGGGTCATTGTCGCTCCTTTCAACTAGATGCATAAGTGTGTGCATCTGTCTAGAAATCATTTCAAGAAACTTTCTTGGTCCTAGAATGATACTAAAGGCTACCTCTCAGGGGGAATAGGTAGTAGTATTGTTGGTTGGTGGATCATATTGTGTGCCCCTAAGGGGGAGTGTGTAGTAAAGAGTGATTGTAGTTTCTTTTTGGTGTTGCAAGAGGTGTATGTAGGTGTTTCCCTTTGAATATTGTCAAAGGGGGAGAGAAAAAGAAGAGAGTTGGGTGAGTCTATGACCTTTTTCCATTAATGCAAAAGGGGGAGAGAGTTGGTTGAAAAACCATAGTGCATAAGTGAATATGGTATGGATACCATAGGGGGAGAGAGAATCTGAAAAACATGAAGAGAGTTAGTGCAATGTATGGAAAAGTATTGTCTGTGGAGCAAAGGAGGAGAGTGATCTAGAGTGTAGGTGTTTTTGAGAAGTATATGAAGAGAGAGGATGAAGAGTAAAAGAGTTCTCCCAGTCAGGGGGACTATTGATTATTGTAGTATTGTTGTCCGTTACTTTTTTTGTTGATGGTTTTCAGAAAGCAGGTGTTGCCATCAATGACAAAGGGGGAGATTGTTGGAATTTTGGAGATGTTGGAAGCTTGAGTTGTTTGTGAGTTTCCTGGGTGTTATCATTGATTTCAACCCATTGTATAAGGAGAGTGTTGGAATGCTATTGGTATTAATGATGTGCTAGGAATTGGTGGTATTTATGTCAACACATGTTGGTGTTGTCATTGATGTCCTACTTTAGTATAGTTGCAGAGGTTGTTTCCCTGACTTGTGTTTGGGAAGATTGTTGTAGTTGGAAAGTCTTACATTTTGCAGATGTTTTAGAAATGTTAGTATTGTTGATGATGAAGTTGGTTCACATGGTTTCATAGTGCTTTTGAGAAAAAATGAATAAAACAGAGTTTAGTATGATAAAGTGGTGTTCAATGTTTTGATCCTCATTTCTTCATGATTGAAGATATGATCATGTGGTTTGGATGTGATGATTAGAGGTGTTCAGAGGTGTCATATCCAGAGTTTTAAGTTCTAGATTTTACTACAGTGGAAAATGTGTTTGCCAATATGTTTGTATGGTGAAACAAGGCGTCTGGAAGAAATGAGATTGCTTTGCATTTCTCCACAGTGAAGGTTTTGGTGTTGTGGATATGGGAACACTTATATCATTTATATCTACCTTCCCTTGAAGTGTCAAGTGTTGAGTTGTTCTATAAATTTATTTGGTGTGTTGGATGTTTGTGTCTGTATGTTTGGTTGCATTGAATGAAGGTATTCTTGAGTTTTAGGTAGTTGCAGTAGTTGTGGCAAATATTCTAATGATGTGGAATATTTTGAGATGTTTTGGAATGTTGTTGTGTGGTCCACAAGATGTTTTCAGTCTTGGAGAGGTGTGTTTGGAGTCGCTTGTTAGTGTTAGTGTAGTTTTGGATGACCTAGTGTGCTTGTGATAATTACAGAGGATAGTTATTGTTTGAGGAAGTTTTGAGAAGCATTTCAATGTTGATTTGGGTCCCTAATAAGTAGTGGCATGGATTTCCTTCACTTCTATCCTCAGTGGAAGTGTTTGGTTTTGACCTATTTGATGTTGAATGGTTGAGGTGTATACGTTCCTTTAGGCCAACCTAATTGAGATTGTTTTAGGTCATGGAGGGTATAAATACAAGGAGAATTGTTGTGTGGATTAAGAGCATAGTGTGTGATGTGAAAGATGTGAATGTGATCAAATATGATGATTTGAGTGTGAGCCTTAATGCCTATGACTTCCATTTGCAATGGGTAGAAGCTGTCTACATTTCAGTATTTTTATGAGTTGTTTGTGCTTCAATGGAACTATACCCTTAGCATATGAGAGATGCATTGTTAGTAGTTCAATTTGGTATTAACCCACCCCTTATTCTATTCTTCTTTCTTCTGGACAATGAGCCATTTGGCAGTGAGCCATTGACAATGAGCCTTTCTTTATCTTTTTGGGCAATGATCCCTTGGTAGTGAGACTTATTACATTCGGTGTTGTAATTCATATATTAGTGAGCTAATCCTCGCTGCACAGTTTTTCCCTTCTTGGGTTTTCCACATAAATCAAGTGTTCTTATGTGTTTAGATGTGTTTGCATTATTGTTTCATATGTTTACATTCTGTTAATAAATGATAAGGGTTTAATGGTTGTTAAAATGGTTTAAGGGCTAATGCAAATTTGAATGTTAATGAGGGTTTTTGATTTTTTAAAGTATACAACTGATTGACCCCCCTCTCAATTATCTTGTGCATCTAACATATGACAGTCAAATAGAGGACCAAGCAAGGAGGGAAATACTTATTGCAAGTAAAAATGATATAGAGTATACCTATTTATGGCAGCGATAGATAGGTTGGAGACTTAATGAAGCCATAATTTAGGAAGGGGGAAAAATACAATGTGTCGAGATTGTTTGAATCCTTTTCAGAAGTAAAGTATCAAAGCCCTATTTAATTTTGTGTAAAAATGATATAAGTTGTCATTCCATTTGGTTTTTGGGTCTCATTGTATCATAATTATTACACATGATGAATGAAAGCATGACAATCATATCAAGAAAAATACAAAGGACATACCTTAGAGCATGAAGGTTTTGTAGACAAACTTGTGAGCATGAAGATTTAGTTGAATATCATATGGAACATGACACTAAAGTTGATGTTGAAACTCAATGGTGTAAATGAAAATGCAAGGGAAATCATGGAGGTGGCAGATATAGAAGACAATGATATCCTATCCAAAGTGGAAAATAGACATGCAACTAATAGTCTAGTAACAAGTATGATAGTTGACAGATGAAGGGATTATAAGATAAAACATGCATCGGTCATAAACCCTTGAGTTGTCCTATGCCTTGGTTATCTTTTACCACGTCATAATCTTCAAATAAATTTTTCAAAAGTATTAACTTGCATGCCTATCATCATGCAAGGGGAGCTTTCACAAGTTGAGTGGCCTAAATGCTCATTGTTCAAGCACTTTCAATTAATTTAGGCCTATTTGAGAAGTCTACATGGGTGTAACCTGAGTTAGTAGGAGTTTGAAGCCAAAAACATGTAGTTTAGAGAAGTTTGGGGTCCTAAAATCAAGGCTTTTTTTCCTTGTACACCCAACAAGTTGAAGACCTCATGAAAATTGATTGAAGATATCAATTCCACTCAATTTCATGTTTTTTCTAGAGGATCGGTTCAAATTTAGTTGGAGCATAGTTTAAGGAGCATGCAAAGGTCAACAGATCAATAGTTCAAATCAACTTTTCTTCACCAAACTTTGCATGTTTTGCTTCTATTTGAGATGGAGTTCAACTCATCATGCAATCTCAACATCTTCCATGAGGTTCAACTTCAATTATTTGGAGGAGTTTTTCTATTGGGAAAAGCTTTCAACTCTTTTAGAGTCAATTCTTCCTTTCTTCCTTTGCCTTATGCAAAATAATGAGATTGTAACTCATCTCTAAGAGATTTTTCTTAATTTACAGTAGCTTTATGTAGTTTCAAGTATTAATTTCATATTTATATTAGCTAAAGCACCTTGTTATCAATAATTTTTTTGTTATTTTACCTTCTCAGTATCTGTTCCACTGTGTGTGCATGGGTGATTGATGCATATTTTATGTGATTAATGATTAGTCCTCAAATATGTTGTTCCATTACAATACCTTTGAGTAGAAGATATATGCTATATGTAGGTCATAAATTATGTCATGAATGCCAAGATTTTGGTTTTGAGAACATTCTTGGTTGTCCTTCTAAAGTTATAAGCAATTGATCTTCTTATGAAATATTGATGTGTGAGCATGTAAAAGATTCAGTTGTGTGAAGACTTGCTAAGATTTTGAGAGAGTTTGTGTGTTGAAGTTTTGATACAGGTTTTATTCATTGGTGCATCACCTCCTTGGGTTAGTAAACATTTTCATTTTAGTTCTTCTACCCTTTTTCTTGATCAAGGTAGTAGTGTTTAGGAGGTTCATCAAGGGATCCAACCCTCTCTAGAGGTTCATCTTCACCATAGGCAACTCACAACTTGAAGATGATCTCATGTTTCATAGGATAGTTGAGTTTTACACCCGGTTAGGGTGAAATCCTCATGAAAATAGTAACAAAATCAACACTTTCCACCTATCTAGGAGGAAAATGAGGAAAATTGTTGAGTCTTATGAGGAGTATCTTTACACCTTTTCGTTGAAAAAGTCAAATCTACATTTTATTGGAAGGTTTATTAGATGTTTTGAAGGATAAAGATTAGGAAGAGTCTCCCTCAATGTTGAAAGGAGGTTTTTACCTAGCTTTAAGTTGTTGAAAATGACCTCAAAAGGGGATGCTTAGGGTAGTTAGTAGGTAGTTCTTTCTATCCTTTGGCTATGTATTGTAACTTAACTTTTCAAAAAAACAACATTGTAAAATATACATTTTTCAAGAAAAAGTGTATTATCCTCATATTTGTACACAATTTTATTGCAAAGACGGTTGTCATTGCACCAAAAGATTGACTTGTTAATGCCCTATACAACTTCCAAAGTTAATGAATCCATGGGAGGTGGTTAAGCCATGTCACAAACCCGAGCGTTGCATTGCATAGCATAAGGAGACCAAGGGCACACACCTTGCATCAATCCCCCCAGCACAAGTGAGGGGTTTGAACCCACGACCTAGGCTCTGATACCAATTGTTACAAAGATGGTTGTCATTGCACCAAAAGATCAACCCATTAATGCCTGATGCAATTGTTGGAGAGGTAATGAATCCATGGGAGGTGGTTAAGCCATGTCATGAACTTGAGTGTTGTGCTTTACAACAAAGAGACCAAGGGTGCACACCTTGCAACAAATTTTGATACCTTTTCATCATTAAAGCAAGTATTTTTACTTCTGAAATCTTCATATTGTGTGAATATGAAATGATTGATGTGGTTTTGAGATAACATTCAAGTAGTCCCTATTTTCATGTCTCATTTCTAAGGACCTTTATGTAGAAATGTATATAAAGTCATAGTTTATGTTATTAGTTTATACAAATCTTAGTTGTGAAAAGCATATGATTTCCTCCTAGAACTATCAAAACCCCAACTTTCCTATATATATTGGTTGGTTAACAAATTTTGTACCTCTTTTAAAAATATAATGCTCTACTTTATTGCCCAAATTAGATGCAATTCAATTTACCAACAATTGACTAAACTATTTCAATGAGAAACAATTCCTCTTTGAATTTTATGAGATACAACTCCCTCTTCTAATAATTGTTAAAAAAAATAGAAAATATGATTTCAAGAATGGGGTATGCTTTTAACTTGAAAGAAGAAAAGGAAAATTAAAATTCACTACTTACAACCTTAAAAATCAAACTCGATGAACAAACTCTAATCATGTAAAGAATTTAGTACACTGATTGATATGCATTCCATGAACTATAAACTAAAATATTTCATAAGTAGAGATCATATAGAAACTGGAAAGGATCAAGAAAATAAAAGAAATTTTACATTTGCATAGAAATCGCAAATTCCATAAATTAATCAAAACCCACAAATGTTGATGAATTTCATTCACTCAATAATCCAAAATAATATGCTTGTGGATGTAGAGTTCTAGTTTTCAATCTATATCTCCTAAAATTGTTAAGAGAGAGATTGGTAGCATCATATTACATATATATAAAATAAGGAAAGTGTAATTGCTTCTTGAGGTAATCAAAAAATACAAAGAGTCTTTTCAACTTCAATAAAACATAAGAGTTCATATGAAATATTTGAATAAATAAAAGGAACTATTGCTGAGGTGGAATATTTTTGGGACCCTGTGAGATGATTGGGGGGCTAACGTGGAAACTTTGGATTGGTAGGCATAAAACACCTTTACGATTGGCGACATGTCACTATGTTGAGGGATGATCACATTATTGGTTCTTAATTTCCATAGAGTCATGTTAGCTCTTGTTACTTTGATATTCCATAAGTACATTGTTGCAAGTCCATTGAATTGAAATAATGCAAAGTCTATACTATTGATTTTCCTCATACTATCTACATTAAAATCATGTTTGTTGTAGAGTCTGTCAACCTTTCGCTTGAAGTTTCCCTTCATTGTCTCTACATCTTCATTGTTAGGATTCCCTTCTTTTTGAAGATGGATGTTGATGCCCAAAAGGTTTTTCTAGATCTCCACCCTCATTGTATTGCATTCATTGAGTAACTTATTCTATTCTAATAGGGTTTTTTATACAAATTAGAGCTTCCATTCAATACTCCTTGTCCACATGTAGCACCTACTATCATTACCATTTGGAAAAAATTGCTCAACTGCAAATTTATCTATACCTATTTCCAATATTTATTTGAAATCATTATCAATTTTCATCCAAACTGATTCTCCATGTTTGGCAGTGGCAATTTCCTTGTCAATTTTAGTCCTCAAAACTTTGACATCTTCACATGTTTTCTTCATAACAAAGATGGATTTGGTTCCTTTAATCAAGATGTTTGCAACCAATTCTTTAGTAATCTTTCCATAGGTCTTATAACCTTGATTCTTACTCACCATTTCCTTTCTTATGAAATATTTTGGATCAAATGTGGCATTGGCCTGACTAATTAGTTGGGGAGCCAGATCTATTAAAGATTTCAAACAATTAATCAAAACTCTCACCTAATACTTTAACTCATCCTTGCTTTGTTTGTCCCTTGTCGTTCCTTCTACCAACCTAGTAGCTATCACTTGAAAATTATCATTTGTTTGTGCTTGTTCTAGGGAATCTTCTCCACACGTCTTCTCTGGTAAACTTTTCTCTAGGGTCTCTTCATCACCATTTCCCTATTCTCTTGAAGTCATTTGTTGAATGGGATATGGTTGCATACCAAAAGATGAAGGTTCTTGTTTACATTCTCCTTGATGTTGAGTGCCTTGAGACGTAGGAGGTGGAGCATTTTTTTCTCTACAATATTCCTTGCTATCCAATCTTGTGTTCTCCTAAGCACCACTATAGTTTTTGCATCAATAGTTTCCACTTCCTTAATACTCAATCTATAGATACAATTTGTTTTGTTTTCACATGATTAACATAGATTAGGTGCAAGAAATCAAACTCATCATCATCCAAGACTTGAATATCCCAATTTAATATAAATGTTATTATTTACCTTAAAATCAACCTCATCCAACTTCTTCTACAAACCTCATACTCATCTACACAATCTTCCCAATAGTCTTCTAGATGTACGATATGATGGAAACCAAGCCCTAGTTGCATATTATGTTTAACAAAATTCTTACTATCAAAAGGAAAGTTCATTTTATAGAATTTCATTGTATATATTTCCAAGCCCCTTTTAATATTAAGGGCATCAGACATTGAATTACAAAAGTAATAACCAAGGTTAAAGGTAAACTAAACACCTACTTTTTTCCTTTCTTGGCACCTTTTGTTCACTTTCATGATTTGTCTACACACTTCAATTAAGAAAAAATATCTTCCACATATTTGGGAAATTTGTAGGGGATTCCATCAAAACCCCCAACCCTAATGTAAGTGATCCTTTGGAATTGAATGAAATGTATACCATAGGTATTCTCAAAACTATATCCCCTTGGATCTCTCTCACCATTCTCATGGTAAAAAAATCTTTCACCCTCCTAAAATTTCTAAAGCTCCTCTCCAATTGGAGCTTATCATAATAATCATAGATCCAGGAATCTCCTTATCTTGGACTTCAACGAGTCTCAAACTTGGTCATGATATTGTGCAGGCGATAGGATAAAGCAAGTATGAAGACATATATAATGATTTATTAAGGAGGAAATGAATTATCATCGAGTGCATTTGATCACATATCAGTTGAGCCCAATTGAGATACTGCTCATCATGAATGATTATTTGTATGAAGAAATACATCCAATATTTAAAATAGTGGGCTCTTTTGTTAGCTTTCAATCTCTGTAAAAGCATGATCTTATTAGAAATTTCATCAGAGAAATGGGTTCTATGCAATGTCTTGGTCAATTGGGATTTACCTCTTTTTGGTGTAGAAAACCACTCTCAAGCTCAATAACATTTTTATGTTGCCTTTTATTCTCTTGAAAATGTTGGTGAGAGAGGATAAATTTGAATTTTGTATACACTTCTCTCTCTGGTAATTTCAAACATGAGAAAAATGTATCTCGATTAATAATGATCACTAGTCTATTATTGCTCATTCCTACCTTCCTTGTGTTGGTTTTATAATGATTAATACATTCCAAAACCAAATCAGTGCATTGTACCACAACTGGAAACATTTCCACTTACAACAACCCACTTTCAATCAAGCATTGAGTGATCGGGGGCCTATCTTCTTTCCCAATTCTTTCCCAAACCTCATTCAAGTTTATGTACCCTAGCTTGGTGTCCCCAATTTCTGGTAGTGTGCTTGAAAAACTCAAAAAATTCTCATAGCCTAGATACTTAAACTTCATGATGAACACGATTTAAGTGACTGTAGATGTAATTCATGCTTGGGAATGGTTAAATTCACTTACATGAGCTATTTAAATAACACTCAAATTTCCAAATTCACCAGAATTTCCATTGAATTATTCTATGACAAGCTAAGAATTAAGAAGAAAACCACTATACCTATGTGTTGAGCTACAGTGCTACAAGAACTACTACTCAAATTCTTCTAAAATTTTACTCTTTTGTCACCTATAAAATCCATCTTTGAGTGCTTGTTAAAATGAATTCATTAATCGGTATGAATTCTATATTGGCATGTGTAAGCTTTCCCATATTGTGGCTAGTTTTGACATTTTTTAAAATTTTAAACAAGAACACAACTATGAGAGCTTTTCAGAGAATTTATCTATTTCAATAACCTTGATGGAGTTCCACAAAGGTTTCAAAACCTTTATCATCTTTCAAGAGTTATTTATCAAAACATCCTTCAAAGGGCACAACCTTCATAATGTAAAATACTTCGACTAAATTCATGGTTTCAACAACTTTGTCGAGACTCAACAAAGGTTTTAAAAGCTATGTAAAGTTTTGAAATGCTTGTTTTAATCTTCAATCTACTTAAGACTTTTGAAATTCCACCTTTTGAAAATTGAATTTTACTTTACAAAGTCGGGTTAGTATACACTCAAATAAAAATAAGGTTTTTAAAACCTTATTAGAGCCTGACAAAGGTTTTGAAACCTTTGGAATTTTTTGAAACTCCAATAATTTGACTGAGAACTTAACTCTTCTCTTTTGACATCGGTGTTTGGAAAGGTTGTGAGAACCATTTTGGGTGCTGACAAAGAACTTTTAAAAGAGCCAACAAAATATATTACTAAACTTTCACATGAAATTGGCGGGAAAAAATGAGGTTATAACAACCAATTTGGAACCTAATAAGGTTCTAGAAATTGACTTAACAACCAAAACTATGTCAAAGACCACTTGTGAAGGATTTCATATTTTCATAGGGGCATCAAAATTATAGTAACAATATCACAATCTATGCATAACTTTCTTATTGAACAAATTGTGTATGTCAATAGAAAATTCATGTCATAAACATCTGGTGTATCACCTAGGCGATTACCAGTTCAATGGAGTATCAAAGACTTTAATATCTCCTAAGTTAGGTGATAAATATTTGCTCATGAAAATAAATGGTTGAGATTAGCAATTAATGATCAGGTGGCTCTCGCACACCCGCACTTCTGAGAAGGTGATGTCATTAGTTTTACGTAGTAATATGATATTGTGACATCTATCCTTGGTGGGACCGAGCTTCATCTCATGGTTAATGGTCTAAAAGGAATCAACAGTCAGTGCTAAGTTCATGAAATGTTAATGGTTTTCGTAAGATGAATGATTGTAGTTGCATTCCAGAAGAAAATGTATGAAGCACTGGACTTGTGAATTCAAACTTTTGAAATAATGCCAAAACTATTAGAGTTTAAAATATCTATGGTTGATGTTTTATTATTTATTAAATCACTTAAATTCATGACTCAATTTTTTTGAAATAATAAATTGTCACATCAAGTGGTGAATTAAATGCTCAAGTGTTGAGTATTTGATGTCTTCATTCTATATATACTTCACCAACTTGATTTTTTTCATATCATTTATAATATATTTAGCTTTTCTTTCTTTCTTCTATATTCTCAATTTAACTGTGATATGGAGTCTTCATGGTGTGTCATGCTACCCAAATGTTTTTGGGAGAAAAGAAGTGGCAATGCATACGATAGATGAAAGTTGGGTATGGTTTTTATAATTCCTTGCGTACAAGTTGAGGATGCTATAAGAATAATTGTGGGTAGGGAATGACTTTAGAACAACCCCCATGCTCTATTTTTTGAGGTAGCTTCGGCTTTCTTGTCTGATTGCATAGACATTTTGCTCGATAAAGATTTGGTGAAGATGCTGGAAATACATTATTTGCATCCTTTCATTTACTCTATTTCTTCATTGGAGTTGACATTAGAGCATTACAATTTTGAAAGTGGGTTAGCACCTTTTGGTGGAATCTTCTGCAAAGTGGAATTGCATGTTTCTATAGTGCAAGCTCTTGCCTTGGTTAATATGAGGTGTGATCTAGTGTGTGATACGAAAAATGAATCATTACAGAGTCTAGAGTTTTGGAGGAAGGATTTGGATGATTCCTTTTTCTTCTCTAATGTTACTTTGCTCAATTTGATTCACGTCCTACTCAAACACTCGGTTGAGGGCCTATGCTATTGTTACATATTTTTTTAGTAATGAATTGTGTCTATATTTTATTGTACAACTCTTGTAATATGTATTTTATGACTGGTTTTTTTGTAATGGGTAGTGAATTTTTTGCCAAGTTGGCTATATACTTCATGGCTCAATTCTTGTAAATCCTTTTTACTTTGTTCAATATAAAAATGTAGCTTTTAAGTCTGAAAATATATTTATATTTTTTGTATGATTCAAGTTCAACATATAGTTCTGATTAAAAGTGAACAAATTTTTTTATGGCTTATTAGTGGATATGGATAGTGATTAAGTTACAAAAAGCCATTTAATTTTCTCTTTTCAATGCCTCAAAGTACTCTACCTTTCATTTAATTCTCAATCTTTTTATCAATTTCTGCATATCCACCAGATAGTCTTTCATTGAAGAAAATGTGGTTGTGGTATTGTGGATTAATGCCATATGTACTTGGGAACTCTTTAAAAGATTTAAAATTAAGTTTCTCTTCTAATACAAGCGAGAAAAATTCTTGATTTGATAACTTGATAATGAAAATGGTAGAAAATATGGCACATGGCACGTGCTTTCTTTTTATCATTTTCTACATATCCACTGAATTGGATTTCTTTGAAGAAAGTGTGGTTGTGGTACCATGGATTAATTCCATATGCACATCTAAAGCGAGTGATTGGATAGTTTGATATTGAAAACTACACAATGTATTGTAGATTATGATGCCATTAATCTAGTGATAATTGAAATAAGATTTGTAATGATTTCATATCATTTGAGTAGCGATTTTGATAGCTTGTCAGCTTGAGGTATAGTGTGCATGTAGCCAGACATAAAATCAAAATAAACATTTTAAATGTAATACTTAAGTTACATGATTAAATTGGTTACTCTGTTTGCGTGATTATACCTCGCACGACTCATGAGTAAATAGGGATCAGGCTAGTAGTGGTGGCCCATAAATAGGATAGTGAGCACAACTGAAATCATTCGTAGAAGGCTAAAGGATTTACTATTGAGTGTAATGTTTTGAATTGTCTAAGGGTTTTCATTTTGCAAGGTTAATAAGGAAGAAGATGATGTGGTATTATTAGGGATACTTTAAATTCCCCCACCTCTAGTTATGTAGTTACAGAGTAAAAGACCAATTTCCTTCAAGTTTAGAATGGGTGGAATTGGAAAGAAGTTGATCTGGTTCACATGACTTTTGAGAAAGGTTTTGAACTAAGATGAGGAGATTAGATAGAGACAAGTTCTTTCATATAGAGGATGTCCACATAAGTATTTTAATCTTGTTTATGTTCAAAGCTGATGACTTCTCATACTCCATTTTGAAAGAGGCCCTCAAAGAGGAAGTGTGGAGTTTTAGACTCATTGTGTGCTATCCCAATGCATGGAAGCAATGCACAAAAGGTGGTAGTAGATTTACTACCCCTTAGCTTCTGCATAACTCTGATTCTTAAATAGGATAGGTAAATTCTGTATCTTCATAGCTCCCATTTCCCCAGCATGGTAGGCAAGCGCTATGGATTCTCAAAGTTATTTGTTTGGTAATATGGTTTGGATCCCATAGCCGCCACTACCAGCTTGGAATCAATTGTGTCATTTTGGGTTGTTTTGGTACATCAAATTGAGCATATTATAGATGTAGAAGCATATTTGAGATCCCAAGATCCAAACCATGGTCAACAAGCCTTGTGGTTTGAGAATATGGTATAATAAATGCTCTTCCACGATCACCAATAGAAGCTTGTAATCAATTGTGTCTGATGTAAAGTGAGATGTGTCATTTATACAAAACAAGAGCTTGCATGCTTTACTCATCTTTAAAAATCTATGTAATAATGTAACATTGTAATTCAATGGTAATAAAATAAATGGTTTGTTATTCTTCGATATTCATTTACAGTAAAGAATTATTTTTTGTTTTTAGTGTTTATTCAAATTATAGAAGTAATGTAAATGCAATAAAATAATGGAATGAAATATTTAATAAACTTAGAACAATCAGATTTTTTTCCTTTAAGAGATTAAGTATTATCTATTTATGAAGTATTTGCATGCAGATTTAAAACATAAAGCAATACAAATAAAAAAGAAAATGCCATCAAATTGATATAAAACACTAAAAACACTAAAATTTGTCACTCTTGCTAGGGTTTGCCAAAATGTTATTATTTTTATTTTTTTGTTGATCCACTCCCCTAATTCTCAGTATCATTAGTCATTTTATTAAGTCCTTTGCAACATTAAGTTATTGGCCCCTTGGCCTTGATGTCAATCAATGTCTTGCTTTTAAATGGATTTTGTGAGTCCACATGATGCTTCAAGTAGATCTATATGTGACTCACAAAACCATGGAATGGACACATCGACTGATCTCGATGACTCCATTAGGATTGTGTACCCTAGTGCCACTAAAGTTTAAAACAGAAAAAGAGGAAAATGATGAGGGGGTGATGATGATGAGTTCACCACAAAGATTCATTTCCCCAATTTCATTTAAAATGTATGCTATGAAATACAAATGATGAATAGTAATCAAAAGGTAGATCTAGAAAGGGGTAAATGATGTGTATCTTTCACCAAAAGTCACCTTTTGAAGCTCATTGAGGACTCATTCACCCTATGGTGAATGAGTCCAGGCTAGGGTTCTTGAAGAATGCTTTTTGGGTTCTCTTCTATTGTGTTTACACTCCCAAATTCCTGATGTTCACTATCAGACAACTGGAAATAAATTTTGTAGAGGATTTTCTATGATATTACAACTTTTTTTTCCAACTTTGAAAAAATTTCAACTTTCTTCAATTTTTCTCTTCAAAGGATCTTTCACCTAAAATCTACAATCACATATCAAAGAGAGAAAAACATTTTTTGTTAGGGAATGGGGGTTTGCCTTGGTCAAACCCCATTTTGGTAATTAAAATTTTAAATGAAATAATGAAATAGCATGAAGGAATGAGAATGAACAACAATATGTCAAAATTCACCAAACCTTATTTGAACCTTGGATTGTAGATCTATAGACTAGCATGAATTGGCTTCAATGGATGTAGATCTTGATCATGAAACTTGGTTAGAGATAATGTCCTTGAATTCTTGCATAGTTATTGAACACTACATCACCATATTAGCTCAAACAACATGCATGATGCAAGATTTTTTTTACATGATGATAGGAATCTTGATTGTTGCAATAATCTTCAATAATTCAGCACTTGAATGCCTTGAAAATGCTCTTAAACCACTCTTGATAATGATCTAGCTTGATCTCATGAAGTCACACAAAATTCCTAGGATGAAACATAGTGAAATGACCTCTTATTTATACATATCTTAACATTAATTCTTGAAATTCAAATATCACAATCCTATATTGAATTGTAGATTTGAAATCATTAAAATACCACCCAAAAACATAATTCAATTTAGGTCCTAGGAGCAAGTGAGGACCCATTCAACCTATTGTGAATGGGTCCTAGGCCACTTGCCTTAGTGTGAATGCCAACCTATATCTGCTCAAACATGGAAAAACCCAAGAGTATTAGTCATTTAAACAAGAAAAATAAGTATTCCTTATGAGATTATTAAGCATGCTAGGAAGATGAAAACATGATCAAAATAACATGAAATAAAAACTAAATGAACATGAAATCCTAATATAAGCTACTCAAACCCCATCCCATAGGGGGATTGGTGTCACTTTGATGTGGAAAGTGGCCCTTTCCCAATCCCAATTTGATAAGCTCCAAGATCCTAATGAACAATGGTGATTTTGATGCAAAATGATAGTAGATTTAAGCTAACATGATATGAAAAGCATGAAGTTGTGGATCAAAATGGATTTGATAAATGCCAATTTCCCTTAAAGATAATTATAGAAATTAGATGATTGATGAATGAAATGAGCATAATGACTCTGCATGAGATGATGGATCCATTTCAAGTAGAAGAGGCCTCTTCTTATAGGATTCAAGGGTTGAAGAAAGAGTGAAATTGATGAATGTGGGAGTAAAATGGGAGCCAATAGAATTGTGACACTTGTCACAAGGCTAATGGATGGAGGTGGAGCACATTTTGGAGAATGTGTAGAGTTAAGGCATGTAGGTGGATGTGTAAGAGGATGTAAGGGAATTAAATGAATATGGTTGAAATGTAAGAGAATGTTGTTGAGGACAAGATGACATGTTAATAAGGATGTAAGAGAAGTTAATGGCTTTGCAAGAGGCATTAAGGGCTTTGGAAGAAGCATTGAAAACCTTGTAAGAAGTTTAAATTCCTTTGGGAGGGAAAGTCAACAAAAGGGGCTTTAAGGGAATATTCCCTAGAATATGTCTTTGTGAGGATAAATAAGGTAATTACTTATTTAAAAGAATTGATTTTCTTGTGCAACTTGGTTAGTTGACTTGTAGGTGAAGGGGTGAGGGGGATGTAAGAGAATTTAATGCCTTTGGGAGGGAAAATCAACAAAAGGGGATTTGTAAGAGGCTTAAATGCCTTAGGAAGAAGCATTGAAAACCTTGTAAGAAGTTTAAATGCCTTTGGGAGCCTAATGTCTCCAAAAGATGACAAGTCAAGAGTAAAAGATTCATAACTTAGGGAGTATAGTGCATCACATCACCACTAAGAGGAAAGTCATACACTAAGAAATATCACACTCTTGGAGGACATCAAACCCAATGACACCACCAAGAAAAGGATGCATCATAAGAAAAAATAAAATCGCACCATGAAACATGAGAAATGTCAAAAGATATTATCAATGTATGCCCCCACTTTAAAGCGGTTTCTAACACCATTGTTGTGAGTAATTGATTTAAAGTAGCCAATGTTCAATCCTAAGACATGAGAGCTTCCTCGAAAAGCCCTATGCCAAGTCATATGTTTCTGAAATGAAGCTACATCATAAAAAGGAAGGAGGGGTTGCCCCAAAAAATATATAAGGGATCTATGGATTCGAGGTTAGTATATCTTTGCTACAATGTTGTTATAGAGCTCAAAAATGTCATCATTCCCCAAATACTCATAGAACTGTAATAATGACCCATAAAGATCAAAAACAAAGGAAAATCATTTTAGTTCAACATGGAAGAGACCTAAATTTCTTGATGCCTTGCACCATCCCCAAAAGGAAAACACAAGACAAGCAAAAAGGGATAATTTTTTTACAACATATAGAACAATGTAAATAAAAATAGAGGAATGAACATGAAGAGAGAGAGAGACATCAAACAAAATAGTATGTGGGATCACATTACGCACATGCAATCACATAAGGAAACATGGAAAAGAAAACAAAGTAAAAGACTAGTAAGGAACATGTGAATCAACCTATAGCAGGTCATTCGCACCCCAATCTTGATTGGTATATACAGAAGGAAGACAACATCAAGTGTTGAACTAGGACACACACCAAGTTCAACACTCTTATTAGGAGAATTGTCATTTAAGCTCATAGAAAAGGAGAACAATGAATTCAACTCATTATGCACTTGTTCATCAATCTTTGCAATATCAACGTCATCATCTAAATTAATCACAATAGGAGATAGAATGACAATATCCATATAAGTTTGTTCATGTTTATGTTGTGGCGAGGGCAAAGAGACATCATGCCTTGTTGGAGATAAGTTTGGATTGTGATTTTCTATGTTTCTCTTTTCTTCTTTAGTTTGTAACATATGGGCAATAGAATGACGTCTACACCTACGTTCTCTAGCATTTCAATTTCTTCTCAATCTATTGTCAATTTGTGATTATGTACAAGTGGGTTTTTCAACCATAGGTTTCTTTTCTTCCCTTAGGGGAGATTGCTCAACCACTTTCTCTTTATCTTTGTAAACTTGTTTGATTTTAGGAGGGACAACGAGATTGTTTTTAGTTTCTTGTGGTATCTTATAGGAAATGGTAGGATGATTTGTCATAGGCCACTCTTTGATGTTTGGAAGGGATTTTGGTTCAATCATGGTTTCGTCAAGGATAGGTGGCTCAATCACAGGTTGAGGCATTTTTCTAAGGGATAATTTTGTTATGTTCTTTGCCTTAAGCTTTTGATATGATTTGAAAAATAAGTCAATTCATGGGATCTAATAGGCTCAATAGGCTTGGGCCAAAATAAATCCAATGAAAATTTCCCACGGGAAGACACAAGATTAAAGCCACTATGGTGTACAGTAAAGATCTCATTGCCAAAGGGAAACTTTAAACATTTATGCACAACCAACATGATGAAATTCATGGAGAGAAGCCATGGATAGCCTAACTTCACATGAAATTGGTCTGACAATAGGATGATAGTGAATGAGACATTTAAAGTTTTCAATCTGACTTTTAGAGGGAGATTTATCAAGCCAATCACAGGGCAAGCAAAACCATTATACATTTTTATACATGCTTTTGGTATTTCATATGTATCTTGATAAAGGTCATGCACAAATAGGAATTCTTCAATGATCACATTCTCTACACAGATGAGATCAATTAATATCCAATTGGTAGGCTTGTCGTTGATTGTTCTAGCTATGTAAAGAGGACCATTAGGTGCATGTTTGATTATGTATTTTTGTGGGAAAAAAATGTCAAGGGGAATTTGCTTTGGCTTGTATGAGGTTTAGATTCAATAAATGCCACTACTCCAATCACTTCGTCCATATTTTCATCTTTTGTGCTATCATTATCTGTTTCAACATTCATCACATCATTCTTTGTTTCACTAGCTTTGACAAATAAAAGTGTGTTTCGGCATGGGATTTGTAAATATTTGTAAGTTTTGGTTAGGAGGAGCTAAAAACTTATTACCTTGATCGTTCACACCTCCAATTTGAAGTTGATTAGAATCAATGAGGTCTTCCACAAGATGTTTAAGATTCTTACAATATTCTATATCATTTCCATTTTGTTGGTGGTAATGGAAATAAGCATTTGATCTATAGTTTGAGGGTAATGGTTTATTAGGATCAGGAGCTCTGATAGGAGGTAAGGAAATCATATTATTGTTCACAAGTTGTAGCATTATATTATGAAGGGTGTCAGGTAGAGGGGTAAATTATCTATTCCTATCCCCAAAGGAAAAAGGATTTGTCATCTTTATAGCAGCCACTTGTTTATCAACTTGTTGATTTGGTTGAGGGGAATTAAGTTGTAAAAATCCCCTATTCTTTTTCTTGAAAGGTTGATAACTGTTTTGAGGTGCAAATTTAGACTTTTTAGGATGGCTAGGTTGATTTTTCACATCATGACTACTAACCAAATTCTGCTAATCACAAATGGTTGTACATAACTGCGTGAAGGAGGGAAATCTCATCATCTCAAGCTTAGTTTGATTTTTTCTTGCAAGTTGGAAATAAATATTCTTTGAAGATCGACATCAAGAATCTTAATGTTTACTCATGAATAAAGAATTTGTATCACTCTATGAAATCAATAGCTTTCTCACCATCCTTTTCTTTACATTTCATCATGTCAGCTAAAGTCATCTTGGGACCCATATGAATTTGGAAGTGGTTGTAAAAGGCATCAATAAGTTCATTGAATGAACAAATTGAATTATTTGGTAAAGATCAAAACCACTCTAAAGGAGTATCTTTCAAGGATATAGGGAAGAGTTTAGCCAAGAGTTTTCCTTCAAAAATGAAATCACTACACGGGGCTCTATAAGTGGAAACATGGCTAATGATATCTCCTTTCCCACCATATTTCTCAAATATAGGAACCTTTATACGTTGTGGAATTTGGGTTCTCAATATCTCCAAGGATAATGGGTTGGTTTTGATGTATTGTGAAGGTTGGTCATTGTTGTTTTGAGTTAGGGTTGTGATTTTTTGTTAAAGGGATATCATGTTTTGTAAAAGTGTGTTAATGATGGGATCATTGTTGGTATTATGAGATGGAGGGGAATAAGGTGGAGTGGTGTATGTTTCTGGAGGGAAAGTGAAGTGTAGGTTTGTAAGGGGAGATGGTTGAGGAGATATGATATTTGAATGCACAAAGCTAGAAGGATTCCCAACGAAAATACCTAAGGAAGTGTTGGCTATGCTAGTAGTTTTAATGGTTGTGGTAACATGAGTACTAGTGTATGTAGGAATGGAGGTGGGGATTGTGGAAGGAGGAATTGAAATCACACCTTGGCTTTGAGTATACCCCAAAGCTTGAGCACAAATATTCATGGTAGACATGTTATTAGTAACAAGATTATTCCCTTTTTGGTTTCCATCATTTTTCTTAGATTATCTAAAGTAGGAATGACATTAGTATCCATATTTTCATTGTGCACAAAGTCTTGTAACTTTTCTAGGAATTCATCTATTCTTCTTATGCTTTTTTGTGGGACATGAACAACATCATGCTCATTGGTGGTAGGTAAGGAAGTCATTGGAAATGAGGCATGCATGTTATGATCCACAGGGGATTGATTATCAACACTATTAGAAAGAGAGCTAGAAAACCTAAGATCCATGATGAATGGTGTATCGTGGGATGACACGAGTCTCAAACTACATCTCACAATAGTATTGCTAATAGGACACCAAGTTGTAAAGCTCATACAAGTTTAAAAAACTCAATGCCAACCCAAAATGGAAGAGGGTCAAATGCAATGCAATAACCTAGAATGGAAATGAAATTTTCATATTCCAAACAAGGTAATTTTTTTTATTACACTATGCAAAAACTTAAAAAATTATGTCTTGTAAATGCAATTTTAAAATCACATAATGCAATAAATTTATCAAATGAACCTAGATATGATCAAATTGATGAAACAAAAATTCTACGAACAAAAACAAAAATCTAAA
This sequence comes from Sequoia sempervirens, assembly GCA_007258455.2. Lineage (NCBI taxonomy): Eukaryota > Viridiplantae > Streptophyta > Pinopsida > Cupressales > Cupressaceae > Sequoia > Sequoia sempervirens. The sequence goes on along the minus strand of VDFB02271358.1, from coordinate 1,124,782,689 downwards.
ATAAACAAACAGAAATGCAAAAATGAATGCTTTAATGCCCAACAAATTAGAATATGACCTTGATCAGGGACTCATTCACCCTAGGGATCTAATGAGTCCTAGGTGAGGGTTTTGAAACAAGTTTTAAATATTTTTGAGTGAATTTTAGTAGTTTCTAGATTTTGGTTTGATACAACAAGTTTCAGTTTTAATTTTCTATGAAATGAGGATGAAATGAAAATGAAAAATGTGACAAAATGACAACCTAGAACACCTAATTTGATATGCAATTTTCGTTTCAATTTTCAAATACAATTCAATATGATGTAATGCTATGTAAATGATATGCAAGATGACTATTTTTTTGGGTATTTTTTAGATTTAAAGAATGCAAAATATGCAATCCTAAAACCCTTAAATGAAATGCAAAGTTAAATGAAAACTAAACACCCTAAATGAGACTCAATTCGATGCAAAGAGATTCAAATGAATGCAACATATAAATCTAGGGTGAAATAGGACTCCAAAATCAAAAAAATCAAGGATTAAACTCAGGTTCACCAAAATAAAAAAAAGAGGAAAAATGATGAGGGGATGATGATGACGAGTTCACCAAAAAGACCTTTTTCCCCAATTTCATTTAAAATGTATGCTGTGAAATATAGATGAAGAATAGTACTCAAAAGGAAGATATAGAAAGGGGTAAATGATGTGTACCTTTCACCAAAATTAACCTTTTGAAGCTCATTGAGGACTCATTCACCCTTTGGTGAATGGGTCCTAGCTAGGGTTCTTGAAAAATACTTTCTAAGTTCTCTTTTGTTGTGTTTGTACTCCCATATACCTAATGTTCACTGTTAGATAGCCAAACATAAATTTTGTAGAGGAGTTTCTGTGATATGACAACTTTTCTTGCAACTTTCTTCAATCTTGCTCTTCAAATGATCTTTCACCTAAAATTTGCAATCGCACATAAAAGAGAGAAAAAATTTATTTGTTAGGGAATGGGGGTTTTCCTTGGTCAAAACACATTTTGGTAATTAAAACTTGAAATGAAACAATGGAATAACATAAAATAATGTTGAATGAAAAACAATATATAACAACTCACCAAACCTTATTTGAACCTTGGATTGTAGATCTACATACTAGCATGAATTAGCTTCAATGGATGTAGATCTTGATCATGAAACTTTATTAGAGATAATTTCCTTGAATGCTTGCATAGATCTTTAACACTACATCACCATATTAGCTCAAACAACATGCATAATGCAATAAATCTTTGACATGATGATAGGAATCTTGATTGCTGCAATAATCTTCAATAATTTTTCCCTTGAATGCCTTGAAAATACTCTTGAATAGCTCTTGATAATGCTCTATCTTGATCTCATGAAGTCACACAAAAGTTCTAGGATGAAACATAGTGAAATGACCTCTTATTTATACATATCTTAACATTAATTCCTGAAATTCAAATATCACAAGCCGATATTGAATTATAGATTTGAAATCATTAAAATGATACTAAAAAAATAATTCAAATTTAGGTCATAGGAGCAAGTGAGGACTGATTCACCCTATGGTGAATGGGTCCTATGCCACTTTCCTAGGACACACATTGCTCAATGTTAAACCTTATGTTATGAGATTTATGAATGTTGGATTTTATCCCTAAAATTTTGCAATTAATTAGGCTTGGATTTGAATTGAAGGGGCCAATTAAGGCATAATTAACCTCAATTAATTAATAAATCCCTAGATTAGTGTGAAAGTGTAAAGGTACACCTTACAACACCAAAAAAAAGGCACAATTAAGTCTATTTTAATGAATAGGCCCTAAACTTAATGTGAATATGAAAAACACATATTACAACACTAAATTAAGGCATCATTAAGCTCATTTTATTATTATTATTCATTCCCAAATTAAGTGTGAAAAAGGGATACTTTTTCCTACACTACAAAAATAACTTTAAAACACATTTTAATTGTTTATATCATAAATTAATCAACTGTTCGATGAAAATTTGATGGATAGTTGTAGTTGCATTTCAAAATGAAATGCACAAAGCACTATGCTTGTGAACTCAAACCTCCAGAATCACCCTATAACCATTAAATTTACAAAGATCAACAGTTGAGAATTTATTTATAAGTGTCATTACGAAAATGTAATATACTAATTGTGTAGTTCGGAGGAAACACGTTGACATTTCATTCACTTTAATATTAAAAAAAAAAAGTGAACTTTCTATTGCTAAGTGATTTTATTTTTAAGTGAGAGAGTCGACACATAGGGAGATTTCAAATTCCTCATTGTAGTGCACCGGGGAGATTATGGGTTCCAAGAAATCCAGTACATGCTTGTTAGTATTAATCTTTTCAAGAATTCACAATTTCACATTGTACAAGCATGTCTACCACCACTAGTAGACCAAACAAATTTGTTGGGAAAGGCAGAGAAAAACCGGATAAAAAAATACATTATGTTGGATTGCTTAAAGTTTCCCAGGTTTCACTGATCAATACCATGATATTTATGATCTTGAAATCTATGGTAGTCTTACCTCATAACTTAGATTCTCATCTAAGAATAAGGCTACAAACTAAATGAAAAATAATAGTTTTAGTGCACCGTGGGTAAGTGGATTAGGGGGCATGATGTTACATGAGGTTTTCCCTTGCCCAGAAGTTATAATGGTTTGTGCCCACAATTATGATGATAACAAAAGAGTAATTGTTAATAAAGATAGAAAAGAAGAATTATTATCCATTAATGTAGAATAATTTAGAAATTTTTTTGGTTTACAATTGAAGAATTTGGAAACTTACACATTGACCTAGAAAAGCTTGCTAGTGATAATGAAGCAGCAGATGAAAGGGACAAAAATAATTTACTAAATAAAATAGTTCAAGATAGAGAAAAATTGAAAGGTAATCATAAGTCTCCTTATGATTTTGATATTTTTAAATCATGGGTTCAGGATACTCTTCCCATGCTAGCATTTTACCTCGAACTGAATAGAAATTGGGAAGTGGGTGCAAGCCTCCTTGAAATGGTATATAATATCCATTATGTTGTTCCACCTATCAAATATAACTTTATTGAGCATATTATTGAATCCATGTATAATTTTTTTTTATTGATTAAAGGAGGCCCACACTCAAATTCCACTAAGACATTTAGGTTCACAACCTAATTGTACTATTTTTTTAATTCAAATTTAGTGGAATGTTTCAGACCAACAAGCTTTAGCTTCAACCCTATAGGAATGTTGAGGAAAATAAAATGGCTCCAAAATATGATTGGACCACTAAGGTAAGGATGCATGATTCTTGAAGGAACTACAATAATTTTGTAGACTACTTTTTTGGCTCCATTGCATCAAGCAATTACAAATACTCCAATGCCTAGATTGCCTATGCCATGTAGAAATTGCATTCAACTAGGAAAATAAATAGAATTGGCTGATTGGTACTTAATGGAATATATTATGCTAAGATTTTATGGATTAGGAGTAGAGCCATACAAACTTCTAATACATGTGATAGAAAGGTTTTTTGCATTGGAATATGTAAGGAAGATGCAACGTACTGATGAACTACACTTTGTCATTCAATAGAAGACCTTATTTCCTTCTTTACCCTTTCATGTGGAGGGTTCACATTCGAGAGAAAAGCATTTATGGTGGTACATGATCTTTTGAATTTTTTGAATTTTGATGTTGCTTGTCACTGTCAGTATGATCCATGTGACACCATTAAATTAATGATTGTGGCCAATAAGAATGTTGCAAGTAGAATTCAACATCAAAGTAAACCCTTGCTTGAAAACTTGAGAAACAAGGATTCTTGGGATGAGGTCAAAATAGTAATGGAGAAAAGTTTTGCTAAGAAAAGTATTTCTTTTGAACAATTATCAGTAGAAAGTATGGCATTGCACCAAAAGAAAATCAAGAGGTACAACAATTTTTATGAAAAAAGTGATAAACCATCTAGTAGAGTAAAAATTCCAAATTCTCTAGATAAGGACGTTACAAAAAAAATTGGCTATGATAAAAAAATACTGCCTTTTGGTTTATGAAGAAGGAGCTCGGTGAACCAAGAAATCTTGTAGACTTTGGAGATAACAAAGAAGGTTATGATTTTAGAAAATTGTGAAATATAGAGCATCCCAATGAACATGAAGATTGAGAAATTTATGCTAAATATAATGATGATAGGGAAGAACAAAGCTATGTCAAAGCTAGTTTAAGTGAGGCCACAAAAGAAGCATGTACTTCAAGAGTATCCATAGTTGAAAAAATGGGTTATGAATGTGGTCCTTTGGGGTCCCAAGGACAAGGCCCTTTGATGGTAGAATATGTAGAGCATAAAAAACAAGGTGATAAATGAGGCCTTGGAGCTAATAAAATAGACCAAGGGCATACAAGTACATCTAAAACAATTCATTTTGTTAAAGCTTCAAATCTTAATCCTTAAGGTCAGATACAATCACAACTAGGACATGCCCATGGTGGAGAACCTAGTGCAACTAACACTTCCATTGGTGGCGATGGTATGGGTAGTAGTACTAGTAGTGTTCAACAGGTGCTACAAAAACAGGTTGCACACAAGAGGACAACAATACAAGATACTATTGTGCACTTTTTGCACACATGCCCCACTAAAAGCAGGGACCCCCTTTTTCTTTGCATTTTCCTCCAACAGTTTCCAGTCTTGTTTTTCCTAAAGGAATTTGAGTGCTTGGTTTGAATTATTGCATCTAATGACTAAGGTTCTTGAAATTAATTTATTTCCTAATTTTTCTAATGCTATCTTGGAAAATGCAATTTTTAGTCACTATGATCGTCCTCATATCACTTTGTTGTGCGAGAAAGCTAGTTTATATATAGATATACGTTCCCTTTAGGGTCTTTGTTTGCATTTCACTTCTTTGACTTCCAAGATGGCTTTCCCTGAAGCTAAGTCAAGGGTTAATTTGGGTGTTGAGTCTTGTATTTTGCTACAAATTCTAAGCCATCTGATATAATGGCATTGTGCTACATATTTGCAATCTTGATATGGTTGACTTGATTGTACTGTATGTTTGATTACCCCACTTGTTAGTTTGAATTTAGGATTGAATTTTAGCACTAATCACATTTTGTAGGCACACAATGTATTTATTAAATAAGCAATGTGAGTTTTGAAGTGATTTCGGAGAATTCGCCCAAGGCTGGATTCCCTGAAAAGGGAAAAATCCATGAGGTATTAGAATCCCTTGAAATATTTGAATCCATTCCCTTCCATATTCCAAGAGGAAGGAGAATTCACGAAGAGGACATAGTAGATTTGTTAGATTATAATAGATTGCATATATTGAAAGAGTTGTCTCATTGGTAAAATTGGCCTATTGATGTATCAAGGTTTCCAATTCTTCATGAGTAATCACCATTTTGCCTATTCTTCATGATTAATTACCATTTTTCCATTAAATAAATGAGCCATGACCACATAGCTATAGTGAATTATGGATTGAAATCACATTGCAAGTGAAAGGATTGCTTATGGTAATAATTGATGATATAATGAGAAAAGGAAGAATACAAAGAGCTTCATATCTATGGTGTCCAGGAATCACATCAATGGGGTTTGGATTGTTAAAAGAAGATAATGGCACTGAACATAAAATGTACAGGTCAACCATTCAACCGCAATGTGAGAAATAGTATAAAGGGAGTGAGAGTATAAGCAAGACAAATGTGGTTTTATCGTCTATGTTGCAAGTATCCAACCCTTTGAAAGATCATTATATTTAAAAAATAGGTAGAAACATTGAAGGAAGTTTCAAGATTAATCGAAAAAGAGAATATGGTGTGGGTATTTAGTTGCTTCATTGCTTATATTAATGAGCTTAACTAGTTTATCATGTAGCAAATGAGAGGAAGCATTTTCTTATCAAGGAGAATAGGTGGCAAAGATTGGTTAAGGACATAATGTGATCAAATTTTCCATATTTTGAGGCTCTATTTAAAAGAAATCAAGATCTTGGATTAAATAACGCATAAATGGTAAGGCATGAAGACATTTCCAAGAGTACCAAGCAGATAATATCATTTCAAGATTGAGGACATTACTAGTAGAATCTGCAGTATAGTAATAATTTTTTATGTATACACTATATAGTGTTGAAGCAATAATTGGAGGCCTCAATGTCGAATCAACTTAAGGTTCTTGGGAGGATTTGTTAGTTGTTTGGGTATTTTGGAATCTTCATGTATTGGAGGCTTCACAGTGTTAGTTCATGATATACATATTATTAAAAGATGCAACAGCTTGATGGGTGAGATTCATTGGTTCAAAGGCCACACATGACAGAAGCATAGAACTAAATGAGGGAGGATCTCATTGCATATTAATGATAGAGACTTAAACATTTGAAGGTCGATCACTCAGAAATCGGACATAGTTTTGTTGATGTGTCATCTAAAAGGAGTCTTGGAGAATCCTCACTCATGCAAATTTCATGAGGAAGAGAAGTTTGAGAAAATCTAGAATCGAGGGAATTCCTCAAAGGAAAAAGTGTTTGGGGAATCCACAACTACGTGGATTTCATGAAAAATTGAGATATGCTCAAGGAATTCTTACATGCAAGGAATCCACAAAGTAGAAGAGTTGAAAAAATGTAATGGATTCGGGTAATCCGTGTTAGGGAAGATTTAGCGGAAGGACTAAGTTTTAGAAAATATAGATAGTGGAAGATTTTGTGAAGAGTGGTTTTGGGGAATCCTGATGGTGATGAAATCTATGAAGGGGATGCAATCTTGAGTAATCCTGATATGCAAGGATTCCACGAAAGAGCCATTTCCCCAAAAGAGGGAGATCTATATGAATTTGTGGGTGTTTGAAATTCATGAAGTAATGGTTACTGTTAAGTGGAAATTGAATTGATGTTAATTATGGAAGATGCTTGTTGTGGTTCTAATCCTGATGCAATACAAGGTGGAGAAACCCAATATCCAACTCAATTTGATCAATCAAAAACTAGAAATATTCCCTTGAACATTATTCTTCTCAATCTGACCAAAACAACATCAATAGGCTTGTAACCCTCCAAACTCAACTTTACACAAAATATCATGAAGAAGGCCATACAAGGCCATCAAAACATCAACCAAGCTTGAGCATAGATCCCTAAACAATATCTCAAAAGATCTCACAAAGGTTCTGTTGATGGTGTTTTTTGCACAACAACAACTCAAACAAGATACAAGTATCCTATCTCTCTTGAAAGGTAAATCTCTATCAACAAGCCTCAAGAGATAACCCTAAGGTCTCTAATGTTAGGTCTTGACAATGCATAAACAACTTAGTGATAAATGTGAAAATGTTGGTAATCACAAGGGGCCTTACAAATGAACAATGTTGGAAGCATACTTTGATCATATGCAACAATATGGTGATGCTTTCAGTCCTAAAACTAACCCAGGTTCAAAATAAACAGCAAAAGAGATAAGGGTTTAGAGATATTTCTAAGACTAAAACCTAAAATCAATCACAACAATGATGAATGTTGTAGATGGAAAGATCCCTAATGAAACTAATCTTTGTTTGATCAAGGACAAGCCTACAACTCCAAAAAAATGATGCAATCTTCTAAGGAAACTAAAGATTTTCAGACTTTGAATCATTCATCCACATACCCAATAACTAGGGCAATGTAAACAAGCATCCACAGTTGAACTTAGCACAAAATAAGGCCCAAACTAACTTTACATAGCAAATTACAATCAACAAATTGCTAAAAGTATGGACCATAGATCGATCAACATCATTAACATTTTACCATTATTGCAAAAGAATTGAAATCTAACATCTAACATTGAGAATTGAGAACAAGAAACCATAAACTGTCAAAGTGTAACATAAAGCTTGCCAAATCAACAATCCAATTGCATTAACTTCTCCAACATTACATAACAATTTCCAGTCTCTTTCCTCTCCTACAACTACTGACTTCTCCTAACTTGGCCAATTTTGGCTTTTATAACCTCTAATCAAATCTTCTAATCTAGTCTAACCCCCTTACAAATGAGAAGGCACTAGCCTTTTATAGAAAATTACATTTTGAATCAATGGCTAGGATTTAATTCATCTAATGGTTGCAATTGCACTTATAGAAGCATCAAGCTATTACATTTAATTTGGGAGCTCATTGTACATCATCATACAATTGCATAAACGCAAAACTTTACATCATGGAACAATGAGAAAACAATATTATGCTAGCTTGTCATTAATGAAAATTCTGATTGGATAATGAAATCAGCTTCACATGTCTTCCAGAAACTCCTTCCTACTATAGACAGTTTGGGCACGGATTCATATGCAGGCCCCACTTTTAAAATTTGAATTGAACTCTTCCATATTTGCCTTTTGGCATGAATCCATATGCAAATTCCCATTTTAATATTTATTTAATCCTGAAAAACATATATCATCATTAGTAGCTCACATGTTAAAAATCCAATCCAAATTAAACTTGAATAAAATTTTGGCCTTTTTTTTATGGAATCTTTCCATTTTCAGAAATTTTTCCATTTTGGGAAACTTTTTATTTTCAAATTTTTTTCTCCATCTCAAGAATTTCATTTTCAAGAACATTTTAAAATTTCAAGGAAAAAATTTCCATTTTGGAAAAATTGCATTTAGGAAAAATTTCCATTTTGGGAAAAAATCATTTTTGAAAAAATCCATTTTGGAAAATTTCGGGTTTTTGAGGGGGTCTCAGAATTTTCCAAAAATGGAAATTTTGGGATTTTGATGGGGTCATGGAAATTTCGGGATTTTCCATTAGGGACGGAAATTCCCAAATTCCCTGTAGGGTCGAAATCCCCTAAAACTCATAACATTTTTTCTATAAGGAATTTTCAAAAAATTCAAAAAGAAACCCTACGTAATTTTTCATCCTATATCCACGGGTGCAAAAAGATTTACATATAACATTGAAAATTCACTTCAAAATCCCCATTTTCAAATTCCAACACTTGCAAATTTCTCCTAGAGCCTCAAAATATTGTCCTCATCAAACCCAGTCTAGACTTAATCCCAAAATAACCTTCCAAGAAGAGCAAAGCCAAAATTTCACCAAGCCAAGATGTAGAGATGCAAAAAAAAAAGAGGGTCTCTGCCTTCGGTGGGGCGTGTGTGAGAAAATTGCACAACAGGTTCTTTGCAACAATTTTGAAAACCAATCAGCTACCCCTGTTTTAGGCACCCAATTAGCCCTATTTAACAAAGGAAGTACTTCCTAAACTCTTTGTTTTCATTGAAACTCTTTGGACAGTCATTAAATGTGTTACAAAACACCAAAATACCTGATCAATTCAAAGATTTAAGCCTTCTAGGCTACTGGTCCAAGAAACCCTCAGTCTTCATGCAAATACCATAGGTTTTATTGAAAATGATGACTCCTAGCCTTTATAGACCAAAAAAAATATCCAACACCTCAAATTAAACCTTTACAAACTCAAAAAGCACTCACATTAACAACTCCATCGTCATTTCATCAAAACCCTTATTTAACCCATCATTTTCATAAGGAAAAATGCACTTTTTATCCTAGGGCATCACTCCAATTCACACAAAATGCTATCCCTACCTACTAGACCATGCAAGCACCTATATTACAGTATGTTGGATCCATTCCATGAGTCACAACAAGTACATAATGTGGAATGGGTCATTTAGCCATTTTAGATGACTCTTAACACCAAAAATAGTGAAAATAAGAAGGTAGTAGCAATAAAATGATGAGAAATCACTCCAAACTCAATTTTAGACCTTAAAAATAGGTTAATTTTAAAGATAACTCAGACTACGACACTTTCCAATTGATTTCAAAGCATAACTTGGGCTGTACAAGCCATACAAATTGAAGAAAGATTGAAAAAAACTAGAAAAATGCAAGAAATATCGTTGTTTTTTATTGAATTTCCCACTACAATATTCAACAACCTTCATTCAAGCCATGGAGAGTATTTTTATACATATCTCAATGCAAATTAACCTTTCAAACATTCATAACTACTTTTCAACTTCTCTTGACGCTTCAAATTCCCTAAAAGTTGCATTTTTGACACTTTTTTGACAACATTTGCACTTTTTGTGCAACTTTTGCAAAATGGACCCTAATGACTAAAAATAACTCAAGTGGCTTTGTAATAGCCTTATTACAACCTTAAAACTCCAATCTTTCATAAACATTTACATATTGATGATTTTTTTTCCATCAAGGCTACAAAGACAATTTTGACAATTTTTACCAAGTTGTGCAAGATTGCAAAACTACCAACCTATCAACAGTAAATGACTCTAAATAAACTTATTGCATATATAATTTTCCCAAAAGACCTTATTTAGTTCAAAATGACTCATATTACTCCAACCACCTAGTTTCACCAACTTCAAATCATCAAATGATCAAATGTGCATTTAAGGGTCTAGGTGCTCCTGCACCATACCCTAGTGAAAAAACTCATGCCACACAAGTTGTCTTGTACCAACTTCTCCAAGCTTCAAGCATATACCTCTAGTCTGTAATCACCTTCCATTGGTCCACATACTAAATTATTTTAATTTGCCCTTCACCATTGACAATTTTTGCACATGAACTTGTCTTCACCTTTGCTTTCAGACCTGCTAATGGTCTCTCACCTGCTCCTTGATCAAAACCTGATTGATTTTCTCCATTTATACCTACACATAAATAATTATTAGCAATTCCTTGAACTGGTCTCTCTTTTGTCTCACTTTCATGCTTGCAACTGCCTTTATTATCTTGTTCAATCTATCCTTTCCTTACTGTCATCAGACTTCTTGTTTTGTCAGCAACTAGTACCATTGTACCTATATTTCCACTTTGTTCATTAACCTTATTCTTCACCAAGGGACACACCACTGTACCAACCAAGACATTACCATGCCAATGAACTATCAATTCATCCTGTACTCTTGATCCAAATGATGCATTTGTTGCCAAAGCATTTTTAGACCTCAAACTATTTGTAGAACTCACCTTTGTGTCTTCATTTACAACATTTATAAATTATTTCTTGCCACACATAATGAATTTTTCCTTACCTTTATCATTTTCCACTGAAGGAGTTAAAACAAAAGAACATCCATCCTTGATTATAATGTATGTATTTTCTCTACCATCATACATAGCTCGCCTATCATATTGCCAAGGTCTACCTAAAAGTAGGTGACAACAATCCATGGGAAGAATATCACATACTACACTATCTTTATAACCCCCAATCTGAAAATTAACAACTTCCTTTTCATTCACCAACAAGGATTGTCCATCACTTAACCATGAAACTTTGTAAGGCAACTCATGAGGTATTTTTTGTAAATTTAACTTATTCACCATCTCAGTAGACACCATGTTTTCAGTTGATCCAGAATCAATTACAATTTTACATTCCTTGTTTCTACACTTGCAATTAGTCTTGAAGAGGCTCTTCCTTTTCAAAGTTTCCACTTCTTTTGCTACCTTCAACACTATTTTTATCATCATCAACATCTCCCCTGTTTCAAAAGCAACTCTCAAACTTGTAGAACTTGTGCTTTCACACTCCTCTTCTTGAATGATTTGTGCTCTCCTACCAACCCGCTTTTCACCACTTGATGAAATACCAGCTCTATCAAGACACTTCCATGAAGGATGGCCATATTGATTGCATGTGTAGCATATCCCTACAAAATCATTAGAACTTCTTCAAGCACTAAACCTTCCTCTACCCCTAAATCCTCTTCTAGAATAAAAATTAATACCTTGATTTTTACCTTTATTAGCTTCTTTGTGTTGTTCCAATCGCTGCTTTGGTGTAGAAATTAATCCTCTTCCTCTTGCACTAGTACTACCTCTTCCTCTCATTGATTTCTCTTGTTTCCTTTTAAGCTTTTCCTCCACCTTGGTTGCTAATTGGAAACAATCTTCAACACTTTTTTTGTTAGCCACAACAAGTTCATCTTGTATATTAAATCTCAAACCACCTAGGTACCTAACCACCTTTTCAACCTCATCTTCATCCCTCCTTGACCTTATGCTTTGTTTTATATTTCACCTATAGTTAAATCGGGCAAGATAATCATATGTTATATCTTCAAGAGGTGAATGGAACATTCACACGAGGGAAAAGACTCCACATATGTTGCTAGGTCACAGGGAATTCAGTGGGAGAAACTACCCAAGGGAGGTTCGACATGAAAATCATCTAAGGAGAAAGTTGACAGGACATTCCAGAGGTCTCATCAACTAGCAGGCGTTCCATTAAGTCTAAGTGCTTCAAACCAGGGATCCTATCAGCATGAGTTGTCTTTCGGAAAATAGTCTCGGCGACCATTGAGGTCTCCCCGACTACGATAAGGTTGAGGCACTGTTAGCATAAGGAGCAAGCATTAGAGAAGGGTCTCCTTGACTCATAATGTCTCACCAAGATTAGAGCTCAGCAAAGGGCGAAGGGCTCGCCAATAGTTGAAGATATCACCCTAAGGTTCTACCGACACTGGGAAGTCTTGGCGACATAGAAAGTGTCATCGACAAAGGTCTTGCTGACCAGTGGAGCCTCCAAAAAAGAAAAAGAGTTCGCCAAGGGAAGGGATTTCTACATGATGTTTTGGTGAACTGAGATTGTCTTGCCGACATGGATTAACTTTAGTATAGCGTTGTGTTTTCATTCTGAGGTTTCCTCAAAATGAAGATGTCTCCTCGACCGAAGGAGAAGTAAACGCATCGCCAGGTAGGATGGAGGATGTCACTGGGAGGTCTGGCCAAGGGAGTGGGGTTACACCAAGAAGGAATGCTCTTGACATAGGTTGAAGCCTTCACCAAGATGTCACGCCGATCTGTGGGGGGTCTCACCGAAATGATAGCCTTTGACATATGTCAATAGACTTCGTTAAGAGGTCTTACCGATTATAGGTCTCCTCGACAATCACTCTTGAAGTGGCATCGACAAAGGAGGCGAGCTTTGGAATAAGGTCATATCGAAGTGTGGGTGTCTCCCCGACAAGGGGGTCTTGATGGTGGAAGCAAACAAGTGGGGGTCCCACCAACAAAACATCCGGTATCGCTAGGAGTTGGGGTTTTTTCCATGGGGTCCTGGCGATTGTCCAAAGTCTCGCCGAAGGTGACAATACTTAGACATAGTCTTGTGAGTTTGACAGGGAGTCTCCCCAACTCAGTAGTGTCTCGCCGACATATGAGGAGCCTCAGATGGAGGGATGCTTTCAGCATAAGAAGGTGGGCTTCGCTAGGAGGTCTTAGCGAAGGCGAAAGTCTCGCTGAAAGGAAGGGAAGGGGCCTCGAAATGGTTGTCTTCAGTAGGAGTCCCGCCGACACAAAAGAACCCCTTGGTATGACTAAGGGACTTCGCCGGGATGTCTCTCCGACCACGTAAAGTCTCACTGAAAGAAAATGATTGAGCTCAGAGAGGAACGACAGCCTCGGCAAAACAAGATGAATTCGCCAAGAGGTCCTGGCAACTATCCTAAAGTCTCACTGAACTATACGACTTCAGCATATATGCGCCTTTAGTATGATATCTTCCTAACCGACAGGAGTCTCAGCGAAGTAAGGAGAGCTCGGGTAGACAGGGGGAGTTCATCATGATATCTTAACAACCATGTCATGTCTCACCGACCAGAAAGTAAAGACCTCACCAAAAGAACTTGACATTGACGTAAGGTCTTGCCGATATAAGAATGTCTGGCTGATAGAAGGAAGCGAGCTCAGCGGTATAACTTCTGGAGATGTCAGCAAAGGTCTCCTCAAAATAGATGGTCTCGCTAGGAGATAGGATTTTTGTCATGACGTCTCAGCGACAGTTTGAGTCATGCCAATAAGTTGCAGAGGACATAATCGCATTGGTGAGACACTTTCAGTGTCTCACCGAGATGCGATTATTTTCAAAAGAGTTTCGACTGCCTACAGAGCCTGCATGGAATACGCTCGACCAACCGGAGGAGCTGAAGAGAGTCGTGGCAGTCTGATCAGAATGAAGAATGTCAATGAGATGAATGCAACATGTATCTGTTGTGAGCTTAGGGCATTCAAGGCGTTCAACCGAAGTGGTTCGAACAGGACACAACGCCAGGGTCAAAATGAATGCGGTAGCTGTGAAATATCTAAAGAAGACTTCTCTGGGGATGACTCTTCACAGCAGGGACACACAGGGTTCTACATTTAATTCATCTGAAAGATCTAAGGAGAGATTTTTTTTGAGGACTGATATTTTGTGATCCCTAAGGGGCTGGCACAGTTTGATATATAAGGCATTTTTTTCCTTTTTGTAGTTAGTTCGGATAATACGCTCTAAAGAGTTAGTGATTTTTGTGAATCCTTTCTCAACAAATGTATATTTTGTAACTCAACTGAAATCTAGAATGCAAAATAGAGTTCACTAGGAAAGCAAGTATTAATTCTTATACTACTCTCATTTCTGTATGTTAGCTTGTGCAATTTTTCTTTAACAGTGTTTCTTTTAATCTATATTCATACCCAAAAGCTGTGAAGTTTGTTCCTTCCTCCTTAAGATATGTATGTAGATCAAACCTGTCAAGAACGATGCATAAGACTGAAAGGGTTATGTGAGTAAGTAAATCAATCATAGTTAAGTTTTCTCAGTGTGTTTGTATCTTGCTTTCATTTCATGATTTCTCATGAAACTCGGTGTATCACCATAGGAATAGTTCAGTTTAGTTTTCATTTTTTGTACGCATCCTTCTCCCTTCACCTTTATAAGATCATTAGCTTAGGTGATACCCAAAGGAAGCCGCCCTTCTCCGGAGGTTCATTTCAACTATAGGTGACCCACAACCTTGAAATGATCCCATGTTGCTCTAGAAAGCTCAATCTCAATCTCTGTGCATAGGGTGCAATTTCTAGGTGACAACAGTTTCTGGCATGCTCGGTGGGATAAAAAATAGATTGAACTGTTGGTTTAGTATGCAACCAGTGAATTCCAAACTTTATAGAAGTCCTTTGGCATACTTGGAGACTCCATAAAGAGGAAAGAACTCCAAAAATCAACGCCTTCTATAGTTTATGAGAAAAGTTCAGACAAGAGGCAACTCAGGTCCCTTCGAATATTTGCAGTTGTCACCACTGAGAAGAAAAGGTAGAGCAACAAAAAAAAGAGGAACAACAGTTATCTATTCTGGAAGAACTTAGTCTACTCCTCCATCAGTGGGATCTCATTTTTCTATACAAGTAAATCCAATTCAGCTACCTCCAATGGCCGCTCCAAGGAATCAACCCTTTGTCACTTTCAATAGAGGTAGCCCCTTAAATTTGGCACAACACAACGACATCCCAATGTCAGCCTTGAAAAGTCTCCCAACTTTCACAGGGGAGGATCAAACTACTCCCATTGAACATATGAGAGATGTGGCTTCGTTATGTGGAGTCCATCATATAACCCAAGAGGATGTTGCAATAAGATTACTAGCTGCTTCACTAAAAGGAAGAGCTATGCAATGGTATAGGAGCCTACCAATCAGTTCAATTGCAACATGGGACAAATTTGGAGACAAGTTGCATAAGCAATTTCAAGATAGGTCTGACAACTTATCTCTATTGGAACAATTGACTACAATTAAGAGTGCTCCACAAGAGTAGATGAATGACTTCAACTTCAGATTCCAAAGAACTTGGAATAGAATCCCTACGACGGTGAGGCCACCTCCAGAATATGCATTTATGTACTTCTTGAGGGCTCTTAACAGTGACATAGCCATTATGATACAATCAATGGGAGGGGTCTCTCTACCATATGCCTTTGAAATAGCTATCAGAGCTGAAAACAACTTAATACAAGCTAGTAAGCTTGCTCCCAGGCCACCAATGCCTATATTTCTAGAAATTCATGCAAACATCCCTTTGCAAATACCTCCTTTCACACCTTTACTAGTTGTACCAATGCTGCTAGCTGTTGTTCCAGCTGTTGATAGACAAGCGAGTGTTGCTTCAGGCTCATCACAGGAGTTACAAGAGATCAAAAGTCTTTTACAGACTTTTGGTAACAAGTTGGTGAACTTGGAAAAACAACAGACCTATTCTAGGCCTTATCAACAGTAGAATGAGGCCTCAAGTTAGCCTTTTCAAGGTCAACAACAACACTTCCAGGGGAATAGACAATAGTATCAAGGAAATTATCAAGGCAAAAGACAAAAGGTTGCCACATGACCTTTTTAGGCCTATAATCCAGCTCCAGTTAGTGCTATCAAAGAGCTTGTTCCTGTTTAAAATAATCTAGTTGTTGATTATGAATGGTGTTATCCATGTAATTAGCCACATAATCAAGCTACATGCTCTAATGGCATCTTCAACCAGACAATTATGGTATAGACTGCTTCAAGTTCGTAGCAGAGTGCATGCAATGATGCATCTTCACAACATCAGGACCAATTCAACAATGATACAACCTTGCTTAACTGGAAAGGTCAAGAATTTTGTGGGTTGAATGAAGATAGTTCTCCAGTTGCAGCTAACACCAGGGCAAAGAAGAGAGCTTTTGAGCTTAGTCAAGCAGCTGGAAAAGGAAAGGAAGTGATTGCAGAACCATCTACATCTCAAGCGGCTCCTGTTTGGCAAAGAAATCAACAACTCCTAGACAAGGAGCAGTCACACCTGCAAGCTGATCATACTGGTATAAAGGTACATCCTAAAGTAAACCCAATTGTACCTTATAATATCTTTGATAGTATGAAAAAAATGAATGTTACAATGTCCATGTGGGACTCATTATCCATCCCAGGTCAAAAGGATATGTTATACTCAGCCCTGTCAAGTTTGAAAATGTCTGATGAATCTGAGCCCCCAATAGGTCAGGTTAGAGTTGTGTTAACAAATAATTCTGAGGGAAATGATCAGCAGCCTTGCATGGAGATTGGAAAAAGAGTTATACCACCTCCTTTCTATGTGTCAGTGATTATTGGTAATAAGTTAGTTCATAACTGTATGGTAGATAGTGGAGCTAGCAGCTCCGTGATGCCAAAACAGATTGTTGACAAACTTGGACTAAAATACCAGCCTTCAGAGAAGGGAGTGATCCAATTGGATGGTACTTCAGTTAATACTTTGGGTATTATCAAGGATTTAAATCTCACCCTCCATGCTTGTCCAAATTTTTTAGTTCCTCAAGACATGTGTCATAGACCTTCCACCTTTCTTTTCTTTGTGTTTATCTAGAGACTTTACAACCAAGATAGGTGGTTATGTATCAGCTGATTGGTCACATATGTTATTCAGAACAAGATATGGAACCAAGGTTACCATTAAATCTGAAAGATTGGCTAAGTATCACATTGAGCCATATAACCCAAGTCCCTTTAATGTTGTTCCTACTATTGTAGACACAAATTGTGTCATTCTTTCTGACAATGAACTAGTTGCTACTCAAGAACTCCAATCAGAAGTTGTTCCTGAAGTGCTACTGCATGAATGGGCAGTTGAAAATGTATTGGATAGTCCTGAGGACCTAATTCAAGATGCTGGTATGGGCAACTATGTCATTCTTAAGCCTGACACAGAGATTCCAAACCTGGAGAAAGATACAGATTAGTTGTTGCAACCACTAAGTGAACTTTGGGAGATGTTCTTCGATGGTTCCAAAAGTAAGAATGGAGTAGGAGGAGGTGCAATGCTGATTTCTCCACAAGGTGATAGGTACTACTCTGCATTCTATTTCTCTTTTGCATGCTCCAATGACACTGCTGAGTATGAGGGCCTTGTTCAAGGTCTAGAGTGGGAAAGGAAGAGAGGAATAACCAGCTTGAAAGTCTATGGGGACAACGAATTAATTGTTAATCAAGTAAGGGGCCTGAATGTTGCTAAAAATGACACATTAAAGTCTTATAGAAATAGAGTGTGGGACATGCTCGAAGATTTTGATACCTTTAACTTAGTATCTATTCCAAGGAATTAGAACAAGCATGCTGGCAGGCTTGTAGCCATTGGGGCACAATTTGATATTCCAAATGACATTAGAAAAGAGAAAGTACAGCAGTATGTGAACATTGTGGTCAGACCATCAATTCCTGATAACACCATTCACTGGCAAGTTTTTGACAGTGATGAGAAGATCCTTTCTTTCTTGCTCGAAGAAGATCAGTTCTCCATGGTGAATCAAGCAAAACTCAAGTAGCAGTATGGCGATCAAGTCATACAGCTAAAGATAAATAAATTACCCAAACACCTTGTTACCTTAGAGTCAATTTTTAGTCTTGATGATCAGCTTAAAAAGGGTAAAGTTGGCTTGCAAATCAAAGAAGAACATTATGAAGAACTGGAGATTTTCAAAGGTAAACTTCTTAAGATAGGCAAAATTTGTTCACATGAAGATAAACAAGCTTTTGTTGCTTTATGTCAAGAATTCTATGATGTCTTTGCTTGGGAATATTTGGATTTGAAAGGGTTTGATCCCCATATTGCTCAACACACAATTGAGTTAGAGCATGATGCTAAGCCAGTAAGACAGAAACAAAGGCCCTTGAATCCTAAACTTGAGCCCCTAATGATTAAAGAGCTGACTAAATTAGTTGAGGGGGGTATTGTCTTTCTTATCAGACACACTTCATGGGTTTCTAACCTTGTACCGGTTAGGAAGAAAAGTGGCGAAATAAGACTTTGTGTAGACTTTAGGGATCTTACTCGAGCATCTTTGAAAGACCACCACCCGCTCCATGGAACGAATCTTGCAAGAGGTTGCCGGTTCTGAAAGATTTTCCTTATTAGATGGTTTCTCAGGGTATAATCAGGTGCTGGTTAAAGAAGAAGATCAGTTTAAAATTGCCTTTACAACTAAATGGGGCACCATGGCATACAAAAGGATGCCTTTTGGTTTGTCCAATGCTGGTGCCACATTTCAGAGGGCCATGGACATGGCATTTCAAAGTTTGATCAACAAGATTATATTGATCTACCTAGATGATATTACAGTTTATTCCAAGAATGCTGATGAACATGTGTCACATCTTAGGGATTTTTTTGAAAAATGTAGAGAGTTTGGGATCTCTCTCAATCCAAAAAAGAGTATCTTTGTTGTTCATGAAGGGAAATTATTAGGACACATAGTGTCAAAGAAAGGAATTACTATTGATCCTAAGAGAGTCAAAGCCATACTTGAAGTTGCCACTACCTAATCACAAGAAGGGTCTACAGAGCTTTCTCGGCTAGATCAAGTTTCTAAGAAGATTCATCCCTGATGTTGCAAACCTATTACAACCTTTAACGGGTATGTTAAAGAAAAATGCAGTTTTCAGTTGGAAAAAGGATGCCAAGAATAGTTTTGAAAAGGTCAAGGAGGCCTTAGCAGCAGCTCCTATGCTGGTAAATCCCAATTTTTCTAAATATTTTTATCTGTATGCTTATGGTAGCACAAGTAACATTTCTACAATATTGGTTCAAAAAAATGAAGAGAATTTAGAACAACCAATAGCCTTTTTCAGTCAAGGTTTGGTTGATTATGAATAGAAATACTCCTTTGTAGAGAGGCATGTTCTTGCTGTGATCAGAAGCCTGAAGAAATTCAAGCCTTTGATCTCTCATAATAAAATTCATGTCATGGTGGCACACTCAAGTGTGAAGGATTTTTTATTGAATAAAGATCTCAATGAAAAAAGAGCAGGGTGGGTCACTAAGGTCATGGAGTATGATGTAGATATTAAGATCACCAAATTGGTTAGAGGCAAGGGTCTCTGTGAACAACTTGCTACTGGGTCAAGCAGTGAAAGTGAACTAGAAAAGGATGTTATCCTTGATAATACAAATGAGTTCAGGATGCTCGAGACAATGTGCCTGTGGGGATAACTAATTGGGTTCAAGATATGACCCAATTTTTACAAACTGGCGAGTGTCCACCAGGTTTGAATAGAGCCAAAAGTAGATACTTCAGACTACAATCCATACTGTATGTACTGGTAAACAATGTTCTTTTCAAAAAATATCTAAATGGTGTCCTATTAAGATGCATTCACAACGATCAAATTGAAAAAGTACTTCATGAGTTTCATGATGGAGCTGCAGGAGGTCACTTTGCTCCCAGAACTACTGCCTGGAAAATCATGAGAGTTGGTTACTACTATCCCACCTTGTTCAAATATACATATTGCTGGTCAAGAAAGTGTATCAAATGTACTCTATTTTTAGGAAAGGAAAGACTGCCTGCTATGCCTTTACATCCAATTCAAGTGGAGCAGCCCTTCATGAGATGGGGCATTGATTTCATTGGACCAATAAATCCACCTTCCAGTACCGGTCACAAGTGGGTGCTCATAGCTATAGCCTATTTCACAAGGTGGACAGAAGCAATAGCTTTGAAAGAAGCAAAAGAGTCTTCAGTTTTGAGCTTCTATGAGGATATAGTCACCAAATTTGGAGTTCCTGACTCCATCATATCTGATAATGCTCTTGTATTCACGGGTCTAAGAGTAACTGATTAGGCCGTTAAACATGGAATTCATTTGAATACATCCTCAAATTATTACCCCCAGGGTAATGGTTTAGCTGAAAGCACAAATAAGAATCTCATCAGGATCATTAACAGAACCATAGAGGATAATCAAAGGACTTGGAATATTAGTTAAAAGAATGCACTTTGGGCAGACAGAGTGACCCCTAAGAGGTCTATTGGCATTTCACCATATATGTTGGTCTATGGCAAAGAGGAAAGATTTCCCCTATCTGTGGAGCTTCCAGCTCTAGACATTGTTCACCAGTTGGAGATGCTTGAGGGACATGACCCAATGTTTGTAAGGTATGCGGAGCTCATGGAGCTTGAAGAGTCAAGGGACAAAGCAATGAAAGCTTTGGAGTATCATCAGCTCCAAGTGAAAAGAACATTCAACAAAGGGGCTACAACAAAATATTTTAAGGCGAGAGACCTTGTGCTCAAATGGGATGTTCTAAAAAGTAGGCCAGGCCATCACACCAAGTTTGACAATATGTGGACTGGTCCATTTATTATCACAGGCTGTAAGGAGCACAATGTGTATCGACTAGCCACAACAGAAGGTGAAGTGCTTCCTATCCTAGTTAATGGGATACACCTCAAGCCCTGTTTCCGAGTTTAACAGGTCCATCTATTGTACATATTAGTTTACACTTTATGTTTTCCATAAGCGTTGTTTCAGCACAGTAAATATTTTTCTTTTCAGTTTCCCCTGTCTTTCCATTTTTGGCGACCTGTTATCTTCTATAAGTCTCATGCGAGTTGCAACCATGTGTCGACTGACATTTTTATTTGTTCTCTGAGCTTTCTAATGACTCCATACCCAATGGACAAGTTGTAGCTACTGGTTCTCATCTCTAGCAGGCAAACATCCCAAAAAATTAAAGGTTGCCAGAATTGTTGCCTATATTTCACCTACAGTTAAATTAGGCAAGATAATCATATGTTAGATCTTCGAGAGGCCAATGGAACATTCACACGAGGGAAAATAATCTACATCAGTTGCTAGGTCATGGGGAACTCAGTGGGAGAAACTTCCCAAGTGAGGTTCAGCATGAAAATCATCTAAGGAGAAAGCCGGCAGGACATTCCAGAGGTCTCACTGACTAGCAGGGGTTCCATTAAGTCCAAGTGCTTCAAACTAGGGATCCTATCGGCATGAGTTTCCTTTTGGCAGATAGTCTCGGTGACCATTGAGGTCTCCCCGACTACGATAAGGTTGAGGCACTGTGAGCATAAGGAGCAAGCATCAGAGAAGGCTCCCCGACTCGTAATTTCTCACCGAGATTAGATCTCGGCAAAGGGTGAAGGGCTCACCAACAGTTGAAGATATCGCCCTGAGGTCCTACCGACACTGGGAAGTCTTGGCGACATAGAAAGTGTCATTGGCAAAGGTCTCACTGACCAGTGGAGCCTCCAAAAAATAAAAAGAGTTCGCCAAAGGGAAGGGATTTCTACGTAATGTTTTGGCAAATTGAGATTGTCTTGCTGACATGGATTAACTTCGGTATAGTGTTGTGTTTTCGCCCTGAGGTTTCCCCAAAATGAAGATGTCTCCCCGACCAAAGGAGAAGTAAACGCATCACCGGGCAGGATGGAGGATGTCGTTGGGAGGTCTGGATGAGGGAGTGGGGTTACACCGAGAAGGAATGCTCTCGACATAGGTTGAATCCTTCGCTAGGATGTCACGTCAATCTATAGGGGTCTCGCTGAAATGATAGCCTTCAGCATATGTCAATAGACTTCGTTAAGAGGTCTTACCGATTATAGAAGGTCTCCCTGACAATCACTCTTGAAGCGGCATCAGCAAAGGAGGCAAGCTTTGGAATAAGGTCTGACTGAAGTGTGGATGTCTCCCCAACCAGGGGGTCTTGATGGTGGAAGCAAACAAGTGGGGGTCCCATCAACAAAACATCCGGTATCACTAGGAGTTGGGGTTTTCACCATGTGGTCCTGGCGATTGTCCAAAGTCACGTCGAAGGTGACAATACTTCAACATAGTCTTGTGAGTTCGACTGGAAGTCTCCCTGACTCAATAGTGTCTCATCGACGTATGAGGAGCCTCAGATGGAGGGATGCTTTCAGCATAAGAAGGTGGGCTTCACTAGGAAGTCTTAGCGAAGTTGAAAGTCTCACCAAAAGGAAGGGAAGGGGCCTCAAAATAGTTGTCTTCAGTAGGAGTCCTGCTGACACAAAAGAACCCCTCGGTATGACTAAGAGACTTCGCCGAGATGTCTCTCTGACAGCGTAAAGTCTCACCAAAAGAAAATGATTGAGCTCGAAGAGGAACGACAGCCTCAGAAAAACAAGATGAGTTCTCCAAGAGGTCCTGGCGACTGTCCTAAAGTCTCACCGAAGTATATGGATTCGACATATCTGTGCTTTTGGTATGATATCTTCCTGACCGACGAGAGTCTCAGTGAAGTAAGGAGAGCTCGGACAGACAGGGGGAGTTTGTCTTGATGTCTAGATGACCACATCATGTCTCACTGACCAGAAAGTAAAGACCTTACCTAAAGAACTTGACATCGGCGTAAGGTCTTGCCGATATAAGAATGTTTGGCCGATATAAGAATGTTTGGCTGATAGAAGGAAGGGAGCTTAGCGGTATAACTTCTGGAGACATCATCAAAGGTCTCCCCAAAATAGATGGTCTCACTAGGAGATAGGATTTTCATCATGACGTCTTAGCGATAGTTTGAGTCATGCCGATAAGTTGTAGAGGACATAATCGCATCGGTAAGACACTTTCAGTATCTCTCCAAGATGCGATTCTTTTCAAAAGAGTTTCGACCACCTACAAAGCCTACATGGAATACGCTCGACCAACCGGAGGAGCTGAAGAGAGCCGTGGCAGTCTGATCAGAATGAAGAATGTCAATGGGATGAATGCAACACATATTTGTTGTGAGCTCAGGGCATTCAAGGCGTTCAGCTGAAGTGGTTTGAACAGGATGCGACGCCGGGGTCAGAATGAATGCGGTAGTTGTGAAATATCTAAAGAAGACTTCTCTGGGGATGACTCTTCACAGCAGGGACATGCAGGGTTCTGCATTTAATTCATCTGAAAGATCTAAGGAGAGATTTTTTCCAAGGACTGATATTTTGTAAGCCCTAAGGGGCCAGCATAGTTTGATATATAAGGCATTTTTTCCTTTTTGTAGTTAGTTTGGATAATACACTCTGAAGAGTTAGTGATTTTTGTGAATCGTTTCTCAAAAAATGTATATTTTGTAACTCAACTGAAATCTAGAATGCAAAACAAAGTTCACCAAGAAAGCAAGTATTAATTCTTATACTACTCTCATTTCTATATGTTAGCTTGTGCAAGTTTTCTTTAATAGTGTTTCTTTTAATCTATATTCATACCCCAAAGCTGTGAAGTTTGTTCCTTCCTCCTTAAGATATGTATGTAGATCAAACCTGTCAAGAACGATGCATAAGACTAAAAGGGTTATGTGAGTAAGTAAATCAATCGTAGTTAAGTTTTCTCAGTGTGTTTGTATCTTGCTTTCATTTCATGATTTCTCATCAAACTCAGTGTATCACCATAAGAATAGTTCAGTTTAGTTTTCATTTTTTGTATGCATCCTTCTCCCTTTACCTTTATAAGATCATTAGCTTAGGTGATACCCAAAAAAAGCCGGCCTTCTCCGGAGGTTCATTTCAACTATAGGTGACCCACAGCCTTGAAATGATCCCATGTTGCTCTAGAAAGCTCAGTCTCAATCTCTGTGCATAGGGTGCAATTTCTAGGTGACAACATGCTTAATTTGTAAAATTCATCAGTGTAGTACTTGACATCTAGATATTTTTGTTTCAATCCTTTCAACATCTTATACAATTGAACCTCATATTCCTTTGGAAGAAACTTACCTTTTAGTTTTTGCACCATCATGTCCCACAAAGAAATCCTTGATTTTCCATGTTTTCTTCTCTATACTTGCTCATAATCCCACCATAGAAGAGAATGTCCTTTTAGCTTTGTTTTTGCCACCTTCACCATCTGTTCTTCTAAAATATCCTCACTTTCAAAGTAATTATCCATAGCAGCAATCCAATCAAGTAATTCTTCTTCATTTAAATTACCACCATAAACAAGAAGATCAACTTTTACCTTATGAGAATCGCCTTTCACTGCTTTGAGCATCTTCACCATCTTTTGGTCTTCGGGATCTAATTCTTCTTCAACATCTTCATACTCTTTATCTTCCTCTTCTGTTTAACTTTCTTCATTCACTTCTCTCCTTTTCCTTGTCTCGAAGGAAGCAAGCCTTTCCAACATAACATTATGTGACTCCAGAAGCTTAGCATGCTTCTCTTTCAGATCCTGTAACTCTGTAGCAGCACCAACACCTTTCAGAGGCATCCTCTTGAACCTTGTATTTTCACCTTCTATCTTCAAACCTACAAAATACAAATCAAAATATCTTCTCCCTGATGCTATGATACCACTTTGATGCAATACAAGGTGGAGAAACTCAATATTCAACTCAATTTGATCAATCAAAAACTAGAAATCTGCCCTTGAACATTATTCTTCTCAAACTGACCAAAACAACATCAATAGTCTTGTAACCCTCCAAACTCAAATTTACACAAAATCTCATGAAGAAGGCCATACAAGTCCATCAAAACATCAATCAAGCTTGAGCAAAAATCCCTAAACAATATCTCAAAAGATATCACAAAGGTTCTTTGCAACAATTTTGAAAACCAATCAGCTACCCTTGTTTTAGGCACCCAATTAACCCTATTTAACAAAAGGAAGTACTTCCTAAACTCTTTGGAAAAATGTGTTAAAAAAAACCAAAATCCTTGATCAATTCAAAGATTTAGGCCTTCTAGGCTACTAATCCAAGAAACCCTCAATCTTCATGCAAATACCATAGGTTTTATTGAAAATGATGAAACTCGTCTTTTCTAGACCAAACCAAAACATCCAACACCTCAAATTCAACATGAAAAAACTCAAAAATCACTCACATGAACAGTTCCATCGACATTTCATCAAAACCCTTCTTTAACCCATCATTTTCATAAGGAAATATGCACTTTTTACCCTAGGGCATCACTCCAATTCACACAAAATTTTATCCCTTCCTACCAGACCATGCAAGAACCTATATTATTATTTTGGACCCATTCCATGAGTCACAACAAGTAAAAAAATTGGAATGGGTCATTTGGCCATTTTAGATTAATCTCAACACCAAAAACTATGAAAATAAGAAGGTAGCAGCGATAAAATGATGAGAACTCACTCCAAACTCAATGTTAGAACTTCAAAATAGGTTCATTTTAAAGATAACTCAAACTAAAACACTTTCCAATTGATTTCAAATCATAACTCGGGATGTATAGGCCATACAGATTGAAGAAATATTAACAAAACCAAAAAAATGCAAGAAATAGCATTGTTTTTGTATTTAATTTCCCACTATAATATTCAAAAACCTTCATTCAAGCCATGGAGAGGATTATTATACATATCTCAACCCAAACTAACCTTCCAAATGTTCATAACTACTTTTCAACTTCTCTCAACCCTTCAAATTCCCTAAAAGTTGCATTTTTGACACTTTTTTGACAACATTTGCACTTTTTGTGCAACTTTTGCAAAATGGACCCAAAAGGCCTTATTTCATGAAAAATGAACCATATTACTCCAACCACCTAGTTTCACCAACTTCAAATCATCAACTGATCAAATGTGCATTTAAGGGTCTGGGTGCTCCTGCACCAGATTTGAAGAAACTAATTCGTAATGATATATCTCATTAAATTGCTAAACTTTAATTGTGTTAATATCCTAGGGAATTCAGTGATATATGGATTCTACGAAGCTTAGGAGATTGTTGTAGACTGCAGAAGTGTTGGCATCTAAGGCGAAGGATTGAAATAGTTAAAATCTTATCTACAACAAGTTTGCAAGCAGTCACAGTCAAGCAATAAAGGAGAACAAATAGGTATCTCAAGTAGAGAGCTCATTGATTTCACAGAGTTGATAAACGTGCAAGGAAGGGTGTTTAATTGAAACTTCCATGTGATTCTAAAATGATCATTGGTTTAAGCAATTTCTTTTGCAGAATAGTAAGTGTTGCAATAAATGGAGCTTGTGGTGATGCAATTAAAGGGAACTTGTTGCAAATGAAAGAGGCTTCTAGTGGATTACTAATCTCTGAGGTATTCAAGCAAATAAAATTCTTTCAAGCCTTGGTTTGTGAAGTCTCAAAGTGAATTCATACATCTTTTGATTAAGAGATTCGATGTCTTGGATTATGAAGAACAAATTTTGAAACCTTCAGGGAATCTGCTTCATCGTGGATTCTGTGAGGAAGGATGAGTTGTGAGGTTCAAGGATTCCATGCTGAGACAAATTTCTCAAATAATGAAGTTTAGGGAATCCATCAATGGGTGAATATGCGAAGGAATTGAATTTTAGGTAATCTAGACCAAGCTAGGTTCCACAAGAGGATAAAATCCTTGAGACTATTATGAAATGCACAAAGGAAGAAATTACTCAAGACTATACAATGTTTTATCTAGTAAAAGATTAAAGTTTACATGCCAATGGCAATGAGATTATTGATATGTTGTGTTTCATGTAAACATTGGTGAGCTTTCTAGTCCATGGGTGTTTGCAGTAGTAGTGGTTGTACTATTTGTTGTAATTTCCCAAGTCATTGTTACATGAAATGTAAATGACATTTGGTGGTCGTGAAGGATACTCAAATCTTAATACTTTCGGCCACCTTGGATGTGTTCTATTTTTGTTGCAATACCAAATCAAATATTTCTAGGTAATGAAGAATTTGCGAGAATATTTTGAAACTTGAGGATTCCCTATAGGCTAGAAATTCACAGAGATATCTAAATGAGTTAAAGTAATCACCAAGGGCATCTTCACAAGGGATTATAGGATGATGGTGTTGTGTTATAAGAGAAAATGAATGAAGGTGAAGGTGAATGTGTGATTTTGAGATTCGCGGGAGAAAATCTGAAGTTGCAGCCTAGCTTAATGTACATAAGATTTATAGTGAAATTCTCTCTCAAAATAGATAGCGTACTGAGAAAAGGAGATCACAATTGCATTTAATATAAATTCTAAAAATGAGAATAGGAGTAGGAAGTTGGTTGGTTCAATGAAAAGATAACGTACAGGGAAGATCTTCAAGATCACTGGTAGTTGGATTCTAGGGGTGACATAATGTTGGCAATGATAGCATGAATTGATGAGGGTGCGAGCGGGGAAACCTATGTAGCTGAAAATAAAAGAGAACATTAAAGAAATTAATAAGGAATGAGGTGATCCTATATTTCTCCAAGCTTCCATTATGATGATTATACTTTTGTAGAGCTTGTATGGTTAAATATTTCTGATCAAAGGTTGGTGTATGATGGTTTAAAAGGGGTCACTGCTTCATCATCAAGTTTCATCAATGTAAAACCGAAGCAGAGTTCTCGTAATCATGGGGAGTCATGGGAATGGGGTATATGATTGATAATGTGATATCTTCTTCAAGATCACAAGACAAAGGATACTTTTCACAAGACATTAAGATACTGAATTATTCTTAATAGAAAGAAATAAATGTTGAATAGTGGGATGTTGTCGATAACATAGGAAATGTAAGAGTGGTGTCTTGAGACATTAAATATGGAATGGCTAAAAGTTTATCTATGCCAAGATTGCTAAGTACTCATTATCGAGATCATGCTGGAGAATGTCGAGTGGTGATGATATGTTTTATAGTCATCTATTATCAAGTTTGGTGGAATAGGATTTGTAGAATGGTGAGACTATGTATAACACTTCAGTTTTTATACATGTGTAATGTGGGATTGGAAGAACTACATGATGCGGTAATGGTGTGTGCAATCAGATTACTCTGATAAGGATGCAATGATCAACACAAATGTTTTAACTATTTACTAAAGAATATTTGCACTATTAAAGGGTGATGTTGTTTGAGGAGCAAAAGGGATCACTAGTTATGATTGATGAAAGTCATTTAGTGGAGCCTTGATTGGAATTTTTATGACAATAACGATATTTAAAGTTAAAGAGGATGATTGTTGAAGCACTTTGGAAATCATGGAATCTGCCTAGAATGTCTATTGGATGAGTTTACCATGGATGGTGTTGATAGATTAATCCTGTTGGGATTATTTATTTTGTAGGGGTTTCCTTTACTTTCAAATCATTTCAAATAGTAGAATTTGGGATTCTAATTTGATTCAATATGAATACTTAGATGTTTTATTAAGTTACTTTAATACTTTAGGCATGTGCATGGATTGGATCCCTTAATGAGAATTCAGGATTAAAAATTGAAGGATTTAATTTTATTATCATAGGTGTTCTCCTAAATTGTTTTATTATGACATGAATTGACTTGGATTTAATGATCCCTAATTAATATGATTTGTGTATTGATAGGGATAGTATTGGGACATTTGCTATGGGAGGTGAAAATATGGAAATATGGTGCTAAAGATTGGATTAAACAGGACTTATCACATGAAGGTTCACATATGGAAATGTGCCAATTGGAGGAGGTTTCAAATTGCCCAAATACAACTTACATATGGAGATGTTTCAAACTTCATTTACTACTCAGAAGATTCCAAAATTATAATTCAATTGCAATCTAAAATTTTAAATATGTACTTGCCTAATAATCTGTTCCACCAACTATTCCAATTGGAAGAAGTTTCTAGGGGACATGTGATGCTGCTTTTACTCTTCGAGCAAAATCTTCATCAAGTCAGGGTGGCAAAATGTTGTTTTCTAATTGATCCAAAATGTAATAGAACCATCTCATTGGATGATGATGTATCATCTATGCCAAACTTGATGTAACTGCCTAGGGCTTCTAGATGTGCAATTTGAGCCTTTGGATTGATTTAATTTTGGCCTTTGAATCTAAAATATAACATCTGTTAAAGGCCTTTTCCTTCTCATTTGTAAGGTGTTAGAAGCTAGAGTTCTAGAAGTTAGGAGTTAGAACTTAGATTTTGCAAGTAGTTGTAGGAGAGGAGAGAGTTGGATACTATTATGTAATTGTTGGAGACACTAACACAAATGGGTTGTTGATTTGGAAAACTTTGTGATGAGATTCCATGGTCTTATGGATTCTTTTTCTCGATTCTCAATGTTAGATGTTATTTTTTAGTACTTTCATGATGATGGTGAAATGTGAATGATGTTGATCGATCTCCTACTCATACTTTTGACAATTTTTTGATTGTAAGTTGTGTAAAGTTATTATGAACCATATATTGTGCTAAGTTCATCTAGGAATGTTTGTTTACATTGTGCAAGTAATTGGGTATGTGGATGAATGTTCATAGTCTAAAATTCTTCTAATTTCCTTAGAAGATTGCACCATTTTTGTGTAGTTGTAGGCTTGTCCTTGATCAAGCAGGGACTAGTTTATTGGAGATTTGTCTGTTTGAAGCATTCATCATTGTTGTGATTGATCTTAGGTTTTAGAATAGAAATCTCTCTCAAACCCCTATCTCTTTTGATCTTTCTTTAATATATAGGTTGGTTTTAGGATTGAAATCATCAACCCATTGCTATATTTGATGATAAGTATAATTCCAACATTGTTGATTTGTAAGGCCCCTTGTGATTACCAACATTTTTGCATATTATCACTGAGTTTTTTGTTACATTGTCAAGACCTGACATTAGAGACCTTGGGGTTGTTTCTTAAGGCTTGCTAATAGAAATATACCTTTCAAGAGAGATAGGATACTTGTATTTTGTCAGAGCTATTGCAGTGCTAAAAACACCATCAACAAATACCACATAAACACCAAGTGATTAAGGCATACTCGAGAGGGAAAGGATTTTGATAGGTCCAAGTCCAACTACTAGTTCCACCACAAAGGAGTTATTTACAAGAAATCCCCCAGTTAGTGTGGCTGCAACAACAACTACAAGTATTCCTAGTCCTTTTCCATTCAAGCATTCCATTATTTTTACATCCCAAGGTTTTGATTACATTGATGAGTTTAAACTGAAATCAAAATTGTATAAAAAAGAAAGAAAGCAACTAATGGAGAGTGTGTTTGTTGTAATGTCAGATCTTGCAACAAGCATGGTATTACCCACATTTGACAAAATAAATAAATCATGGAGTACACATTCTTTGTTCCTACAATTCAAAATAAACTAGCAAAGTAGATGGATCGATCTGAATTTTAGGTGAGCAGTTTCCAATTAGATTTTTTTGGATTAAAAAATACTGACAAAATTAATGTATCAAAGAAGAACAATGAATTAGTGTACACATCATTGCTAAAGTAAGAGAGAGAGAGAGAAAAGGCTATAGGTTCAAATAGAAAGTTATATGTAGACCTAGAAAATGAGAAAACAAAGAGGAAAGTAGTAGATAACAAGAGCAATGAATTAGAAAAAAGAATAAGAAAATCTACCTCTACATCAACAAGCAAAGAGGATAAACAAACAAAGGTGGAATTGAATGAACTAAAGCAAAGGTTAGATGAGAGAAAAAAGAAATATGATGATGAAAAATCCACTTCAAAAAAATTAAGACAAAGCATTAGGAAAGAAAATGAATAGTGGGAAGAAACAATGGAGAAAGAGAGAAAAAAATGAAATAAACTCTTTTCAAAATAAGTTAATTGCATTTTGTAGAGAAACAATGAGGCATATGAAACAAAAGATGTGGGAGGAAATAATGTAGTGGATTGATCATTTGTGTGAATTGTTTCAATTGATTGATGCTATGAGACTACATTATAAGAAGCTCAACAAATATTTAATGGACAACAAAAATGTCTTGGTAGTAGAGAAATCTGCAAATCAAGTTCAATGAATAGTCTACAAAGCTAGTGACAATGATTTAAAATAAAAAGGGATTAATAATTGGATTGAAGCCTCAATGAAGGTGTCATCTATCATTCAAAAGTGTTCGAGAATGTATGAACCAACAAAATTTGTGAATCTGGCTGCAACAAAGATGAAGAAGTTGGATGAAAAGGTAAGGAACATGACAAAGCTTGATTTGCTAGAGGCTTTGGACACAAATGAGTAATTCATTGGAAATGATGGTTTCAAAAAGAAGATGAAGGGTGCAAGGAAGATTGATTTGGACCAGTTTTCTTAGAACCCAGATGAGGCAAACTATTTGGATTCCATCAAACCACTAATAACCTTGAATGTAACTTTGGCTGAAACATTCAAGTCAAAATCCAAACTCAATCATACATTGTTAACAAATTTTCAAGTCAGACATCAGTTGGAACAAATGACAATTCCGTCACCTAAATAGTGGAAGTTGCTACAAAACTGATAGAATGATTTGATATTGATAATATGAGTTTCCAAGTTCCAACTCAGCTCTGTGCAGAGTTGTCTTTGAGCAAGATTTTGCATTGCCTCTATGAATTCCTTCATTTGAAAATCAATAGAAGACTCAAATTTAGTAATGTGTTGATATTCAATTATCTATATTATTTATTTTATCAATTGAAGAAAAACTCTATTTTCAACTACTAGATACACATTAAACGATTGTTGATGTTCATTGTTGTATATGCTACAATTGTTAATATGTTATTAAGCATTGAGTTGAGTGATAAATCACTGAGAACATGTTTAACATAATTAAAATATGGAATTATTAATAATATGTTAAGTTATTCAATATGATTCATAATTTCAAGGAATACAATATAAAATATCAACTATAGTTTGAAATGTAAAATTCTTGAATCTTGGTAATCCTCAACTAGTTAAATTAGGGTTGTTAGGTATGCAACTTAGGGCTTTCTAAAACCCTATTATCCTAAAACCCATGCATAAAATTCTTGGTAATTCATAACTTGTTAAATTAGGGTTGTTAGGTCTACAACCCAGGGCTTTCTAAAACCCTATTATCCTAAAACCCTGGCATAAAATTCTTGGTAATCCTCAACTAGTTAAATTAGGGTTGTTAGGTTTGCAACCTAGAGCTTTCTAAAACCTTTATTATCCTAAAACCCTAGCATTAAATTCTTTGTAATCCTCAACTAGTTAAATTAGGGTTGTTAGGTCTGCAACATAGGGCTTTTTCAAACCATATTATCCTAAAACCCTAGCATTCTTATGTTTTTTTTGACATTGTTCACTTTTTGACTGGTCTTTAAGTTATGACTTATGGGTATCGATGTCGTCTCGCATCCCATTTTGGTAGGAAGTGCCTCTCTAATATTAGATATAAAATCAAAATAAAAACCTTTACTTTTCTATAATTTTATTGTTTTGTGTTTGTTATATGGCAGAAGGTAAAGGATTCTGCAAGTCCATAGACCCATAGCGAAATGTCCTTTTCTTGATTGTGGAACCATGGAATGACACTTTTTGATTGGTATTTAAGTTATGACTTATGGGTATCAATGTCATGATTCTTGCGTCCCCTTTTGCTAGGAAGTGCCCCTTTAATATCAAATTTAAAATCAAAATCAAAACCTTTACTTTTTTGTAATTTTATTGTTTTATGTTTGTTACAGGGAAGAAGAAAAAAGATTCTACAAGTCAATGAGCCCATAGTAGAATGTCCTTTTCTTGGTTGTGGAGCCACAAAAGGACACTATGTGATGATATTCTCATGTGGGACATGGGATAATTCTATTGGAAAAAGGGGACAATTGTGTCCTTTTCAAGAAAATCAAGGCTTTACTCATTATTGAAATTTTAGATTTGTACGCTGCTTTCTAGATGGATGGCCCACATTCAAAATCAATAAAGAGGTAGATGAATGAATTGCACTAGTGAAAACAAGAAGTAATGTTGGATGTGGAAAATAATGGCTCATAATTGCTTTCATAAATTTTTAGTTCATTTGGTTGGTTCGACATAGTAGCAAAAATCACAAAGGTGCACCCGTTCTACATCAACTTGAGCTAAATTAAAAAATAGGTACACCCTTCTTGGGAAAAATCACAATTTTTATTCTTGAAGCTCATAATCAGGTTTGCAAACTCTATTGCAAAATATTGTAGAAATCAGTTTTAAATCATTCTAGAGTTATGAGTTAGTCAAACACCCAACCCTCTGGCTCTACATCTAAAATGCCCTTTGAGAATGATATTTTGGTGCAATTGTTAGGTTCCTCAAAAATCTTCAACATCAACGTAACCTCAACCCTAATACAGTAGAGGGGATGGTAGGCATAGCCAAAAAATTTAGAGATGTTGAGTTGAAGTACTAGGATGACATAGTCACTGGGTGGGAATTGTTCCTACACTGGTATGGAAAAAGAAACTGCCATTCCCCTATCTCTAATACATGGACCTATGATTTGGGGAAGTTGGTTATTACTAATGTCTTTATAAATGTGGAACTCATCATATGCCTTGCTTTTGGGTATGATTAAAATATCAGAGTAATTAGATTATTGGATGGAAGTGTCATAATGGATATAACTAGGGAGTGTATTTGTGAGGCTTTTAGACTCAATGTGGTTGCAAATAAGGTTATAGACCTTGCTTCTTTCTGAAGAAAATACAAGCAAGATAGAAATAGCTTAAGAGTGAAATGACTCCCTAAGTTTAGGCATAAAAGCTTCTATGGAAAGTAATTGAGAATCCCTAATATCCAACATGAGCATTTTGATGTCAAGTCTTTTGAAGAATATTTCAGAAGAACATATTGAACATTATGCCAGGTATTGGGAGAAAATGCAGGCTAAAAAATGGAGACACCTCTTATGTATATGGTTGTTGATATACAATATCCTTTTATCAATAGTGACTTTGACTATGCCAGCTTTTTAGCTGAGGCTATTCACAATCGGTTGGTGGAAATTAAGAGAAGGAAAAGTGGTGAGGAATTTGAGGTGAATTTCATGTGGTATTCTCTCCTTTTCCATATGCTTTTGTACAAATGGAAAGATCATTCCAGTAGATTTTTACAACTGAACATGAAAGATAAAGAGGGAAACAGATCTTCCAGTGCAATGTTGGACCCATATTTGTGAGGGTCTACTTGGAGTTAGATTGCACAAGGAAATTTTGGATTTCCTTAGGCTCAAAAATAGGAGGCCAAAGTTAGGAGTACAACATAACTGGGGATATTTTTACCACAATGACAACTCAGTTGTTAATATATGGGTGCCCTAAAGGCCCCCATGTGCTACCCAAATATGTGTCACCTAGGTTGGCATTCATGGAAATTATGTGGCAATTGAATGAGATTGATTAGTTTCATTTAGGCAAACAAAAGAAAGGGTATTATTTCCCTTATGTTACTGCCTTTTCAAATTTCACTTTTATTAGAGAGGGCTTATATAGGCTGAAAGAAATGCTTGGGGAATACATGTTATCTTAATTAAATTTCAGGGATTTTGACCCTAAAGGTTTCATATAGGAGGTCAGGAAAAGGCTCAGAAGGTCTAATTTTTTGCATTAGCTAGATTTAAACAAAGATGTCATAAGAAATTGCTAGGATAAATCTGAGGTAAAAAATAGAAAGGTGAAATGGTTTGCATTCATAAAGGAAGAGGCTACAAGCATAAAAAATGATAAGGATCATCATGGAGCATTTTCTAATATTGTTGACCCAATTGCTAGGATTAAGGTGGTGTTGAAGAATTTTGACAGAGTTGTAAGTAAGGCCCCTATCCTAGAAGAGAAACCGAAAAAGCAGCCTAGACCTTGTTGAATTTTTCATTCATGGACTAGCTAGGACTTGAACCTAGGACCTCTCATTTTCCATTAGAGTGCTCTACCACTGAGCTACCAATCCACTTTTTGACTAGTCCATCTTCAGTTTAGGTGTGGATTTTTTCTAACACCCCCCATAAGCCACATTTTTTTATGCCTGGGCTCCTAGTCTAGTTTGGCTTTGATTCTGTGTTGAATTTTGCATTCATGGACCAACTAGGACTTGAACCTAGGACCTCTCACTTGTCGATGGAGTGCTCTACCACTGATCTATTGGCTCACTTTGTGGCCAGTCCATCTTCAAATCAGGTGTGGCATTTTTCCAACAAACCTGTCCTCACTATCATAAGGCCCCTACCCCAAGGGCCTTTTATTAGAGAAAATGTGCAATTAGACCCACCATAGGTCACTCCCTCTCCTTCCCCTCAAAAAATCAGTGTGGATTTTGATTCTCCCCTAAGAGAGTAACCAAAAAAGAGGATGAAAGTTGAGCAACCACCATTTTTGGTTGACAATCCCATCAATCAGGATAAAAGTGAGGATGCTCATATTAAACCATGGATGAAATTCAACAATATATGCCATCCCCCCAAAGACCAAATATTATTGACCTTCTTCAGTAAAGGTTCAAGTTTGACGTGGCTATCAAGAGGGATAACCTCAATGATGTGAGGGAATTGGAATGTTCACAATTCATGTCTGATGATGAGTTTATAAAATCCCAGGATTTTAAAGAGTTTGTTTTGAGATCAAAGAGGGAGGAGTGGTGCAGGAGAACCCACAAGTTTCCATGCCTCCAAAGGGGTAAAAAGTTGGAATTTTGTTTTGTTTTGATGTTTTTAATGTAATAAGGTCTTTCTAGACCATTTCATGTTATTTGGAGTCAATTTGAGTCATTATGGAGTCTCTAGGTGCAAGGTTAAGTAAAAAATGCAAATGTTGTCAACATTATGAGACAATTTTGCAACTTTTTGCAAACAAGAGTGTAATTGAGGATTTGTTAATCCAAATAACCAAAATATGGTTAGAGGTAGTTTCAACATGTTTTTAGAGGCTTAAAATTTCCTTTTAATCTCAAAGAGAAAGTTGGAATGAATTTTTTGGAGAAGAAGCATTACTTTTGCATGTTGAAATTTGTATTTTCCTTGCTTTCTTGAAAATTTTGTTACATTGTATGGATTCTTGGTGCTCTGTATGGATGGGAGAATAATTTTACATGGTATTGGACACTCTCACCTTTAATGTGTTTCTTATTTGGTTCATTTTAATTAGTTTTTCTAGGAGATGTCCATATTTTGGCAAAACTTGTCTGAAACCCTACCCAGGGTTCTTGTGAACAATAAAAATGTAGTTTCTTGAGTTTCCTCCATGAACTTGTAGAGAAAATTTGTAAATAATTCTTTCCTTATGCCTTCAACCTCCTTGCAAGATTTGAGACCTAGGTTGGCATGTGTAGAGAAGAATAAGATGACAGTTTGTTGTTTTGGGGTTGTATTTGTAGTCAAAACCTTATTGGCTTAGAAGGGTTTGTTGAAGAGGGCACTATAGGGAGGTTTGTGAATAAATAATAGTTTTTTGAGACCCTATGAGAGGTGTGGAGGATGTGTGAAAAATATTAAAGATCTATTGAAGCCCAAACCTAAATGTTGTTAAGCCTAATCACCCAATTAGGCCTATTCAGGAAGAGGACAATCAAAATTTGAGCCCTTCCGTACAAAGGAACCCTACCCCAATTTTGGATATGTGTCAAAAGAGCCAAACAGGTATCTAAAATTGTTCTTACATTTTTAAGATCATGTATTCTCCATAATTTATGCCTAAAAGGGTCATTTTGAAAGGCTACTAGGGTAAAGGGGCAGTTTGTGAAGGAAAGCCCATTGATTGATGTGTGAGGGCTCTTGTGAGTGGTTATCTAAGTGAGTTTGATAGGTTGGATACCAAAGGGTCCTTGTGGGTGATTGTGGGTTGTGTTTACCCTTGAATGGCTTGTTGCTTTGAAGATCAAATGTCTACCCTTGTTGAAGAAATCCGCCTTATCATGATTGCCTTTAAACTTTGAGAAAGGAATGAATCCATTGTTGTGAAATATGGTATCCATAGTCTAGTTTCTGCCCTGCTTTGCATCAAGGAATACCTTAAAAGGATTCAATTGGAAAAAGAAAATGTGCATATGGAAAAGTATGATGAAGTAGTTGCAAAGGTAAGGGAAGAAATGAATTTTGAGTCCAAAAAAATTGCACTTGATGAAGGGAGAAGAATGGTTGAAGATAGTGGATTGCTACTGAGCCCTAAATGGGACATTGCTTCTACAATTTTCTTTGCTACTATTAGGAAACAAGGAGAATTTTTCTCCACAAAAGAGAAAGCAAAGATGGAATATTCAGCTTCAGGGTTCGACGAACATTGGGAAGCCCTTGTAATCTAGGCACTTCCCCCAACTATAGAAAAGCCTGCAATTCTTGAAGCATCGAAGTGTAAGGGTATCAAAGGGAGCTTGATTATAAAGAGGGTGTATGAAACCTCTACCTTTGAAGTTTTTGCATTAGTGGTAGATGTCGCCAAGTTTAATGAAGCTAGTGTTCAAAGGTTGCAAGATAGACTTGATACAGTGTTGAAGGAACATAATGATCTCTTGGAAGCTTACAACCAAAGTAGGAATTATTGGCTAAAAAAAATACCTTTTTGAAATTGTGCAAGAAGCATGCCCCTCTTCTACAGTCCCTCTGCTCATGTGATGATTGAAAATGCATAGCTTAAAAAAAATATTCAAATGCTGGAAGAGCAATTGAAGAATGTTCAGAAAAATCAACAAAAGGAGAATGTGTGCATTGCAATGTGCATCTTGTAGCACAAACTATCTAAAATCTTAAGAAGGATAGAAAGTACCCATGTTTCATATTTGAATTTGAGAAATGCCATTACTAGAGTAAGTGGGGATCAATAGAGGCTCAAATGTATATTTGAACAATGGAATATTGTTTTTTCATCTTTGGAAGGCATATATAAGGGATTTACAAACACATCTAATGCCCCACCTAGTATCAATCTTACTTTTGAGATTGTCAAGATGGAATAGAATCATAAAGGGTATTTGGAAAGTATAATTGAAGCTGCACAAGCAAGAATGAACTCTCTTATAAATGTTGACAAAAGGGTTGTACCCTTCCTATTAGAAGCTAATGGGGAGTTGAAGACCCTAGATAAATGGACAGATAGTTTCAATATTCTAATCCCCACACTCCTCCCTCTGATTTTCAAAGAAAAAAAACTTGATTTAAATTAGCTTGATTCCTATTCAGACAAGATGGTCTATGTAGAAAAAAAGATGGAAACTTTTTGTAGAGAGGCTAGTGCTTTACTTGATGCCAAGTATCATCAAAATTTGGAGAATTCGGAAAAGCTCTCAGCTCATGACTAAGGATTTTTTAAGGCATGGAATGAAAAGTATAATTTTTTACCCGGCCTATGAGTGGATCCATGCTTTTATTCCTATGCATCCTATCTGGGAATTTGGTTATTAGAAAGTTTTGGGATGAGGTTCTTCACTTCTTTTCTTGTTGCTTCCCTTATGTTATAAAAGGGAAGCTTGAGCCTCATTCAAAATTTCAAAGTGTTCTAATTTTTTTTATCTTTCATCTCATTCTCTATAAGCTCTTTTTGCACAGTTTAAGCTATTTGATAGCACATATAGGAAATGTTGTAATTTTTCTCTGTAATATCAAAATATGACTCAAATACTTAAGTGTATTTCTTTAATTTTGAATATTGATCTATCTTGCTCTCAAGTATTGTATTCACTATCTATTGACTCAAAATAATCAAGGGTTATTTATAAGTTGTCTTATCACATCATGCATTTATGTTATGGATGTTGAAGTGTTAGATTTTGTTCAAGGAATGGATTAATATTCCTTTTGTTGGAAGAATGAAGAAGAAACCCTCCTGTGTGTTTTCATTGATGCCAACATTGTTTGGTGATGGTTTTGTCTAATCTAGTAAACAATGTTTGTGTTACCCTGATTTGGTAATTTGGTTCAAAATTTCTCATATTAGACGATCAACCTATGTGGTTCTAGTATATTATTTAGGACCATTAAATGCATCTATGAAAAAGTTTCAGCGATTTTGGTTCAATGGGTTGAAGATACAATTGAAAAAAGTATGACATATAGTTTTCTCCTTAGAGTTTTGCATAGTAGTATAAGTTATTTGGTTCACATTTCTCTGGTACTTTGATCCAATCATTATGACTTTGGGAGATGATTTACAAGTCTCAAATCTACATGTATTCCAAATGGCACACACTCATATAATCATATGGTTGATTGATGCTAGTAAGTTTGGTGTAATTTTGTGATCAAGTCGTATTTTGGCTGACATGAATAAGTGGTATGAAGTTTAATATGTTGTTCGGATACCAAAGAGTTCCTTTTTAGGTTTGTGCTGACCTAAATCATGCCTTGCACATTTTTTTTATTTGAAGTTTTGGGCTGACAAGTTATTTTTGAATTAAGTGTGTGTACATATAATTAGGTTGACCTAATTGATGTGTGCAGATGTTATATCATATATATATATATATGAAAAAAAATTGTATTGGAGAAAGAAAAAGGTGATAAGAGATGTGTCATAGTGTAATATTATATGAGCTTGTATGTATAAGTTTTGTATCAAGGTAGAATTGTAACATATGTTGTAAGACTGCAAACTTGTGTAGGAATTTTTATTTTAAAGCTTAATTGGAACTAAATCTAGCACATGAAAGGTGTATTCCATCAATTCACCTCCTGG
Organism: Sequoia sempervirens; assembly: GCA_007258455.2. NCBI lineage: Eukaryota > Viridiplantae > Streptophyta > Pinopsida > Cupressales > Cupressaceae > Sequoia > Sequoia sempervirens. The sequence goes on along the minus strand of VDFB02271358.1, from coordinate 1,124,742,730 downwards.
TAGTGATCCACACTCTATTTTGTAATCATTTCAGGATGTGAGCCTTTGAAGGATAGTGTGTCATGGCTGTAAGCCCTTGTAATATCTTATAACCAGTTATAATATATTATGAGCTAATCCTTACTGTGTTTTTTCTCATTTTTGGTTTTCCACGTAAAAATCTTGGTGTTTATGTGTTATATGGTGTTATGATCTCTTTCATGTCTTCACTTACAATTGTAGTTAGATGTGCTTTAATGTTTGGATGGTTCATAGCTAAATTATTTAATAGAATATTGATTCACTCCCCTCTCAGTATTTTGGGTATTAAAAATTTGGTATTAGAGCTTGGTTCATTTAGAAAATCCTAAAAACTTGAGGAAGATCTCAAAGTTTGAACACATGGCTATCAAAAGGTGTCCTATTCCTCTGAAAGAAATATCTACAACTAAATGCATAGAGGATGACTACACAATTGACAAAGAAGAACTCAATGCTACTCTTGAAGATTTGGACAGAGTTGAAAGTGAGAAAGAAATTTTGAAGGAGAATATAAAAGAAGCAAATGAATGTATCAAAAAATTAAGAGATAAAATCAAGAAGTTCAAGGAAAGGAATAAAGAAGTTAGTGATCAGTTGAAGAAAGAAAATGAGGACATTACTGGACTAAAATTGCAAGTAGAAGAAAAGAAGAGAATTGAGGACTATTAGAAAGCTAAAACTCAAAGAAAGACTAATGAATGCATCAAGCTTGAACAAGAAGTGGTAATCCTAAGATCAGATTTGGAGAAACCAAGAGCCCATGAGGACAAATTCAAAACAAGTTCTACAAGGCTGGATGAACTGATATTAGGACAAAAACCCTCTAAGGATAAAAGTGGTTTGGGACTTGAAGAAGGACAAAGTTCAAAAGAAAATCAATCTCCTAAAAAGGTTGACAACAAAAGGAAGACTCAAGGAAATGGTAGACAAATCAAGAACCAAAGAAGCAATACTAGAAGGACTTTTATTAGACAACCTAATGCTCAACGATATTCATATTTCAATGGAGTTTGTTTCTCATGTAATAAATTTGATCATAAGGCAACATAATGTAGAAGCAGAATGAATTAGAATGTTGGATTCTTTTTTTGGAAATGTTTTTCATGCAATAAATTTGGACATAGAGATATTGAGTGCAAAAGACAAATTGTGATGAATAGATTCAATACTGGTAGAATGATTCAATATTTTCATGGTTAGAATTATCTACACCAGATGGAGGTACAAATGTAGAATGATTCAATCTGGTACAAAGCAATAAAAATATGACTAAAGTTGATGCTACTGAAGTAAAGAGGGAAATGGAAAATTTTTAGAAGAAGAAGGAAGAATCTAAGAACAAGAATGAACCAAATACATTTGTACCTCCACCTGGTGTAGATAATTATTCTAAAAACTAAATCTAATAATGGGTTTAGGGGAGTAATTATAGAGAAAACTAACAAACCTCTGATATATGAGGTGTCAAGCAGTGACATGAAGATATGTGATGTAAGATGTCATTCTGAAGATGTTTTGAAAGATTATAGCAAAAAACATGCAAATTTGAAGATTTACAGAGCATTTTAGGGTTTACAGTATATTCATAAGGTGTTTATCAACTTTTTGGAGATCAAATGCAATAAATACAAAATTAGGGCAAATTAGTAAGGTATAAAGTGAAAATTTAAGTCGTATTAAATCACTTTTACACACCTTGAAGAAAGTGGAGTGAGTTGAAAGAGATTTGAAGGAAATTCAAAGCATCCGACATCAAGCCCTAGTTTTTGTCGAAGCGTGAAAAAGGTATTTACAACTATCTATACTTTTTGGGTTTGCTTTATAAGTAATTTCCATAAGCATCTATAAAAGAATTGAGGGAGAAATAGCCACATCAATTGTGGTTGATACTTCTAAAAGACTTGGACAAAAATTCAAAAGGTTTTCATGGAAGGTTTTTGACATTGAACTTGTCGATGTGTTTTCACAAATTTCGAATAATGTCTTTACCATCGAGGACACTAGAACCTACATTCATGGGAAATTGAAAGAATTTGATCATCAAGTACACAAGAATAAAAGGCTAAAGGAGTTAAGTGGAGATAATTTCTTAGTGAAGCAAGAGTATGAAAACCTTGTACGTAAGAAGCTAGATGTGTGGAACTAGTTCCTCAAATTTAGCAATGAAATGGATGTGAAGTATGTGAGAATAGCCCTAAGTATTGTGCATGATAAATTTGTATGGAAAAATGTGTCTGGATTAATTACCAAAGATTTGATCAAAGTTGTGACTAAACTTTGTGATACCAAACCCGTATCCATGTTAAAGTCTATGAAAAATGATGTGATTATGAAATTAACTAGTGCCACATATGATGGGAGAGCATTGACAACCAAACCTATTACCAACCCAATTGTGAAGTATGCGGAAATCATGATAGGTCACAAAATCTACTTCACCAACATAGGAAAAATGTACCCCTTGTTGCACCCTTTGCCACCTCCGGAAGAAGAATAAAACAAAAGGAAATAAAAAAAATGAACATGAGTGATGCGGTGCAAGAGGAGATTGATCTTGGCTTGCAAGAAGTTTAGTTGAAAAGGAATAGAAGAAGCAACACTTCCAGCAGCAATGAAGGTACCTCACAAGAGGCTAGAAAAGAAATTAAGAAAGCCAAAGGAAATGTTGTGGACTCATATGATGAAGAGGAGACAGAGGAAGAAAATAATGCTTTCACAATTCATGTGCATGAGAAGAAGGGTGAATAAGGCACATCAGAGCCTATGGAGGAAAATCTCAACTCTCCTCAAATAAGAGACCACTCACCTTTGAAGTTGGATCCTCTAGTAAATAATATGATAGAATATAATGATTTTATAGCTACTACTAAATTTTTTGATGAGGTTAATGAAGAGGATAAGGAAACAATTGTAAATTCTTTTATTCAATACATGATTATTTTTGAAGAGAGTATGGAAGGCATAAGGAAGAAAGTGACTGACAATGCATGGGAAGCCCTAGCACAAAGAAGGCATGAAGCTATAAATATTGATGGAAAGATCAAGTTTAATGCCTTGAACATATACATATCCTCCTTGTTTGAGGATGATGTTGCTACCCTATTAAAAGAATATTCTAAGAGGTTTAGGTTTAAACAAAGAGTCACCATTCGAATGAAAAAAGAAAAAGACAATGTTGAAAAGTTGAAGCAAGAGACTTTTTCCATAGTGAAAGACATGGCAGAGAAAATTGGGATGAGTGTTATTTCTTCATCTCATACAGCTCAAGCACAGGTGCCTGCTAAAGACAAGGGTATTGACTTAGAAGAAATGATTCCTTCCACTACCAACTTACCCATTTTCAAAGAAGTAAAGGATCATTCTATTGAAGAGACATCACATTTGGATAAGGTTGATGATATACATGCTTCTTCGGAGACATATGCTCCTATGGAAGATATAGAGGATACAACTAGAGAACATACTGAAGATTAGTATAAAAATGATACCGGTTACAATCCAGAGGAACACCATGAGAATACCAAAAACAATGGTGAAGAAGCTAAGAATGAAGGAGAAGAATCCAAAGATGAAAAGGATGATGATAGAAATGATGATGAGGACAAGGAGGAAGAAAATAAAGACAAACCATCAGAAAATCCCTCTAGAGAGGAAGAAGAGGAAAAGAAAGAAGAAAATAAGGAAGAAATAGAGGTTGGAAGAAGTGAAGAAGAATCTCCAAAGATCATTGAGCCATCAAAGTCATCCGAATAATCATTCGAAAACACTCTTAAGGGTCTTTTGTCAAGGAAAACAAGGATTCAACCTATGATTCCACCTTAGCTACTTAAGCTCTTGTTACATCAAGGTTGTGTGGATTTGAGTAAGATATCACCGGTTCAAAGGATAGAGCTTAGTGGTACCTTTCTTGACTTTGATAAAAAAGGAAATTATTGAAACCCATCAAAAGGGATTGAAATGATAAATGATGCCATCAAGGCTTTGCGGGATATAGCTCTTGGTGCCACAATTGATGATTCTTTAGCTCCTATTGAGAACTTAAAGTTCTTGGTTGATTCACTCAAAGAATTTACCTCTAGCCTAAAGGAGTAGACTGAAAAAGAGGTAGAGTCAAGACTTCTAGAGAAAAGGTTACTCGTGTTGTCAAAAATATGTGAAATCACACATAGCATGGTGTTGCAATGTTTAAAAGAGGTAAAGGAATGCAAAGAAGAAGCTCAAATATTGTTTTTATACTGCATGCGATGGCCGAATGCCACTCGAGGCATTAAAGACTTAATGGACTCGATAGAGTCACAACTTGGCAATGCCTCTAGAGCCTACAAATTTGCTGATGACAGAGATTATGCTTCTTAGACTTCCATTTTAGACCCTCAAAGCAAATTTTTCACATTAAAAAGGAAAAAAGAAGATGCAATAAGGTGGTTTGGACAACTTAGAGATCTAGTGAATCCCAAACACATTCTAGTATCAAGTGCCTTGGTGGATGTAGAGAAATTTGAAAAAATAAATCTTAATCCACCCACTCTAGAAGAAGGAGAAGAGTGAGTAGTAGAGATTGAATCATTGCATAAAGCACTTGTTAGAGAAAAATGGATCTGGGATGATGGAAACCTACTTGGGAAGCCGGTCTCAAGGAATTAGAAGGTGCTCCCAATTCTGGTTAACAATTTCTCTACATTTTTTTGTTTTATGTTATTTATGTTTCCTACAAATTTTATCACTAGTACACCCTTTGTTCGTGATGTCAAAGTGGGATAAGTTGAAGTTTTGGAGAAGTTAAATTTTTGGAGAAATTATTTTTGAAGTTTTGGAATTTTGAGGGGGAGAAGTTGTAAAGAGACTTTGGTATACATTTGAAAGGGGGAGTTCACATAGCCTGCGTAAAGATAATTTTGAAGATCCATTTTTGGCACATGTTGCCATCAATAAAAAAGGGGAGATTGTTGGAAGAATGAAGAAGAAATCCTCTGGTGTGTTGTCATTGATGCCAACATTGTTTGGTGATAGTTTTGTCTAATTTGGTAAACAGTGTTTGTGTTACCCTAATCTGGTAATTTGGTCTGGAATTGCTTATATTAGAATATCGGCCTATGTGGTTCTAGTATTTTATTCAAGACTATTAAATGCATATATGAGAAATTTTTTAGTGATTTTGGTGGAATGGGTTGAAAGATATAATTGATAGAAGTTCAACATATAGTTTTCTACTTAGAGTTGTGCATAATAGTATGAGTTATTTAGTCTATATTTATTTGGTACTTTGATCCAATCATTACAACTTTGGGAGATGATTTATAGGTGTCAAATCTACATGTATTCCAAATGGAACATGCTCATATAATCATATAATTGATTGATATTATTTAGTTTGGTCTATTTTTCACAATCAAGTCTTCTTTTAGCTAACATGAATAAGTGGTATGAAGTGTAATATGTTGTATGGATGTTGAAGAGATCCTTTTTAGGTCCATGATAATCTAAATCATGCCTTGCATGTTTTGTTTGTTTCAAGGTTTGGGCCAAAAATTTATTTTTGAATTAAGTGTGTGTACATCTAATTAGGATGACCTAATTGATGTGTGCAGATGTTATAGCATATATATGAAACATTTTTGTATTAAAGAAAGAAAAACATGATAAGAGAATATGTGTGATAGTGTGATATTATGTGAGCTTGTATGTATAAGTTTTGTATCAAGGAAAAATTGTAGTGTATGATGTAAGATTTCAAACCTATGTAGGACTTTGTATTTTTGAGCTTAATTAGAACTAAATACAGCACATGAAAGGTGTATTCCATGAGTTCACCTCCTGATAGTGAGCCACACTCTATTTTGTAATCATTTCAAGTTGTAATCCTTTCAAGGATAGTGTGTCTTGGTTGTAAGCCCCTGTAATGTCTTATAATCAGTTATAATATATTGTGAGCTAATCCTCATTGTGGTTTTTCCCATTTTGGGTTTTCCACGTAAAAATCCTAGTGGTTATGTGTTATGTGGTGTTATTATCTCTTTCATGTTTTTACTTACAATTGTAGTTAGATTTATTTTAATGTTTGGATGGTTTATAGTTGATTGTTTAATAGAATACTGATTTACTCCCCCCTATTAGTATTTTCGGTGTTCAACACCTTTTAGTTATTTATCAAAGATTGTGTGAATGGAAATGCAATAGGAATTTATAAGTAGTGTGATAAGTGTTTTTTTTTGCTTGGTTTCTCATTGTAAGGTGGTGAGGTTCTAAGAAACCATGACTATGAGTTGGTCTGTTATAGGAGTATATTTCATTTTTCGACTAAATTGTAGATAAGGAACTGATCAAAATAATTTATAAACTATGAAAAATGATGCAGAATCACATATCAAATTCAATATCATGGAATATAATATAAAATATAAAATATCACAATTTCATGGAATACAATATAAAATATCATCAACTATAGTTTGGAATATGATTCATGAAGTGCAATATAAAATAAAATATCATGAAGTGCAATGATTCACAATTTCATGGAACACAATATAAAATATCATCAACTACAATTTGGAATATGATTCATGAACTTGAAGTATAGTATAAATACCTAAAAATTGCTAATTCACCTCCATTTGCCAAATCAAGTCAAGTTCCTCAAATTGACATTCAACTTGAGATAAAGTAAAAGAGTCGTATTGATTTTGAGTCTGGTCTTCATTTTCTTCGCCTTGCTCTCAAATTCAACATTCATTGTGTCACTATCATTTGTCCCACTACCAGTGCCACCACTACTAGTGTTTGAAGTGTTGCACAACCCTCTTCTTCTGCATGTGGACCTCAAGATTGTGAGTGCCCTTTCAAAAGGAAAATTTTTGGCATTGTACGTAGCTCCAAACACCCTCAAGAAATTTTCCAACTTCTTGTCTAGTTTTTTGCTTACCTTTGATTTTAAAAATGCCAATGAATTGAAAAATCTCTCATCCTCCACCGACCCCAATATCATTGTTTGATATAAATCAGCAAGTTTGAAATATTTTGATATTGAACCACACACAATATTTCACTTTGACCTAGGGTTGTCCAAGCCTTTGTTATTGATAGTACTGCTTCCATGGGCTTCTCCATAGAATCAAACTGGTCCATCATACTTCTTGCAAAATGCTTACATTTTTGTCTAAGATTATATCCATTTATAATTCCTTCTATTGTCTGTTCATTATATTCTACACTTTTCGAAAAGTGTTCGGCCAAGATAATTATTTTATCATGAAAATAGATTGGGCTATCTCGGTTGCCTATAATCCAAAATTGAGGATACACAATATTCATGGCTTCAAGTATTTCTTCTCGAGGGAATCTATTATAAATCTTTGTGGAAAGAGATTTTGCAATTTCCTTCAAATTATCACTAATAGATTTAACAATGTCATTAAAAGCTTCCTTTGTAATAGGTACTTCTCTGATAGAGTGCCTAACTGTCATATAATGGTGCATCGGTATCTCAAATTCGGGTGATCCCACAATACTAGTTTATAATTTTTGGCCAAACTGGACATTGAAATAATTTTTTCTAACGAAATTGTCACTTTCGGGCAACTATAGTGGCTAAACCATGAGGAATTTGAAGATGATGCAAACTAGTGATTTGTGAAATTTTGTCTATAGATTCTAAATATTATTTTTTCAAAATTTTGGAATCAGATTGCACTTTGTTTTCCATCTCCTTTGAAAACTATTTTTTTCATTAAACACCATTTTTAAGGAGTGACGCTCGCCGTATACAAAATAACTTTTTTTCCATGAAGGATAAAATTCTATTTTTTTCGAATTTAAATTTGTAACTACAATTTCTAGTGCTTCCAATTGGTTTCATAGTGTTTTATTGAATATTTTTTCCTTAATCAAGTTTCAAAGTCAAACCAATTACAATTCACACATAGGCAAACTGTATACATTGTAACTTTTTTTTATGTATCAATTTTTTTTTTGTTTTGTTTATCAAGGACTTCAATATTTAGTGCATTCATATTTTTCAATTTTTTGTTTGATAATCTGCGATTTTTTACATGTGTAGAATAGAGAGCTTGATTTTCAATGAAAAACCTATGTTTAATAAAACTAAAAAAATAAATACATAATAAAACCAAAAAATATTAAAATTATATTCATTAGATAGCTCATTCTGAAGACTATCATCATCTAGTTGGGTCTATGAAGTATCCTCCATTTTCATCCTCAACTCAAGCTTCGAAGGGAAAAATTCTAGAGTTTTTTGGTGCTAGAGGGGAGAAGGTGGGAAAAGGGGGGTTCGAGCAAACCCCCAAGGGTTTGCTTGAACTAGGGTTCACTCGAACCAGGGTTCAAGTGAACCCCCTTTCGACAACCATTTTCTTTGCTTATTTTTCTGAGAAATGTGGGACCCAACATTTAATGGGTTTGCTTGAAGGGGGGTTCGCTTTGGGTTCGCTCAAACCAAAAGTTTTTTTGAACCCCCAAAAACCATTTTTTTTTGCATGGGGTCATTTTTTGCAACTTTTCCTTCCTCACTAGAATTGTAAACCACTTTTATGGGTTTACCATCCATGTACATAGATACATTAGCATCTGCTTGCATTAAATTGTAAATAATTTTTAGGATGATTCAAATCTATAATTTTCTACCAGCTTAAAAAAATTGAGCTTTTAGAAGTTAGATCTAGATATAGATGATTGATGGGCCATGCATGTCATTCTACGTAGTTTGGTATATTTATAGATATACATATTTATGTCTTGGGATTTCTTCACAAGATTGTTCATTTCATCCAACATGGGGAGAAGACTAGCAAAAGTCAAGAGTGTCTCTATATCACTTAACCTATGTAAGAGGTCAAGAGCTTTGTCTACTATGTTGTGATGCTCATACATTACTCCAATCAAGGATCAATATTCTAAAAGAACTTGTTACGTTGGTCCATGCAAGGAGATCCATGTCTAGTATCAACATCCTTAAGAAGCCAAGTTTCCTATTGTTATTCCCTCAACAAAGTTTTGAAATTTTGCAAAATGTTTCGGACTTCGAGAGAAGTATGCATAGAGCTTGTGGACTAGATTTTCAAATTTTAATAAATTGTAGAATACTTTCTTACAATTCTAAATGCTAAATTCATTATATGGGCCATGCAGTGAATGTCAAGCATGTATGGTGCACAAGTATCTTGTAACTTTGTGCAAACATTAGTCCTGTGACCTTGCATTACTGCAGCTCCATCATCTCCTACACACACCAACTTTTTGGCAATTTTCAAGTCATCCATACCTCCAATTTTATTCAAATATTTCTTGACTAGTTCAAATAGATTTTATGATGTTGAATTGTCCTTCATTTTATGAACACAAAGAAGATGAGCTTGGTAGAGATGTTTTTTTACAATATATACATGCATACATACCCAAGAAGTATTATCTACTGTAGTAACTTCATCTAAAGATAATGAAATGAAGTTTTACTCTTTTACTTTCTCCTTTAAATCTTGCTTTTCCACTGTAGCAAGATAGCTTGCCCATTCCCATCTAGCATTTATTGACCAATGTGCACTAGGAAAGTGAGGAACACCCAAAAAAGATAATAAATTAAAATATTTTGGGTAGTCTATCATAGGATGCCTTGTGGAAAAAATATGAAAAATAACACTCATTTGAACAGTTTTTTTTAGTTGTGCTCCTTCCATTACTTTTCCAAATTGGGCCTCAATTGTACCTCCACATGTAGCAAGCTTTGACATTCTTTGCTTATGCTCTTCATATTCCATGACATACTAAACATGAAGACATTTTTCCTTTGATTTCCATTGTACTACTGATTGTTCCTTTTCGTCGATGATTTGTTTCTCATAAACTTTACCAATATGTTTTTCTATAGTGTCAAGCTTTAGCTACAATTTCTTGTCTCTTCTACATTTCCAACTACAAATCATACACTTGCATTTTGTTGTAGGTTCATCTTTGTTTTCTTTCTTCACTACTTCAATGAATGGGTACTTTGACAACCAATCAAGCCAAAAATTCCTTGTCATTTCCCACTCATGCCTCATTTTTTATTTCCCTTTTCTTTTCTTGCTACCAACATCATCTACGACCCTAGAATTTTCATCCAAGCCAATTATCTCATTCTGGCTAACCAGGGTATCCCTTGGAACATCTTCTATGGTATTTCCATCCTCATTTTGACTCATTTAACTTGATGACAATCCCATCTTCTGATGGCGGTGAGGTATTGTAAATTCCTTCATTAATATTTGGTGGAAGAGTTGATGATGTAGCTCCATCTTAATTTGATGGATCAGAAGCATTTCCAATTCCAAAGTAAGACTATATGGTAACTCTACGTTTTGGGCATTTTAATGGCCTCCTAGTCCCTTCACCACCTTGAGGAGTCTTACCCTTGTTGCACTTGTTGCTCGACATATTGATCTCTCACTTCAAATAAAAGTTGGAAAAAATGTCTTGTTTAAGGAGGACAAAGACTATAGATCCCATTCCCTATTCAATATCATCTTTAAGATTGAAGCAAGAATGGAAAAGAGATAAAGAAATATTATAACATTATGAAGAAATGATCAGTCACCTTTAAGTTTAGGTTTTCATTGACTTTCTATTCGTTAATGCAGCTTTGTCTGTGTTGTGAGTTTATAACTTGCCTACAATCAACTTCAAGGTTCCATGTCCAACTTCCAAATCGAGAGATCACAAGTTCAAAATTGAACAAAATGTGTAAGAATAAATGATAGTTTCGATTGTATTTATATCAATCCATATTTGGTGCATTTCATGGTATTTTTGAATGGTATATTAAATATTTGGTGAATCTCGCATGATTATACAATGATACATTTAAGTGTTGGTAAAATCAAACCTCAACGAAACACATATGTTGTAGTTTTCAAGGCAATTATGGCCTTATGATTAGCATGGAGGTGTCATGATAATTGGCGAAATGTGTCCTCAAATGTAATTATTTTTTAATGTTATGAGTGAAATGGGTCCTCATAAGCAACTATTTGTAAATTTTAATTGGTAAAATGGGTCCTAATACACAATGTTGTTTTAATAGTATTGGTGAATATGTAGGTTATTTATTACATGCTTTCGAGATTCTACGTGAAAATATTAATCGGTCCATTTGAAATGCATAGTTTGTTATAATGGAAAATTTATTACTTAAATATGCCTCATAAAATAAATTGATGTCGAATGGACATGCATTGGACCGATAATTCACAAAATTTGGATGATTGGTCTGCCTAGTTGGGTACAATTTATTCGCCAATTTTGACTTGCCTGATATGTAATATTCATTAATTGGTGAATATTTTCCACTAAAAAATCCTTGATCCTTCCCTTCATGTGAAGTCTTACAATCGCTTGGTGATGTGTTGGTATTTGATTATTTTTCTTTAATCAAACCTTACTATACTTGTTTTAAAATATTATTTCAAATAGTTTCTAACTTATCTCAATGATATACCATGTCAAACTATCATGGATAATATGTTCCTTCCCCACTATTCTATTAAAATATGGTTTCAAAGCATCTCTATCATCTTTGTCAAACTAAAAATACAACTGGATTTACTTCAAATACATTTTCTACAACAAATGATTAACATTTTCCAAATGTTTGCCACATTCCCACCCTAGCTCAACCCTCTTGGTATCATACGTATGATTTTAATCATCCTTAAGAATCTCCTTTTATGCCAAATCAATATGTGTATCATTCTAGTTAGCCCCAAGATGCAAACAAAATCTTGAAGGATATAGTGCTAAAGATTCAAGAATAGTTTGAGACTATTAGAAGAGAGTAGGACTATAACTTGTAGTAGGACTCAAGGATTATAAAGCTTAGGTACATCCCATAATATTGTGTCCCACTTTTGGGACATCCTATTTTTTCTTGAAATCACATATTTTTTAGAAAAATTAATGATTTAAGTCTTGAAGGGTTTCATCAGATTTTAATTGAAGATGATTAGATAAAACTCCCTTAGATCAAACCCCCTTGGATAGAACCCCTCTAGTCTTAAATCATACCCACAATGGAGTCTCCTTCATGCTTATCAAAATGCTGACAAATATCACTTTTCTTTATCTTTTGAGGGATCAAATAAAGTCATTTAGAAATTATGTTTTGTAAGTATTTATTAGAAGCTCCCCAAAAAGTAAAATTTTGAATATTTTAATTCTATTATTATATCTATTTTTTATTTCTTGTGAATGTAGATTTTTCACCAAACATCAAGGTATTTTTTTCGCACATGCAAAAAATTGAGAAATAGAGAAAAAATCTAAAAAATATTTGTTCCTTGGGTATTGATGTCCTTGTTTTGACATAAGTAAGTGAATTAAATTTGATACATATGAGATAAGTTATGTGTTATGACATACACCTATGTCCAAATTATAATTACTCTAACTTCAAAAATTAATTAAAAGATATATGAAACAAAAAATTATTAAAAAGTATCCATGCACTGGATATTGATGTTACAAATCTATATCTTAAAAATTATAATTTTATCCTTTCTATAAAAAAATTTGTGTTACGACATAACTATCATTTTTTTAAAATGTTGTTTACTATGTCACAAACCCTATTTTTACTGTCCATATTTTGCAATGTTTTATTAAATTAATTTATAATGAAATAAAAATGTATAGGAATAAAAGAATTAATTATATTTTAATTAGATAATTTATTTTGCAAATAAATGATAATGAGTAGCTATTTAGAATAATTATTTTAAATTACAAATTAAATGTTATCTCCTTGTTAACTATTTTGAACAAATGTTTAAATTGCAAATAAAAGATATTTATTTATTGTTTACTTAGAATAGATATTCAAGTTGCAATTAAAATGACAATTACGAAAAATAAATATGTGGCACAAAAATAAATCTTATTTTTATTAGATTCAAGATTCGGTTACTAGAAAATTTGGGGGAAAATAATTTTAAAAGGAAGGGAAAAGCAATAACGAAAACACAATAGCTTTTACAAATGATTTCACAATCCTTCATTATTTTTCTCTACAAAAAGATAACTAAAAATCAAGAATTTAGGGAAAAGAATTTGCTTGTGACAGTTTTAGGAATTCAAGAATGAGAGAAAGGGGGGGCATGGACAAAAAGAAGAATAGAATTGAATGATCCATATAAGTTGTACATGCTATGCGTGAGAGGGATTCAAAAGGAGCGAGTTGTGAGGTACTATTTAGTACATTATTTTCAAATTATGTCTTTTATTTGCTTATGTGATTGGATGGTAATGCAATTTTATCTTTCTTTGTTACATTTTGTCATTGTTTTAAAATCAGATTCTCTGTCATTATCTTTGCGCACAACATTTCTCAATGGCTTTATTTTTTTGCTTGGTTTTAAAACTTAAGTATAAGGCTACTATTATGCATCGGACTTTGAATATGGATGGAAGTGAACCAGTATCAATGAGTCTTTCCAAGATAGAAGCATCGATAAGTCCTTCTGGGGGAAAAACATCAATAAGCCCTCTTAGAATATGGATTCATGTGGAATGAAACCATAGAGAAAACTAGATTCTTGTAAAGTCCTTGTAGAAAAGTAATTATGCTTATCATGCTTTAAAGATCCTTATACAACTTATGTGATAATAAAGTATATGAAAACATGTGGTATAAGGATTTGGATTTAAGGATGAATTTAATTTTTGGAAACTTAATATCTTGAACTTCTTGAAAATCCATGGTGTCTAAGGGTAATGATTATTGAAGGTTGTAGATGCAAAATGCTTTTCTTATATCTTGTAGTGGGGTGTAAATTGTCTCGTTGTCTATATCTATTGTTGGCTTATAGATAAGTAACTCTTGAATTTTTTTTCAAATCATTATATTTTTCATGTTAAAAGGGTAAACTTAATAACCAAATATGATGAAAATGGTAACCGCTTTACCTATAGTGTGAAGATATGCAATGTTAAGGATAGAACATTTAGTACATGTTTTATTTGGAAGATATTTACAATTGTTGCCTAAGATGATGCCTAAATGATATTCAAATTTAGGCGAATGTTACTCGATACTGAAACATGAATCTAAAACATGAATCTAAAACATGGTTTTGGTTAACCACTAGATAGCTTGGACTATGTAAGGATAGTATATAAATTCTTGATGAATTAATGAGTATGTTGAATTAAGTGATTAAGTTTAATAGAATGAATTGGTTGGACTTGCTTAATAGATGTGGAGTGTGTTAGAAAGAAAATGAGTAGGTCAATATGTTGTATATGTAGTTTAGATTTAATATCTTGAATAAGAGGAAGCGAATGATATGTTGAATATATGAAGTATGTTAGAAAAGATAGTAAAGTTGAATAGGTTAGAAGGATACGATGATTAGGTGAATACATTGAGTACCTTAACAGTATAGATCTAAGATCTTATTATATCAAATAAAATTAAGGGAACTTGTTAAGTATGTATTTATTTCTATATCTCATCACTTGGAAGTAAAATTAGGAATTTTATTTATTGAAAGCATTGAGTATTGTTTTGATTAGAGGTAAAAGACGAGTTTTGAAGGGGCCCGGAACCCTTTACAAAAAGGAACAATTGACACAAAAAGGAAACATCAAGAAACAACCATCAACCCAATGACAACAAACCACCAGCCAAAAAGCAGCCAAAAAATGACACACAACACTACATATTGTTTAGAATTTCAATAGCTTCCATCTCACTAGCAGCAAGCTTCTGTCCCTTAACCCCAGTATCAAAAACCTCCAAACCCAAGGCCCCAGCCTAATTTTTTAGTCTATTTCTAGTCCTAACCCCAGGCCCACGAGTATTTACCTCAGAGCTCAAAACAAAACCTTTAGCAGAACCCTTAGCAGCAACATAATCCTCCCCAGTCCGCTTACCCTCAGCAACCATATCATCAATAGACAAAATTTCCTTTCTCTTACTAGGGGGAAAAGCCTTCGCAGAGTTCGGCCTAGTCAAGAATTTAGGATCTTCCCCACTCTTCAGAACCATGTTCCAAATTTTGTCAATTTTCTCCTTAAGGGAGAACATTCTAACCTCCATACTCTATTTCAGATTGATGGTTTCCTCCGCCACAGTATTAGCAACAATATTGAGACCAACCATTAAATTATCAATTTGGCTCTGGATCGTAGGATCCTCAGCCTTACAAGTAGTGCTTCTAATGCGAACATTATTCCTATTAATCTAATGAAAAAACCATTTAAAAAGTTTAAAAAGAACATTGGCACTGTCACGGGCCGAACCCAACACATCAAAAAGATCCTCCCTATCAAAGTTTTCAATTCGATTTCCCACAGTAGCATCCTCTTCAAAGGAACTCTCATGGACCTTTTCCTCAGAGGCATCCTTACCTTTAGCAGCAATCACAAAAGACTTCATCCTACAAATGGAGTCAGCAATTTGCTTTGCAGCAGCCAACCTCTTCTGAATCCTCTCTGTGTCTACTTTCTTAGCTCCTGCAGCTTGATCACCACCCACAGCTCTATCCTTCTGCTTAGGAAACCCAATGACAATGCTCAGAACATCCCCACCATAGAAGCCACCAGCCACAGAGAAAGGGGCATTCTTCAAAACCCTTCTCTTCTGACTTCCCTCCTTAGGATCCTACACAAGTCTAGACACAGGGGGAGGAGAGGAAGCTTCCCCATAAAGCTCATTTTTGTCTTTCTTCCCCTTTGAAGGAACAGTCACCTCCACATCATCACTGCAAGTGGTATAGCATGCTTCCTCAATCAATTTCCTCTTCCCATATTTACCCTAAACATGGGATATGGGGCCCTCCTCTAAAGAAGCATACAAATCAGGGACATAATCAACATCATCCCTATCTAACTTAGAATATTTATTTAACATCAACCTCCTCTTCCTCAGTTTCTAACAAGCCCTTTCCTCACTTGAATCAGTATCATAACCCTCCCTAGCTTTATCTTTCAGAGTAACAAGAGTCTTATGGACATCATGTGCTTTAACATGTTCATATATTAAAAGAATCAGCCCCACATGCAATACATGGTTCTTGGGGTTCTTCCTTTGCTCTTTAATCCCACAATCCATCGACACCAGCATATAATAGGGAAAAGAAACCCATTTTTTGTGCCTAAAATTATTAAGCAATAGAAAATGGTAATTGTCAATGGTCGTATACCTTCCTTCTAGGGTAACATACTGTTGATGTGTTTTTTATGCACTTCTCAACACAGGCAGTGCGTAGGTGCACTACCTCTCTTAAAAGACAATCTTCCACAATCAAATTGCAAAACACTATCCCAAGGTCTCTCATGTCACGTCTTGATAGTGCTTGGAATATGTCAGTTGTTTGATGTGATTTGTTGGAATCACAAGGCAGACTTACGGATGAGTTACAAAGCATGGGAAGTTGGGTCTTGAAATGGAGTTCCTAAGATGGAGAAGTTGTTGTGCGTTTGCTATAGGTTCAAATAGCAGTCTTGAACTCCATTTTTATCATTGGATTTAGCTTTACAATGTGCAATGAACCTTTCCTAAGGTACTTATTAAAAAGAATGGAAAAAAGGGCAGGGAAGAGAGAAGGTTCTTGGATCTGCAACTAATGGTGAACAGTGATAATGCAGTTCTTGCAATGGACAACTTCCTAGAAACAATATTCCACTTAACCATAAATCTCACAGTCTCATGGAATTTGTGCTATCTTCTAAGGTCTATGAATGTTTCATCTTTCATTCACCATGTGCATGCATGAACAAAGATGAAAGTGTGGAGCAGCTTTGAATTTAAGCCCAGACTAACTTTACACAGCTATCTACCATCAGCAAACAACAAAAAGTATGGACTAAGAAGGCATGTATACAACAGGAATTTTCATAACCACAAAACAACATTCCTAAAATCTATCAAGGCAAGAATACGGCTAACTAGAACAACAATAAAATCTAAGTTAAGCATCTAACAATGGAGGTTGAATCAAGTAACATGTGAAGAAACTCAAAAAATGCACCAAGTCAATGTATTTTCATTATAAATTTCTACAACATGTCTTTACAACAACTCAACTCTCTTTGCAAATGAGAGGAGAGCCCTATTTATAGTGCTCCAAAAGTCAAATAAATGGCCAAGATTAAATCTCATTGTGTGGCCAAGATTCATTACAAAATACGGTTTCACCAACCCTCAATATATTACAATTTAAAAACAACATTTGTCCTTTCCCTATTTCGTCATCTAGTGACGGCACTGTAGCATTTTGTCTTTTTGTTGATTGTTGTTTACTGTAGCTACTCTTTGGGGAGCTCTTTATCATCAATAGGGTTGTCCTCCTGCTTCTTCGATGTTGTGTATTCTACAAACTTCAGGATGACCAGCTGGAGCTTGTCTATCTCAATAATCTCATACCGCAACACTTGGTAGCTCCACTCTTTCACATTATCTTCCAACCTCTTCTAGTCCTCATCATACTTTATGCCCTAATCCCTGAATAGCTCTGATTGATCAAAGGCACGGGCAGCAAAACTCATGAACTCTACCATCATTTCACTAGACATCCTGTCCTCCATCTTCTTTTGGAAGTAAGGTTTTACCTTTTCTGGATCAATTTGTACTGCGGGCATATCGTACTCCGTCATTAGCTTGAGGTATCGGGTGCATTCCATTATGATTTCTTTGATCCATTCGATATCCAGATCCACTTTACTCATTATTTGTTCCAACCTTTCCTTCTGGTTGTCAAAGTCTCTCTGCCACACATCCATCAACCAGTGATCGTCCTTGTTGAACGCAAGCTCCCTTTCCCATGTGGCTTTTGGCAACTGAAGGATAGCCTCGATCTTTGGAAAGGTGGAGTCATATGTTGTAGGGAACTCGGTGTAGAGCTTCCTCGTGCCTTCCAAGGATTGCTATAGATCCAAGAACTTGTTGGCTATCCGAACAACTCAGCTAATTCCCATGTTCCTGACATACAAGACTTGTTGGAACCAGCCCTCCGTAGTCTTTTCCAAGTTCTTTCTCCTTTCCATCTTATCAATCTATTCTTTGGACAGCAATTGGGGTGGGGCTGTGGACGTGGTAGGTAGGTCATCCACTGAAGACCATTGCTGGATGTAATCTATCAAGGCTGCCACCTGTGCCTTAAGCTCATCTTTTGAGATCTTGTCCTGCTTTATCAAGTGCACCATCGTGGCCACTGATTCCTCAAGATGCCCTACCTTCTGTTCTCTGGTGGCAGTCCCCAAGTCGATGGTGGAGATATTGTAACTCACCCCAGCTTGGCCCACCACAGGCGTTGCTATTTGTACTGCTCGAGACCCAGAAGCATCCATCGTTACCCTTGATCGGACCTTAGGCTTCTTCTCCTTCTTCGTTGTGATCTGAGCTCGGGCTAAGATAGCCTCTAGTCTCACCCTTGGGTCCTTTAGCACAGGAGTTTTTCTTTCAAGCTATTTCTCTAACCATTCAGGCACAACAGACTTGTCCTTAGGTGACTCACGATCACCTTCGCCCTTCTCGGTCAAGGTTTTTGTTCTCCTATCTTCTGAGGCCCTTTCTTCCTCCTTGGCAGCATCTCCTTCTTCCTCATCGGAATCCTAGATGAACACAAGGCATTTAATAGGAGGCTTGGCAGATAATTGCTACAAGGGACTTTCTTTCTCTTCCATCTCCTCCCCTTCCTTTCCCTTAGTTTGTTCAACCTCATGCACATGTTCCTTGAATTGCTCGATTTCGAGGCCCTTGACAGCTTGGGCCTCCCCCTCAGGTTTATCTTCTTGCTACTACCCTTCTTCTTCAAGGGGTGGCCTTTCTGTCTTTTCCTTCATATCCTTCAACTGCCAGGCCATTTCTTCCTCAAGGTCATCGTCGAAGGTCTACACAATGACCCTACCACTAGCGTCATCTTCCTCATCTCCACTCTCCAAGGAGCCAGTTCCTTCTTCTTTGTAGGCCACCCTGTCAATAGTACGATGTACATACTCTGAGTGCTCGTAGTATTCATCGGCCTCCTCTTCAAAGGGCTTTGAGGCCTCTTGTTCTCACCTCTCCCACTCCTCGGAGATTAACATGGTGGCTTCCATAGCCAGTGGCCCCATCGGCGGTTGTGAAGGCTGAGCAGTAGCGAGGACTTGTGCAAGGGTCACCTGAAGAGTGGGATCCATAAGGATCTGGGAGAGCTCGGGGGGAAGATTCTGCATATATCTTGAGAGGGCCTTAGGCATGGTGGGAGCAAGTATTGGTGCAGCCATTGTAGGTAAGGGGAGTGACATGGTGGGTGACATGGCAGAGGAGGAAGGAGGAGTAGTCATGGCAGAGGAGGAGTCAATTACAATTACAGGCTCAGTTGGCGGCGAAGGGGCAAGATGGACAGAGATGTCCACTGCTGGTGGGGATGTGGCGACCATAGCCAGAGAGGTAGATAATGGAGTAGGCAAAGCGGGGAGAGCCAAAACAGGTTTTATTTGATCAGTATCTTTTGCCTCCTCCTCTTGGGTTAAGAGCTGCTCCGTGGTGCCTTTTGTTTGCTTAAGCCTCTTAGAATGTGAGCCCCTCAAATCCTTTCTTGTATAAACCTTGGGGTTAGGAGGCTTTGTTTCTGTCTCTTTCCTCTTCTTGGATCTGGTAACTAGAGGAGACTTGGATGTCCCACTCATTGAAGCGGTGGTAGCAGCGTCTTCTGTGGCACTTGGTTCACTCTTGAGTCCTTCGTGCGTCAAGACCACCCCTTGTTGTTTTAATCGGGCCACCCATCCATCAACCCACTCCTTGGTACAGGCCAAGATTGTCTTGGTTATAATATCGAGGTCATCGACCTCTTGCTCATCCCAGTCTATTGTTGGTATTGGCAAATTGGTGACTGCGGGGTACATGGGGTCCATTATGGTGCCCTCGTCTTCTTCAACTTGGTCTGGTATGGGAAATGGCTACACCTTCCATATAAAATGCGTAGTCATCCGCATATAGTGCCTTGCATGTACTTCTTTATCATCCTGGAAATCCCCCCAAAAGTCTTCAATGTGGTGCAGATGAGCGAACCCCAGTCCTAATGCCTTCCTTACATGCCCATATGGGTCCATTTGCGGGTGAGCAGTGTGTAGATGAAAATGGTAATCTTTCAATTCTTTCTCAGAGTTACCAGTGCACTGGGAAGTTTGTAGTTTATACATGCCTTGGCCAAGAGTCATGGGGTAAGAGATCCCTGCTATGTGTTTGCCACTGAAGATCGCCTGTATGTGTTAGAGTTGTTGGGAGAGCTCTAGTAGGATGATTCGGTCATTTGGGTATTGAGGCAACTTGTTTGGCCTTTCGGTGAAGCCTTGGGCACATATGTATGTAAACTTTGGGTATTGAATGAAGAGGAAGGCATATTTCTTCAAAAATGCCCGAGCACTGTGGGAAACCCTCCTTTCGAAATCCTCAGCAATAATTCTGGAGTTGTGGCCAATAAAGGCGTCATTCACTCTGTAGTACTCCCTCTTGATGTTTCGGTACTGGAGCTGGGGGTATTTGTCATAGGCCTTGAGTCTTCGACTCTGATCCTGATCGGGTGCCACAAACAACCCGTTGTATTGCCTCTGATCCACCAAGGTGTAGACGAGGTATGAATTCATATAAAATTTGGAGCTTTTCTTCACATTGACGAACTGCTCATGGAAGCAGTCGCTTATGATTCCTCCCTAGTAAAATGAGATCTTTGTGGTAACGTCTTCATTTCCACAAAGAATCTGCTCAATAAAGTACACCATCCACTCTTGAAAGAAGGCCGCCGTAGGAAGACCCATAACCCTGCTTAGCATTGTGACTAGGTCATGGTAATCTTCATGGAAATCACTACAAAAGAGTTCATGAGGAACCTTCGTAGCGCTGCCCCACTTTTCTTTAAGCCAATGCTGATTGATTAACCTTTTGCATCCTGTCGGGTTGTCATCCCATGTTGCTTGGCATTCCTCTATGGTAGGCATTTCCATTTCTTGAAATGTGGGAATATGGAAGGTTTTTGTGATTCCTTCAGCCGACATGTCGGCAAGAACGTTACCATACCTGTCAACAATTTTCCTTATGTTGGGTTGATACACTTGTCGACAAGCCATGATCAATTCAGTGGCCACAAAGGATGGAGGGAAGCCTGTAGCTTTTGCAATTCCACTCTGTCTAATTAGCCTTGGATTCTTGGTCGTCGGATTGATCATGACCCTTTGTGTAAACTCATTAATATTGACGTGGCCTATGTTGGTGTTGGTGATTTCCTTCCAGTCCGTGGTAACCTTCGAGTGCAGAGGCTCACCCTAGAACTTGTATTTCATTTGGTCTTTATCCTCTTTTCCTCGAAGAGTCTTGCCAGACTTCTTTCATTTTTCCTTCTCCACAGCTGCCCCTGAAGGTCCTACACCCAATTCCATATATTCTGCAAGCAAAGGCGTAGTCAGTGCAATGGATCACAAAAGTGTTCATGTTAGTTCAAATCCCATAAAATCAACTTTAAATAATCTATCGTTCATGAAATGATACTTTTACATCCTTATGATATTAGTCTTTTGATTGAGGGATTTGGGACAATCTGGGCCCGGAGGGCCGGACTTCCCTGGCAGAAATATTGTTTTGAAAGGGCAAACGGGGCCGAGTGACCTGGGAGATCTTTCCCGATCGAATTTTGATGGTTCAAAGGGATCATAACAAAGAGGGCCTAATTTAAGCAAGCGGGTTGAGATCAGATTTCAAATTTGGCCTCATTTGGATTGGTTTAGGAGGAGCCAGAGGTATATGGCTGGAAAGTCATCCAGAACTAGCCGTTTGGAACAACCGAGCAGAAACGGAGTTTCGGGAGAGGAACCCCGGGGACCGAGACCCGACGGGTCCAAGGGCGGCCAACAATTTTGTAGTTTTGTGCGCTCGGGCCTGAGGCATCAGGAAGTTGTCCAGCTTTCATTGTTCGGAGCAGCTATTGCCAGATGGAAGATTAGAAGGGGTGGCCCGACGCGGTCGAGGATGTTTGGAGTTCACGCCGGATTCCCAACGGCGCACGAAAGACCGGGGCTTGGGAGGCGGAAGGCAGCAGAAGATTTTCCATTTTGAAATATGTCATGTATACGGATGGCTGAGGAGAGGTTGGGGCTCAGAGGGCAAAGTTCCACTAGAAGTTCGGAGTTAGGGGCAGCGAAATCCAAACGGAGTTCCAAAAGGCGGGCCTCAAGGCTTGGGTGGACGGGGCAACATCTCCATTGGGAACATCGGAAACTTTGCCGACTTTTGGACATTGAATTCTGGCGGCTTGGGCCCGAAGATCCAAAACGCCAGCCAAATTTATGATCAAGTTTTCAATTTCGATGGCGGGGGAAGGACGAAGGTCCGAAGATCTGGGCCCGAGGGTCAAATTGCCATTTTGAAAAAATGTTCATCGTTTTAGTTTTCGACCGCCAAGAGAGGACCCCAGCCTAGACAGGATGAACACCCCTGTGTGAAGAATAGCCACGCCGAAGTGAAACTCCAAATTGATCATGAAGGTACCCTCGAGGGTTTTCTCAAGTTTTTAAGACATGGGTTTTGTTCGTTATATCATCATTCACCATTCACATGTCCTTTTGATTGTTATTGTTCTTCTTAAGCCTTAGAAATCATGAAAAAATTGTTCAAGAGGGAAAATGGAAAACCTACCTCGAACACTCGATGCGGGGAGGTGTGGAATCTACTCACGATCGACAAGTGATAGCGAGGGCGATGATCGACGGAGGCTTTGAAGATGATGGGCTCTTCTGGCAAGTTCTCTGATCACTCTCTGCAACACTAACAAGTGAGAATGACAGGTTTGGGCAAGATATTTATATCCCCACCACCATTAATGGTCTCATTAACTGCAAGTATGGCAGACATTTAGGTTGGTGGATTTTGAATTCACGGATGGCGGCAGGAGATTCGGGGTCCAGAGGCTGGGAGGGCGCAGGGCGGTGGGCATTTGGAAATTTCAGCTCGACGGTTGCCGGCGGCAAAGAGGAAGTTGGGGCCTGGAGGGCGGAGTTCCACCAGAGGTCCACCATTGGGAATGGTGAAACCTTCACTAAATTCTGGACGCGGAAGTCTGGAGGTTTGGGCCCGGAACGTTCGAAGGCAGTCAAGATCTCCTTGCAAATTTTTTGGATGGCGATCACGGAGCCAGGACCCGGGGTCTGGGAAGACGTAACCCATCCGCCGTTTGGGACGGTGGACACGACAGGGAAATCCAGTCAGAGAAACCTAAAGGGCCAAGCCTGGGAGGACTCGAGGCCACTAGCAGAGGCAAGTTGCCAGAGAGACCCCGCAAGGTGCCAAAACTTGATAAAATTAAAAGGGAGCAGCATGGTCAACTTATGACGAAACTTCAAATGTACGCTGACCATCTGGGACATCAAAATGGGGCACGCAAAATGAAGCAGAGACAAAAATGACCCAGCAAGGTGAAAGAAAAAGAGGGTGCCAGTTCCGAACGGGGCGTGTGTACTGAAGGCACAACAAATGGCGACAACACTGGATAACGCTCCCGAGCATTCTAAAGATAAATATTCATCCATGACCCATAATCTCTAGTTTCGCAGACCATGAATGAGCTTTCAAAGGTGAACTGGGAGATTGAGATCCTTAATTGGGTCAGTCTACAGGACATCTTAGAAGTGTGTGTAGTGAATTCATTCCTTTCTGCGAGATGGTGACCAGGGGCCGCTAATCCAATCAAGCAAGCTACTTAACTCGTCTAGCATCAAAAGTAACCCGGGCATTGCTCCCCTGCCAGTCAAGCGTACATAGCCCTGACGGAGTTGTCACTGCAATCCCATGGATATTGCTCTACTATCAACCGGGCGTCCATAGCCCTGATAGAGTTATTGGCACACCCATACGGTCGCTTATTTTTCATAATTCCCTTTCTCTTTCATTTTGATATTTCTTTCAAGGTGCATTTTCTCATTTATCTTTTGCTCGACCGGGTAAGCATTGAAGCCTACAATGAGTTTGGGACTACAGTGGTCACTGGAGCAGACTTAAAATTTTTCACTCACTAGGATGTCATAGCAACTATGGTACAGTCCTTTAGAAATGATTATTATATGTCTTGTGCAAGATCTGTGATGTGTGTAAAGAGATCCAACCAAGGGTCAAGTTCTAAAGTAGAGTTCAAGCAAGGAAATCATTCATGGGCAGCCTTCAGAGAATGACGGTCAAGAGTGAGCGTTTAGTTGAAGAACACCTAGGATAGACAACAAAGTGAACCATTCATCAAGCCAGCACGACCACCGCTAGGGAGTGGGGAACATCTTTTCGAAAGAAAACTGTCGGGAGGGGAAAAATAAAAAAGAGCGACACAAAACAGGAAGATGCAAGCAAACCAAAAGGGGAACCCAAACTATTCTAACCTATATACAAAAATTTACAAAGAAGAGCTCGAACGAGCTCAAGCCTGGAAGTAATGCTTCAGGTGCTACCCGTTGACCGGCAACAAGACGTTTTCACTAGTTAAGGTCTTTAGGCGGAAGACATTGTCTCCCAAAATTTTAGCTATTTGAGAGGGGCCAAGCCAAAACTTATTGAATTTGTTGTGTCCCCCTTTCTTTTCGTGGGCCTTGTCCCAATACAAGACCAAATTAGCGATTCTGAAGGCTTTGATTTTGGCTTGGCGGTCAAACCATCTTGACCACGCCCTGATGTTTGGCAAAATTTTCTATTGCATGGTCTCGAACTTCCTCTAAATGCAAGAGCTCAGCCAATCGAACTTTCCTACGATTTCCCCCTTCATAAAATTCGTTGATAAACTGCAAAGTGGGAATCTTCAGATGGATGGGAAATATGGGCTCTAGGCCATAAACAAGGTGGAATGGGGAATCACCAAGGGCAACCTTGTGGCAAGTGCGGTCTGCCCAAAGGGCGAAATGGAGCTGGGTATACCAGTCCTTGGGATTCCTATCTAGCAATTTCTTGATCACGGTAATCAGGTTCTTATTGGTGCACTCAGTGAGGCCATTGCCTTGGGGGCAGTAATTGGATGAAAACTTAAGGGCAATCCCGTAGTCGAACGCCCAACTAGCAAATTTCAGCGACGTAAAATCAGGTCCATTATCACACACCAAAGCATAAGGACAACCAAAGTGATTTAAAATGAAACTTTCCAAAAAATTAGTAACTACTTTAGTTGTGCATTGCTTACATACAATTGCTTCTGTCCACCTAGTGCGGTAATTAGTTGCGGTAAGAATGTACCTGTGTCCCAAGGATGATGGAGGGTTTACCGGACCGATGAAATTGAGGCCCCACTATGTGAACGACCTTACCTCTAGCATAGGCTGCAATGGAACAACATCATTCTTTTCCTTGGTGGTGACTGTCTAACATGTGTGACATGAGCAGACATGACAATGAGCATCCTTGAAGATAGTTGGCCAATAATATCCTGCTCTCAATATCTGATGTGCCGTGGAAGAACCAGATCCATGGCCGGTGCCAAATTTATCATGAAACTCTTTCAAGACTCGGCCTACTTCCTCTTTACCAACGCATCTTAAGTAAATACCTTCATGATTCTTCTTTTAGAGAATGGACCCTTGTAGCATGTAGCCATTGCTTTTCAATCTAAGGGCACGCTTTTGGACTCCCTACAAGTGCGGCGGACACTTATGGTTCAGCAAATAGTAGACGACATTCTCGTACCACTCTCCTAGAGAAACATCTTCGAGCTGGTACTATTTCACAGTGAGTTCAGGTCCAGCTTTTGCCGTTGCTTCAGCAATCATGCGGGTAAGTGCTTGTCCTCTCACCAGCTTCATTGGTTGGATCTCCATGTCATATTCCTGGAGTAAGGTGACCCATTTGGCCCTCCATTCACCCAATTCATTTTGCATGAGTAGCGTTTTCACTGCTGGGTCGGGGACAATGGCAAACACCTTATTGCGCAGGATATAGTGCTAAAATTTCTTCACCCCTCTGATGAGAGCATATACCTGCTTTTCTACATTGTGATATCGCAATTCAGTGTCCTTCAGGGGAGCACTCATGAAGGTGATCGGATGCTCATTTCCTTCATTTTCCTTCTGAGTCAAAATGCTAGCACAAGAATGCTCTGAAGCAAACGAGTAGATATAGAAAGGCTTCAGATAATCTGGGCTCTCTAAGACAGGTGCCTCAATAATGGCCTATTTAATTTCTTTGAAGGCTTGTTTGGATTCAGGAGTCCATTCGACTTTGGCATCCTGTTTCAACATAGCATTGAGGGGTTTAACAATCTCCGTGAAACCCGTGATGAATTTTCTGACAAAGTTGATCTTCCCAAAGAAGGATTTTAATTCCTTGTTGTTTCCTGGTGGTGGGATTTTCAGCAAGGAATGGATACGTTCAGGGTCTATAGAAATTCCTCGTTCTGAAATGATGTGCTCGAGCAATCTTCCTTCAGTTACACTAAAAATGCACTTCTTGGGGTTAAGGGAAACCCCAAACTCCCTACACCTCTGAAACACCTTGCATAAATCGGAGACGTGATTGCCTCGTCCTTTAGAAAACATAGTTAAATCATCCATGTAGATGATTATGCGCTTGCCAATCATATCCTTGAAGGCGATATCCATGGTGAGTTGGAAGGTGGCGCTAGCGTTGATGGGCCCAAAAGGCATTCTCCTATAAGAAAACATCCCCCACTTAGTGGTGAATGTCATTTTATGACGATCTTCATACTGTACCATTACCTTGTTGTACCCGAAGTACCCATCGAGGAAAGACATCATTTGGGACCCGTTGATGATCTGCAACACCTCATCCAAAGAAGGCACTGGATAGTTTTCTTTCTCAGAAGCTCAGTTCAAATTGCACACAATCTAATTTCCCCATTCTTTTTCCTGACCGGAACTAGGTTGGCCACCCATATGGAATGCCTAGCTGGGAAAATAGTCTTTGCCGAAAGCAACTTCTGCACTTCTTTGTAAATGATGGGTTCTAACAAGGCATTGATAAGACGCTGCCGCTGACAGAATGGTCTCACTTCTGTCTTGAGAGGTATGGTGTGAGTGATGATGGATGTGTCATATGTCTTTAAATCCTCGTAGCTCCATGCCACCACATCATGATACTTCCACAACGCATTGGTGATTCCCTTCTTTTCCTCGAGCGTACATACTTTTCTAATAAAAACATTCTTGATTTCTTTAGCTGTCCCAAGGTTGTGAGCATCACACTGGTTGCTTATGGCTTCCTTCTTTGTTTGCTGGTTTTGGTCCCCGATCTAGTCCAAATCAAATATACGTTCCAGTTGAACCATGCCCCTGGGGATTGTGTTGGTTTTGAGGTTAATAACCCATTCTATATCCAACTCAGCTTCTCGTGAATCGACTTCATCGATTATTTGGGCTACGAAGACATCAGAACTCGTGATGAATTCGAGAATATGCTTGTCATCATTGAAGACCTAAAAATGAGTGACATTATCTGGGACAGATGGCATAGATGTCAACTCAACGGTAAATTTCTTAAGCCCTGACAAAGAGAGGGGTTGCAAAGTGTTGGCTGCTTGAGCCAAGGCATCAGTTGCATGATTCTAAGCATGAGGGATCAATTGTATATTGAATTCATCTAAACCCTCTAAGAGATCCCAAACCCTGTGCCTATAGTTTGCCAGCCTTCTATCATGGCAGGAATACAATTTCCTAACTTGTTTGACTACGAGTTCTGAATCCCCAAAAACTTGCAGCATTTTGACATTTTTCTTCAAGGCCATGAGAAGGCCATGGACCAAAGCTTCATATTCCGCTACATTATTGGTGTAATAAAATTGAAATCTATGAGTGGCAAGAAAGGTCTTACCCATTGGGCTGATGAGTTCGAACCCAGCACCAGCTCCTTGTTTTGACTTGGACCTATCAAATCAGAGCATCCAAAGTTTGGAAAGTTATTTGACTTCGGGTCCGACTAAGTTCTCACCTCTCCTTGATTGGGCGGTTGCCTCCGCAATCTTAGGGGAATCTTCTCACCCAGTGTGTTGAACAGAGGGTGGTTCTGTCAGTACCTCCTTTGGTGTTCCTTTCTGGAGGGCGGCTGATTTCTTAACATGGTCCACTGCTACTCGACATAAGTAGTAGTCAAATTCGGAGTGGGCAGCATTGTGAATCCTGCACCAATTTCGCAATAAGAGATCCTGGAAATTCATTCGGGCTCCTAGGCTGAGCTGATCCCTTGCACACTTTTCTATAAACTCCTGGAAACCACTGAGTAGTCCCTAGTTGTCACTTTCATTGTGTTTGTCATCTGCTTCTACCAACATTTCCGCACTCGGAGGCATTTGAATACAATCGATCGAAAGACTGCATAACACTAAAAGAACTTCGGCGACACATTCTTCTTGAGGCTCAACCTAATTTTGGCAGGCAAAGGGACAGTAATTTCCCAACTCTATCTCAACAAAAAGCACTTCGCTGAGATTTTTGTATTCTATGATCATATATTTCATACAGGGTTCGCGATCAATACAGATTTGGTTTGGCAGCCCCTTCCACGACAGCCACATATGAGAAAGGTCTGTGGTAGTATATCCATTTAGCACCTTAGTGAATTCCCTTCCCAAGATGATCCCATATGCATCGGGAATGTCTGCTACTTGAATATCAATGACTTGTTGTATCCTTGGATCTATAGCAATTTGCATCGGGATCTGATTTATTTCTTCCACAATATTGATCTCTGTTTTGTCTAGCTGAGTCACTTTCCTTCTTGAAGGCGTGGGAGTGATTCCAAGAGCTTTACACACTGCCAAAGGCATAACATTGGCATACGCTCCTGAATCGAGCAGGTAGTTATGCAAGTTCTTCCCGAATATTTGGATGGTGGTAAGGAAAGGGGGAGTTTCCAACCTTCCTTGAAAGATGCCCATAGGCATATCCATGTGAGCGACTTGACCTTTGTTCTTATCACTACCTTTATCCTTGGTCTGCCTAAATGGCTGGTCCTTGGAAATCTGCCTATTACTCTACTCCAGTTCCTTTTCCATTTGCTTATTTACAGATTGATTTACGAGAACATCCTTCCTTTTCCCAGTATTATCCTGCATCTCCGGTTCTTGCCTAGGCTCTTCAAAGGTAACTCTCTTAGCTGATGTTTCTTGCATTGTACTGGAGGATGGGGTTCCATTGAGGACCCTAAAGAAGGCATGCCTTACGACAGGGACTCTGAGTAGTTCAAAGGTAGATAAACTGATTTTCACCCTTTTGAACTCTTCTGCCACGTATTCACCCATTTGCTCAATTTCTGAACTAAAGGCTTGACCTATTGCAGAGTTAGGAGATTGGACTTTTGTTTGACTAGACTGATTTTGGGATTGGCCTTGAGGCTGATTTTGAGGCCTGTTATTGTTAAGATATTAGACAGGTACATGGGGAAGTCCATAGTTGTTACTCGCATTGGGGTCAGGTGAGGTAGCGAAGTTGTTTGGTGGAGTAGAGGTCGTAAAGGGTCCACCTGCCTGCCTATTCCTAAGGAAGTAGGGAGTTGATCTCTGATGGAACATGTGGACCTCATCTACAAATGACTCTTCTTTGTCCATTGGACCATTATCTACTTAATCGAAAAGTTGAGCCAAAGTTTGTTCGTTGCTTACCTCTTGCACTTCTTCACTCCTAACGGGAACAGG
This sequence comes from Sequoia sempervirens, assembly GCA_007258455.2. Classification (NCBI taxonomy): domain Eukaryota; kingdom Viridiplantae; phylum Streptophyta; class Pinopsida; order Cupressales; family Cupressaceae; genus Sequoia; species Sequoia sempervirens. The sequence continues at coordinate 1,124,713,079 of VDFB02271358.1, read as the reverse complement.
TTCGACTTCGGGCTCGTTACAGCCACCCTGTGGAAACGACACTTGGTTAACCATGAGACAGGAGGAATCATACAGCTCAGATGGGATGATGTCCCTACAGCCGGCACAGTCAACTACATTTTGTACTTCTACTTGGAATATTTTAGCAGTCGTCTAGAATTCAGGGCAATCCAACTTGGAGTGTCTGCTGGTTTTGTGAATCCAGCACCATTCGGACAAAGCTGCTTTGGCAAGGTACACCCCACTGGTCATCTTTTCGTTGCTTGCCGGCTGATCAAAAGGAGTAGGGACACCCCCGTTATTGGGCCTTGTATTCCATGTGTGATTCTACCTTTGAGAAGGTCTTCTTTCAGAATTTTGATTAACATTTTGTCCGCTATCATAGTTCTTTCTGGAGGAGGTGCTTGCTTGTCAGTTATCCCTATTGTCCCTATTGTCTCGGTTATCCTGATTAAGTTTGGCCTGGAGATTACGCTGGGATGCTTGTAACTGATTATTCTGATTCCTCAAATGCATCATCTTTATGGACATTTTCTTTATCATCTCTGTCAATTCCTCTAACTTGTCTTTCTCAGTCGTGTTTCCTAGCTGCGACGCCGAATTTTGGAGAAAAACGGGCAGAGCTACCAGCTGATTCTAATGTGCTGGAGGGAATTCTAGCCCCAGTAGATACAATGGTGCCTGGGGCTACTCGAAATATGCCTGTTGTTGTTGGGCAGCTTGAGAATAGTTATGCTATGGTTGAGGCTGTAAATAAGAAGGCACGGGAGGTGCATAATTCAATGGTTGTCCCAGGTGTGGGACGATAGGAAACTGAGGTATCTGGTTCATGAGAGGGGTCTCATGAGTGAATTCCTGATTAAGCCCTTGAATCTACATCGGGTGAGCTACTGGCCCCAAAGAAGGCAGCGGGCCAGAGATATTCTGCCCCAAATCTGCATTGGTGATAACATCATCCGTATAGGCGATCACTAGCATGGCGGGTGGTGGGCTTATCCTTTTCACCAATGCTGATGTGAGGTTGTCCAACATCGCATAGTAGACTGAGAGAGCTGTGACATCATTATGGAGGTATGGGTCCTAGAGCCTTGTGAAGGCTTGATGAAAATGATCATTGAAGGAGCCAATAGGCTCATTTATTTCTCTCCGGACAGACATAAACTGCTGGTAAAGTTCTAAAGGATTGATGGGAATCTTCTATTTCTATAGGAAGGCATTCTTCATTAGGTTCTATGAGGTAACAGATCCCCTCGGCAGATTGATGTACCAATAGAAGGCTTCTTCTCCCAACGAATGCAGAAAAAGGCGGCATGCAACATCCTCATGGTCCACTTGCATTTTGGTAATTGTTGTCTCAAATATTTTGATATGCTTTTCAGCTGTTCTCTGTGGGTCACAGGGGTAGAACTTCGAACAAAAACCTTCTAAATTCTTGGGCATATCATGGTAAGCGGCGAAATGTATCGGCGAAGGGTTATGTGCCAACCAAGCCATGGCAGGAGGCGGAGGTAGTATTTGCTATTGAAAAAAAACAAGTTGGATTTGCACCTGCACTAGAACAACAGTTTGGAACTGCACTTGAGTTGCAGCTATTTGGACTATGCCTTGGCCTGGAAGGGTCGGGAGAGAAGCAATCCCCTGGCTGCTAGAGATGGGATGTGAAAATGCAATTTTGGATAGTTGGGTGGAAGACGAAGGCCAGTTGAAAGAAGGTGAGGGTGGAATGGAAGTGGATGGAATGGAAGAAGAGGAAGAAGCAACGCTACTACCCTAACTCACTTTACCCTTGTAGGAGGCTGCAATTCTTCAAATTCTCCCTTATTTGGTGTTGACCGTAGAACTCTTTGAAATCTTTCTGAGGAGAATGATCTGATTCTATCCAGCTTCACTTTTAACCCTTAGCTTTGTATTCCCAACGTGTCACCCTCCTTCTAGCGCCAGTTCTGTTGATGTGTTTTTTATGCACTTCTCAACACAGGCAATGTGTAGGTGCACTACCTCTCTTGAAAGACAATCTTCCACAATCAAATTAGATAACACTATCCCAAGGTCTCTAATGTCAGGTCTTGATAGTGCATGGAATATCTCAGTTGTTTGATGTGATATAGTGGAATCACAAGGAAGACTTACGGATGAGTTACAAAGTATGGGAAGTTGGGTCTTGAAATGGAGTTCCTAAGATGGAGAATTTGTTGTGCATTTGCTGTAGGTTCAAACAACAGTCTTGAACTCCATTTTTATCATTGGATTTAGCTTTACAATGTGCAATGAACCTTTCCTAAGGTACTTATTAAAAAGAATGGAAAAAAGGGCAGGGAAGAGAGAAGGTTCCTAGATCTGCAACTAATGGTGACCAGTGATAATGGAGTTCCTCCAATGGACAACTTCCTAGAAACAATATTCCACTTAACCAGAAATCTCATAGTCTCATGGAATTTGTGCTATCTTCTAAGGTCTGTGAATGTTTCATCTTTCATTCACCATGTGCATGCATGAACAAAGATGAAAGTGTGAAGCAGCTTTGAATTTAAGCCCAAACTAACTTTACACAGCTATCTACCATCAGCAAACAACAAAAAGTATGGACTAAGAAGGCATCTACACAATAGGAATTTTCATAACCACAAAATAGCATTCCTAAAATCTATCAAGGCAAGCATACGGCTAACTAGAACAACAATAAAATCTAAGTTAAGCATCTAACAATGGAGGTTGAATCAAGTAATATGTGAAGAAACTTAGAAAATGCACCAAGTCAATGTATTTTCATTATAAATTTCTACAGCATGTCTTTACAACAACTCAACTCTCTTTGCAAATGAGAGGAGAGCCCTATTTATAGTGCTCCAAAAATCAAATGAATGGCAAAGATTAATTCTCATTGTGTGGCCAAGATTCATTACAAAATAGGTTTTCACCAACCCTCAATATATTATAATTTAAAAACAACATTTGTCCTTTCCCTATTTCGTCATTTAGTGATGACACTATAGCATTTTGTCTTTTTGTTGATTGTTGTTTACTGTAGCTACTCTTTGGGGAGCTCTTTATCATCAATAGGGTTGTCCTCCCGCTTCTTCGATGTTGTGTATTCTACGAACTTCAGGATGACCGGTTGGAGCTTGTCTATCTCAATAATCTCATACCGCAACACTTGGTAGCTCCACTCTTTTGCATTATCTTCCAACCTCTTCTAGTCCTCATCGTACTTTGCACCCTGATCCCTGAATAGTTCTGATTGATTGAAGGAACGGGTAGCAAAACTCATGAACTCTACTGTCATTTCAGTAGACATCCCGTCCTCCATCTTCTTTTGGAAGTAAGGTTTTACCTTTTCTGGATCCATTTGTACTATAGGCATATCATACTCCGTCATCAGCTTGAGGTATTGGGTCCATTTCATTCTAATTTTTTTGATCCATTCTATATCCGGATCCACTTTACTCATTATTTGTTCCAACCTTTCCTTCCAATTGTCAAAGTCTCACCGCCACACATCCATCAACCAGTGATCGTCCTTGTTGAACACAAGCTCCCTTTCCCATGTGGCTTTTGGCAACTAAAGGATAGCCTCGATCTTTGGAAAGGTGGAGTCGTATGTTGTAGGGAAGTTAGTGCAGAGCTTCCTCTTGCCTTCCAAGGATTGCTACAGATCCAAGAACTTGTTGGCTGTCCGTATAGCCCGGCTAATTCCCATGTTCCCGACATACAAGACTTGTTAGAACCAACCCTCCATAGTCTTTTCCAAGTTCTTTCTCCTTTCCATCGTATCAATCTGTTATTTGGAGAACAGTTGGGGTGGGGCTGTGTACATGGTAGGTAGGTCATCCACCGAAGACTATTACTGGATGTAATCCGTCAAGGCCGCCACCTGTGCCTTAAGTTCATCTTTTGAGATATTGTCCTACTTTATCAAGTGCACCATCATGGCCACTAATTCCTTAAGATGCCCTACCTTTTGTTCTCTGGTGGCGGTCCCCAAGTCGATGGTGGAGATATTGTAACTCACCCCAGCCTGGCCCACCACAGGCGTTGCTATTTGTACTACTTGAGACCCAAAAGCATCCATCGTTACTCTAGATCAGACCTTAGGCTTCTTCTCCTTTTTCATTGTGATATGAGCTTAGGCTAAGATAGCCTCTAGTCTCGCCCTTGGGTCCTTTAGCATAGGAGTTTTTCTTTCGAGCTGTTTCTCTAACCATTCAAGCACAACAGAATTGTCCTTAGGTGATTCACGATCACTCTCACCCTTCTTGGTCAAGGTTTTCATTCTCCTATCTTCCGAGGCCCTTTCTTCATCCTTGGCAGCATCTCCTTCTTCCTGGCGGGGATGTGGCGACCATAGCCAGAGAGGTAGATAATGGGGTAGGCAAAGCGGGGAGAGCCAAAACAGGTTTTATTTGATCAGTATATTTTGCCTCCTCTTGGGTTAAGAGCTGCTCCGTGGTTCCTTCTGTTTGCTTAAGCCTCTTAGAAGGTGAGCCCCCCAGATCCTTTCTTGTATAAACCTTAGGGTCAGGAGACTGCTCCGTTTCTATCTCTTTCCTCTTCTTGGATCTAGTAACTGGAGAAGACTTGGATGTCCCGCCCGTTGAAGTGGTGGTAGCAGTGTCTTCTATGGAACTTGGTTCACTCTTGAGTCCTTCATGTTTTAGGACCACCCCTTGTTGTTTTCATCGGGCCACTCGTCCATCAACCCACTCCTTGGTATGGGCCAAAATTGGCTTGGTTATAATATCGAGGTCATCGACCTCTTGCTCATCCCAGTCTATTGTTGGTATTGGAAAATTGGCAACTTCGGGGTACCTGGGGTCCATTATGATGCCCTCATCTTCTTTGACTTGGTCTGGTATGGGAAATGGTTGCACCTTCCTTATAAAATGCACAGTCATCTGCATATAGTGCCTTGTATGTACTTCTTTATCATCCTGACAATCCCCCCAAAAGTCTTCAATATGGTGCAGATAAGCGAACCCCAGTCCTAATGCCTTCCTTACATGCCCATATGGTTCCATTCGCAGGTGAGTAGTGTGTAGATGAAAATGGAAATCTTTCAATTCTTTCTCGGAGTTACCAGCACACTGGGAAGTTTGTAGTTTATACATCCCTGGCCAAGATTCATGGGGTAAGAGATCCCAGCTATGTGTTGGAGCTGTCGGGAGAGCTCTAGTAGGATGATTCGGTCATTGGGGTATCGAGGCAACTTGTTTGGCCTTTCGGTGAAGCCTTGGGCATGGATGTATGTAAACTTCAGGTATTGAATGAAGAGGAAGGCATATTGCTTCAAAAATGCCCAAGCACTGTGGGAAACCCTCCTTTCAAAATCCCCGACAATCATTCTGGAGATGTGGCCAATAAAGGCATCATTCACTCTGCAGTACTCCCTCTTGATGTTTCGGTACTGGAGCTGGGGGTATTTTTCATAGGCCTTGAGTCTTCGACCCTGTTCCTGATCGGGTGCCACAAACAACCCGTTGTATTGCCTCCGATCCACCAAGGTGTAGATGAGGTATGAAGTCATATTGAATTTGGAGCTTTTCTTCACATTGACGAACTGCTTACGGAAGTAGTCACTTATGATTCCTCCCTAGTAAAATGAGATCTTTGTGGTAACATCTTTATTTCCATGAAGAATCTGCTCAATAAAGTACACCATCCACTCTTGAAAGAAGGCCGTCGTAGAAAGACTCATAACCCTGTTTAGCATTGTGACCAGGTCGTGGTAATCTTCGTGGAAATCACTGCGGAAGAGTTCATGAGGAACCTTCGCAGTGCTGCCCTACTTTTCTTTAAGCCAATGCTGATTGATTAACCTTTTGCATCATGTCAGGTTGTCATCCCATGCTGCTTGGCATTCCTCTATGGTAGGCGTTTCCATTTCTTGAAACGTGGGAATATGGAAGGTTTTTGTGATTGCTTCGGTCGACATGTCGGCGAGAATGTTACCATCCCTATCAACAATTATCGTTGTGTTGGGTAGATATGCTTGTCAACAAGCCATGACCAATTTACGGGCCATAAAGGATGGAGGGAATCCTGCAGCTTTTGCAACTCCACTCTGTCTAATTAGCCTTGCATTCTTGGTCGTCGGATTGATCCTGACCCTTTGTGAAACTCGTCAATATTGATGTGGCCTATGTTGGCGTCGGTGATTTCCTTCCAGTCCGTGGTAACCTTTGAGTGCAGAGGCTCACCCTAGAACTCGTATTTCATTTGGTCTTTATCCTCTTTTCCTCGAGGAGTCTTGCCCGACTTCTTTCCTTTGTCCTTCTCCACAGCTGCCCCTGAAGGTCCTGTACCCAATTCCATATATTCTGCAAGCAAAGGCATAGTCAGTGCAATGGATCACAAAAGTGTTCATGTTAGTCGAGATCCCATAAAATCAACTTTAAATAATCTATCATTCATGAAATGATACTTTTACATCCTTATGATATTAGTCTTTTGATTGAGGGCTTTGGGACAATCTGGGCCCGGAGGGCTAGACTTCCCTAGTAGAAATGCTATTTTGAAAGTGCGAACGAGGCCGAGCGACCCGGGAGATCTTTCTCGACTGAATTTTGATGGTTCAAAGGGATCATAACGAAGAGGGCCTAATTTAAGCACGTGGATCGAAATCAGATTTCAAATTTGGTCTCATTTGGATTGGTTTAGGAGGATCCAAAGGTATATGGCCGGAAAGCCATCCAAAACTAGCCGTTTGGAATAGCCGAGCAGAAACGGAGTTCTAGGAGAGGAATCCTAGGGATCGGGACCTAGCGGGTCCAAGGGGGGCCATCAATTTTGCAGTTTTGTGTGCTCGGGCCTGTGGCACTGAGAAGCTGTCCAGCTTTCATTGTTTGGAGCGACTATCACTGGACGAAAGTCCAGAAGGGACAACCTGGTGGACCAAACCTGGCATGAGGGTCGGACAGAATTCTCCTGCAGATACTCGATCGGTGAGACATCAATCATCGGTGTGAAGTCATGGCGAATGCCTCATGTCTTACCGACTAGCAATAGGGAGAAGGCAAATCGGTAGAAGGCCTTTTCTTCAGCATGAGGTCTCGTCGACTTCCCCAGGTCTTGCCGACCATTATGGAACAAACAACCATGTCGGCAAGAGACCCTTGCGGCGGAGAGATGTCTTGGCGAGATCCTTGGTCTTTCCGACTGACGGCAGAAAAAAAAAAAGCACATTTGTGGAACTCCTTCATCGATGTAATGTCTCAGTGAATCCGCAATGTCTTGCTGACTGTGAAAAGGAGGACTGGACCCGGCATGAGCGTCGGACGCTGGATTTTGATTTTGAGACTCATGGCGATCAGGAAGGTGGAGCCTAGAGCTCGGGAAGGCGGGCAAGCTTTTCTATCTTTCAATGGCGGAGACAGGATGGAGTCCAAAATGGCGGAGCCTGACGCGGTCGAGGACATTTGGAGTTCACGCCAGATTCCCAGCGGCACGCGGAAGCCCAGGGCCCAGGAGGCGAAAGGCAACTGAAGATTTGTCGTTTTGAAATCTATCATGTATACAGACGGCTGAGGAGAGGTCGAGGCCTGGAGGGTGGAGTTCCCCCAGAAGTTCGAAGTTAGGGGCGACAGAATCTGAACAGAGTTCTGAAAGGTGGGCCCCTAGGCTTGGGTGGACGGGGCAACATCTCCGTTGGGAACAGTGGCAACTTCGCGAACTTCTGGACAAGGAAGTCCGGCGGCTCAGGCCCGAAGATCCAAAACACCGGCCAGATTTATGATCAAGTTTTTAGTTTCGACGGCGAGGGAAGGATGGAGGTTCGAAGATCCGGGACCGAGGGGTCAAATTGCCATTTTGAAAAAATGTTCATCATTTTAGTTTTCGACCGCCAAGAGAGGACCCGGGCCTGGAGGGGACGAACACCCCTGCGCGAAGAACAACCACACTAAAGTGAAGCTCCAAATTGATCATGAAGGTACTCTCGAGGGTTTTGTCAAGTTTTTAAGACATGGGTTTTGTTCGTTATATCATATTTCATCATTCACATGTCCTTTTGATCATTATTGTTGTTTTTAAGCCTTAGAAATCATGAAAACATTGTTCGGGAGGGCGAACTGAAAACCTACCTCGAACACTCGATGCAGGGAGGTGTGGAATCTACTCACGATCAGCAAGTGACAGCGAGGGCGATGATCGATGGAGGCTTCGAAGATGGTGGGCTCCTCTGGAAAGTTCTCTTATCACTCTCTGCAATACTGACAAGTGAGAATGACAGGTTTGGGCAAGATATTTATACCCCCACCGCCATTAATGGCCTCATTAACTGCAAGTACGATAGACATTTGGGTTGGTGGATTTTGAATTCACGGACGACTGCAGGAGATTCGAGGTCCAGAGGCTGGGAGGGCGCAGGGCGGCGGGCATTTGGAAATTTCAACTCAATGGTCGCCGGTGGAAAAGAGGAAGTCGGGGCCTGGAGGGTGGAGTTCCACCAGAGGTCCACTGTTGGGAATGGCGAAACCTTCACAGAATTCTAGATGTGGAAGTCCAGAGGTTCGGGCCCAGAACGTTCGAAGGTAGCCAAGATCTCCTTGCAAATTTTTTGGACAGCGATCACAGAGCCGGGACCCGGGGTCTGGGAAGACGCAACCCATCCATCATTTGGGACGGTGGACATGACAGGGAAACCCGGTCAGGGAAACCCGAAGGGCTGGGCCCAGGAGGACTCGAGGCCGCTAGTAGAGGCAAACTGCCAGAGAGACCTCGCAAGGTGCCAAAACTTGACAAAATTAAAAGGGAGCAACACGGTCAACTTATGACAAAACTTTGAATGTACACTGACTATCTGAGACATCAAAATGGGGCACGCAAAATGAGGCGGCGATAAAAATGACCCAACAAGGCAAAAGAAAAAGAGGGTCCCCGTTCTGAACGGGGCGTGTGTGTTGAAGGCACTACATATACCTCATGATTTCTTTGACAACATCCCGCCAGAGAGCCTTCAAGGAAGTCCTAAGATACCCTCCACTCTTCGCAGGCTTCAAGTCATCACTCTCATTCTGCTTGAAGAAAAGAGACATCATGGACAGTGACTCTTTTTTATCCTTGTACACCTTCATGCCCTTAATCGGAAGGCCAATAATCTGGGCTATAAACTCCTCATCCACCTCAATTTCCCTGCCACCCAACTCTAGGGTTCTCCCTTTCCATCCTTTCTCGACTAGAGTAGTAACCTAAGTATTATTTCCATGCAGTTTCTCCATGAAGGGAGTTAGGACATCCTTCTCTAAAATCACCCACACTTCCTTTCTCTACTTCACAGTGTCACAAGATTTAGGCTCAGCGGAGTTTTTGTCCCCACCCATGACGATGGGAAATAGAGACCAAGAACTCAATAGGGAACTTAGAAGGAAGCAACAGACACCACACAGAATCAAAAAATCCCACAGAAGACTCTAGAAACTTATGTTGCTAACACCCACAATTTGTATGAAGGAAACCATAGGACAAAAAAACCATAATGAATTCAAACCCCACGCCATATGATAGCCATTCCTCAAAATCATAACCATTCCCTCCTTTCTAATGATATGCCACCACATGAGCAAGGACGTGCACAAATTGTAGAATAAATTAACTTTCATTTATAACAATAGTCGTGGCCTCATAAGGGAGGGGATCATTTAAATCCCAAACCTTACTATCTCTAACACCAATGTTAGCGAAGAAATCATCTAAACTTATTTCCCTCTCTCAAAATATGGGAAGTATAAACATTATCAAAGGATTTAATAATTTCAATGGAATCCTTGATAAAGGCCTCAATTTTCCAAGACAGAAGAGATAAATTCTTCAAATTATTAATAATGTTCAGAGAATCACCTTCCAACCAAATATTTTTATACCCTCTTCTCTGAGCTAGAGCAAGACTATGATAGGCGGCTGTCGCCTCTGCAAAGTGGTTTGTCTAGTTTCCCAAAGGGAGTGTCATAGCAGATACAAGCCTACCACTAGAGTTTCTAATCACTCCCCCACATCCAGTAGATCCCAAATTACCTTTAGCAGCACCATCAAAGTTGATCTTAACCCAACCATCCGGTGTCGCCTTCCAAACAACACCCTCTCTTGAAGATTTCCCCTTTGAAATTGGTAAAGATATATCACAGGGCAGCTTCCACTTTTGAGCAATTGAAATATCATAGGAGCATAAATTAATCCTTTGCCAGCATGGAAGGAGATCCCCAAAAGAAAATTATCCTTAATACCATTACAAATCTTATGGGCCATAGATAAAGTAGGAAGAGAAGAGTTTCTGAAGATTTTGTTGTTACGTTCCAACCACACCCCCCAAGTCAAATGAGGCAGAGAAAGGGACCACAAAATCTGCAAGGCTGGATTAGTTGAGGGGCATACCCATTGGAACCATAAATCTTTAAGAGAGCCAGGAAAAATCCAACTTAGATTCCAAAGCAAAAGAACATTATTCCAGATCACTCCAACATATCTGCATCCAAACAACAAATGACAAGTATTTTCCACTTCCTCTTCACAAAGAAAGCATCTAGAGGACCAAACAAAAGCCCAAAAGGGAGGCAGACCCATAAAAGAATCATTCAAAGAGAAAGCTGAAGCAACAAAAAAGTTACCCTTAGAGGAAAAATTCCAAACAAACCTATCAGGAGAAGGACAAATAGGAATGTGAACATAAGATATAGCCTTATAAATAACTTGAAGACCAGGATCCAACACATACAATTTCCTCCAATAGCCTCCATCAATATAATCAACAAAAAATCTACCACCTAGACACAGACCAAGGTCCATAAAGGGATAAGCCCAAGGTTGATCCTTAAGAGGTCCATTACCAATCCAATTATCATCCTAGAATAAAATACTCCTTCCATTCCTCAATTTCTAGGAGAGACCCTTAGCAACAAGCCTATGATCCTTCAGCATAGAGTTCCACAACATAGAGCCATTCGGGGATTAAACTCAATAGACAACACTTCTCTTATCCCATCAACATCATGTAAGTATTTACTCCAAGCGATTTTCGCCCACTCACTTTTAGCTAACAAAATATTCCACAACTGTTTCCCCAAAAGGGCAATGTTAAATAGTCTGATTTTGCGAATACCTAGCCCCCCAACCTTCTTCTACCAACAAACATCATCCCAAGCCACCAAATGAGTTCTTTTTTTATCTTCAACCCCTGTCCATAAGAAATTTTTTTGAATACCCACAAATTTCCTCGGCATATGAAATAGACTAAGAGCATAAACCAAAATATTCTGTAAGGTGGATTTAATCAGCTGAACTTTACCCACTTGGCTCAATAAGGCCCCTTTCCACCTAGCCAATTTGGAATTAAATTTTTCAAGCAACCCCCTCCACAAAGAATCAGGAGCCTTAGAACATAAGGGGAGTCCTAGGTAAGAGGCATGCAATTCACCAATTTGACACTACAAGATTCTAGCAATCCTGATCTGTCTTTGAATCAGAGTATTGAAGAAGAAAATAACACTCTTTTGTAAACTAACTCTCTTCCCAGACACAACCTCATATAAATGTAAAATTCATTTAATAGCCTTGGCTTCCTTTATAGACACCTGCCCAAGCAGCAAAGAATCATCCACAAATTGTTGATGAGAGCAAACAAGATTAGCAGAAGAAGGGGCTAATCCAGACATACATCCAGAATTAACAAATCTTTGGATAAGGCGACCCAAAGACTCCACCATAATTATAAATGGAAAAGGAGAAATAGGATCCCCTTTTCGCAACCCTCTAGAGCAATCAAAAAGAGGTGAAGGAGACCCATTGATAAGCACAGAGAATTGAGGGGTAGAAATAAGCTAAAACACCAAAGCCACCAACTTCTCCCAAAAACCAAAGGAGAGAAGAATCTTAGACAAAAAACCCCAATCCACCCTATCACAAGCTTTGAGTAAGTCAAGTTTAAGGATAAAACCAACTTGTTTATTAACAGAAAGAGAATATTCTCATGCACAGAAAGAATGGAATCCAAAATTTTCCTACCAGCCACAAAACCGTTATGTTGAGGGGAAATGATGAAAGGCAGAATCTTTTGCAACCTCAACGCCAACACCTTGGAGAGAATCTTATAGATAGAGTTGCACAAACTAATAGGCCGAAATTCCTCAAAAGAAGCAACACCAGTCTTTTTGGGAATCAAAAGAATAAAAGAGTTGATTTTTTTTAAGAGGGAACCCGATCTAAAAAAATCCTTAGTAGCTGCCACCACATCTTTCACAATAATTTCCCAAAAGGACTAAACAAATAACATAGGGAAACCGTCAAGCCCCGGAGCCTTATTACCTTCAAAGGAGAACACAACTCCCCTAACTTCCTCATCTGAGGGAATACAAACAAGCTGCCTATTAGTTTCAACATCCACCAACTGGGGGATATCCCTTAGAATATCCTCTTGACAAGCCCCATCAAGCACACCCTCCACAGAAAGCAACTAAGAGAAGTAAGAAGTCGTAGTAGTCTAGATTTCAACATCTTTTTCCAAAGCTTGGTTGTTAAAATGAATCAAATTAATATGGTTCGAAGCTCTGTGTTTCAGAGTAGAAATATGAAAAAACTTAGAGTTTCTATCACCACTCTTCAGCCACATAATCCTTGATCGCTGCTTCCAAAATGTCTCCTCCGCAATAATATTGTGTAATTTGGAAAGTAGGACATTTTTCTTTAGCATTAGGTCCTGATTATATCCAGATGATTGAATAACTTATTGAATCATGTGAAGCTCCTTAGACACCCCATCTTTCTCCTAAAAAATATGGCCAAAAGAAGGACGATTCCATTTTCAAACATTAAGCTTAACATTAGCCAACTTTTTCACCACTCTATACATAGCCGACCCCTCCACATCGATACTCCACTAGTCCTTCACCAAACTACCCAGATCAGGATGACACGTCCACATTTTCTCAAACCGTAAAGGAAAATTCTTCTTACCACCCAGCAAATCCACAGACAAAGCCAATGGGAAGTGATCTGACCCCATTCTGGTCAAAGTTGAAAGGGAGCAAGAATAGTGGACCAACCACTCAGGGTTTAGAAGGGCATGATCTAGCTTAACCTAGATAAGGGCATCACCCACATTCCTATTGGACCAAGTATAGGAAGCCCCTTTTAGATCAAGATCAAGAAGAGTCGAATCATTTACGAATTGCATAAGGTCCGATCTACTATCATCCACATTTTGCGATACACCCATCTTATTAACATCATGCAAAGGAGTATTAAAGTCACCAATAACCAACCAATTATCAATATTATGACAAAATTTAAAAGAGGCAAGGTTCACCCAAATCCTTTTTCTAGTACTTTTACAATTAGGAGCATAAATACTAGAAAAAGTCCAGGAAAACTTGTCATTCAGGTGGAAGAAAGAAGTAGCCACATGATTATAGTCATTGAAAACCTCCACACCTCTAATAACCCGAAGATTCCAAAAAGTGACAATCCCACTAGAGGAACCCATCACCTCAGAGCAATGCATACCACAATCTTTAAACAGCTTCAATCTATGTATAGATAATTTATCAACACCCATTTTCATTTCTTGAATTAAAACAATATCAGGATGATGATCTCTTGCTAGATTAGCTAGGAGATCATGTTTATGAGGGTGATTCAGACCCCTCATGTTCCAGAAAATAATCTTCATGTAAGTTTATGGGAAGTGCTCTTAGAGCACATATCCAACAGATTTCTCTATGTACCATCAACAATATCCATTTGACTCTCTTTATCTCTCATAACATTAGTTGGGGGCCTACCTCTCCCATGCAGCTCAGACCCACAATATGATCTCTACTTGTTTCTTGTCACGATGCCCAGTGAAGGAGAATGCTTCTTCCTATTATGACCACGTACCATGACAAAATGCTAGTTATCCACATCCTCCGACTCCTCTGACTCCTTCACCTTAGGTTTCACCTCAAACCCCTCATCTTTCAACACCACATTTTGAGGAATCCTTCCCCCAAGAGGAGAACCAGATTCAACCAACTCAGAAGGAATCCCTTCCCCATGGGGGGAACTCAATTTAGGAACCATAGAAGAATTATTTTCCTCCAAAAGTACAGAACTATCCATATTAGGCATGTTTTCAACTTGAAGCTCCTGATTCACCTTCCCTTGATGAAGTTGATAGTCAACCACCTTCTCTAACTCATTCAGATATTTATATTAACTGACCTCCAAGGGAGGTTCCCCTCCCGTCTCTATCTCCGAAGCTTGAGGTATTTGAGATTCCACCTCCTGAGGTTGAGGTTTCTCTTTTTCTCTCCACTGTTTCATCATTTGCTTAGGAACTTTAAGAGGGAATTTCTTTGCCCAATGGCCAACTTTTTTACAATGGAAACAGGCAAAGGGGTTTGATTCAAATTCAACCATTTTCTCCCACACTCCAAGTTTAGAGTTAATCTTCACCATAGAAGGAAAATCAACAGATTGCTCCACATTTACACAAAATCTGGCATAAACCAGCTGCTTCCTTAACGCCGTCATTTGGTCAATAGATAACAAACAACCATAAGTGCTAGCAATCCCCTTAAAGACTTCCTCATCCCAAAATTCCAGTGGTAGACTAGGCAATTTGACCCAAACCGGAGCGACAGAGAATGAACATGACTTCATATTAAAAATTGTTTCCCATTTCTTCAGCATCAAGGATGACTTTCCAAGGAACTACGGGCCCCCCGTCAATGCCATCGCCATATCATCTTCACAGGTAAAGGAAAAAGAGAAGAACCCTTTGGCCATAGCAGCCACATCTATTTGTCCTTTAGGTTTCTAGCGAGTCAAAGTAAACTTATGGAGTAGCTCAATATGAGGCTGAGGACCAACAAATTTACCCAGTAGAACCATGTCCATATTAGTCACTCTTTTGCCAGCAATGCAATCTGGGATCGTAACAAAGTACTCCCCCATCATTTTATTAGCAACAAAAGGCACTAGAGGTGAAGTACTTTTTCCTCTAGGCTTAGCTCCAAATAGATTAGGCCAATCGATAGAAGATTTTGACAATAGAACATTCCTAGCTTTATCAATCCCAAGACCCTTTGCAAAAGGAGTCCCATCACACCCATCTGAGGACAGAGCATACCCTGACTTTTTTGAGCCATGTACCACATTTTCAGTGCCAGGAACTGGGGAAAGAATTGGACACACATTCTTCAAAGCCCCGTTACCATCAAATGAAACATTAGCCACAAAAGGGGACCCACTCAGCTTACCTGTAGCAAGGGCCCTCCCTGACATCACCTTGTCATCAGCACACCATCTGCCATTGTCGCCTAAAGTAGCATCCTGATCTCCCACCTTTTCATAATTTGAAAAATTGCCACCACCATCACTACCACCCGAAGAGATCCCCATCCTTTATGCAAACATTGAGTATTGTTGCCTTCTATATAGTATTATTTTATGAGTGGAAGATTCTTACCATCATTATTATAATATTAACCCACAATTCCTAATCATCATTCATGTATCGTGTTTGTATTTGGGCTAAAACTTGTGGTAAAAATTTCAAAAGTCAAGAAGCATTCAAGTCAAGATCTATCACAATCAAGCAAGATCTTAACGCTAGAGTTTCAGTAAGTTGTGACATCATAATGTGAACATTCTTTATTCATTATTTTTCATTTCAAGGTTTAAATACCAAGCAGGGTTTGATCGAGGCAAACCCCTATTCACTAACATTTTCTTGCAGGTCTAGGTGGTGGACACAAGGATGAGCAAGACTTACTTATGTTTGCACCATTAGGTTGGTCAGTTATGTTGTACCTGTAAATTATTTACTTTGAGTAAAGATGATGCTTAATTATATTGACAAATCATTTATCTTATTTGATAGACCTTGATTCATTGATGTGCATGATATTCCATTCTTATAAATGATGTGAATTATATAATTATTCCTCTTAATTTTCATTAGTATATTCTTAACTGGTTCTATTAAATTATTTTGGAATTGAGGATCATAATTAGTAAATGAGATTCCCGGTCCTTACATTCTATAAAAAATAAGTTATTAAAAGTTACGTAAAAAAAATCACAATTTATTTCTATTTTTTTAAAACATATTTATAATATACAGACAAATTCTAACAAGTCACTAGTTCACATAATCTCCAAATTATTAATGGTTTAGATATTGTAGGTTTCATAAAGTGGAGATTTGATTAAAAATGATGATTTCAATGTCCTACTATAGCCAAAAATGGGATAGAGTATGTTGCAAAAATAATTTGATTTCCTCCTAGCACTATTGAAACTCCAACTTTCCTATGGAATATTGATGCATAAATATATCAAAATCTAAGTTATGCATTGTATATCTTTCTTATTGAAAAAATATGTATGTTAATATAAAAATGAAAGTCATAAACATCTAGTTTATCACCTCCTATTGGGATTTAGAGCTTATTTTATGTTATTTTCTACCCTTTTCCTCATGAAACAACAATAGGATAGATTAGTTTAGGTGAAACACTAAGGGAACCAACCCTCTTTGGAGATTCATTCTAATCTACAAGAAACTCATAGCCTTGGAAAATTTTCATGGTATCAATTGAAGAGAGATTTAACTTATCACTCTCTCAAGGGAGAAATTTAGCATTGACTAAAAAAAATTGGCATTGCCTAGTGGGACACAATTTGATGATCCTAACATCATCCACTGGAGAATTTATGTGTTTTCATAAGCATATTATACAACATAAGGCATATTTTTCAACACCATGATGACTCTAAGTCTAAAACTAACCATATAAGTAGTCCAAGTGCTCCAATATCATCAAGGATCATATTTTATAACATTCATGATCCTTTCCTTCATGTGAAGTCTTACAATCACATATTGATTTGTTGGTATTTGATTATTTTTCTTTTGTAAGACCTTATTATTCTTGTTTTAAAAGAATATTTCGATGAACTTCTACATTATGTTAATGATATGGAATGTAAAAATATCATGGAAAATATGTTCCTTCCCCACTATTTTACCAAAATGTAGTTTCTAGGCCTCTTTATCAGCTATGTCAAACTAAAAAATGCAATTGGTTTTACCTCAAATACATTTGTTGCAACAAATTATCATTTTTCAAATGTTTTCTACATTCCCAGCCTTGCTTAGCCCTCTTGGTAGCTTTCATATTATTTTAATCATCCTCAAGAAGCCCCTTTTATGCCAAGTAAACATGTGTATCCTTCTAATCGACCCCAAGATGCAAATAAAAGTTTGAAGGATATAGTGTTGGAGATTCAAGAATAGTTGGAGGTTGTCAGAAAAGAGCAAGAATATAACTTGCATTAGGAGGAGTTAGCTTGTCAAGATTACCAACACCAATACGAGATGGAGGTACAAGAAAAGGTATAAGGAAGAGCAGATGAAACTATTTCTTGCTCAGGCTTGCTCAAGCACAAAGGTAAGAAATATAATCAACCTCTTACATTCCTAATTTCAGACAAGCACCTCCTACAACAATGGATCAACCTATGAAAGAGAAGGTTTTTAAGTTCAAAATTACAAATTTCAAGAAAGATAAGCCTCCTGAATCTTCAAGTCTCATAAATTCAAAATTCCAAGTTTTAGAAGTCTTCATACTTTGCAAGAGCATGTTCGCCTCCAAGAAGAATAAGAAGTTGTTTGTTCAATATTTCAAATTGACAAAGAGCATAATGCATGTTTAGAGGATGTTGATTTATGACCAATATTGAATCCTTTAGACTTTGATTCATTTGATTTTTTTCCCATGTTTTTGACGGGGAGAATGAAAATAGAATGCAAAGGTTGTATGGTGAGAGTATTTTAAATTTGAATAGAAAACTTGTGCAAAATCTATTAGAAATCAAATCAAATGAAAAAAAATGATAATGATGATTCCTTGAAGACTCTTGAAGCAAAAAGCTACATGCAAAAGGAACATCAACATAATGATCAATTGGGGCAAGAAGATGAAAAGCAAGAAGGGGGTGATGACTATGAAGTTTTGACAATCTTATTTGATGAACTGCCTTGTTTTGTTGACAAGGATGAATATATTATACCAATGTTAACATCAAAAATAAATTTTGAGTAGCAAGAAGATGCTAAAAATTGTGATGAGTTGTTGGTCCATGACAGGGAAAACTTTAGTGGTGAATCTTCACCAATTGGTGAATTCTAGAAATCGGCCAACTCAAAATTGACGAGTTTGCGCAAACCAACAGGTGTCGAAATCGCTCAGATTTTATGAACTATAGGTCCAATGCATGTCCATTCACCAATGGGTTTTTTTTATGAGGCATATTTAAGCAACAAATTCACCATAACAAACTACATGTTTCAAATGGACCGACTAATATTTTCGCTTGAAATCCCAAAAGCATGTAATAAAACACCTACATATTCAACAATACTATTAAAACAAACATTGTATCAGGACCCATTTTACTAATTAAAATTTACAAATAGTTGCTTGTGAAGACCCATTTCACTAATTAAAATTTATAAATAGTTGCTTATGAGGACCTATTTTTCCAATAACATTAAAAAAAATTACATTTGAGGACACATTTTGCCTTGAAAATTACAATGTATCATTGTATAAGCACGTGGGATTCGCCAAATTTTCAATATACCATTTAAAACTCTTGCAAAATTCACCAAATATAGATTGATATAAATACAATCAAAATTGTCATTTATTCTTACACATTTTTTTCAGTTCTAAGGTTCTACTTCGTGATTCGAAAGTTAGCGAAAGCCAAAAATGTAGACTTAAAGGTGAGTGATCATTTCTTCATAGTTTTATTAGTTATAATAATAAGTTTTCTTTATCTCTTTCCCATTCTTGCTTCAATCTTAAAGTTAAAGATGATATTGAGTAGGGAATGGGATCTATATTCTCTATCGTTAAACAAGAAGACATTTTTTTTCCAGTATTTATTCGAAGTGAGAGATCAATATGTCGAGCAGCAAGGGTGAGGCTCCTGCCGCTCCTCAAGGTAGTGAAGATGCTGGGAGGCCATAAAAATGCCCAAAACATTAGAAATAGACGTACCATATAGTCTTACTTTGGAATTGCCAAAGCTTCTGGTCCATCACCATTAGGTCAAGATGGAGCTACATCATCAACTCTTCCACCAAATATTAATGAAGGAATTCACAATACCTCACCACCACCAGAAGGTCAATTTGAAATTTTCATTGAGTTAAATCAAAATGTATCAAATGAGGATGGAAATACCACATAAGATATTCCAAGGAATACCCTGGTTAGCCAAAATGAGATAATTGACTTGGATGAGGATGATGTTGGTAGCAAGAAAAGAAGAAGCAAATAAAAAATGGGGCACGAGTGGGAAATGACAAGGAATTTTCAAATTTGTTGGTTGTCAAAGTATCCATTCATTGTATTAGTGGGGATTGGGAAAGTAAACGATATTGAAAATGCAACATTGGCCAAATGTATGATTTGTAGTTGGAAATGTGGAAGAGACAAGATGTTGCAGCTAAAGATTGACACTATAGAAAAGCATATCAGTAAAGTTTATGAAAAAAAATCATAGATGGAAAGGAACAATCAATAGTACGATGGAAATCAAAGGAAGAATGTCTTCATGTTAGGTATGTCATGGATTATGAAGAGCATGACCAAAGAATTTTGAAGCTTGTTGCATGTAAAGGTACACTTGAGGCTTAATTTGGAAAAGAAATGGAAGCAAATAATATGTCAAAAACTGTCCAGATGAGTGGTTTTTTTCATATTTTGTCTAGAGGGCGTCCTATGACAGACTACCCAAAATATTTTGGTTTATTATCTTATTTGGGTGTTCCTCACTATCCCTTCTCACATTGGTCAGTAAACGTTGGATGGGAATGGGCAAACTGTCTTGCTGCAATTGAAAAGGAAGATTTAAAGGAGAAAGTAAAAGAGTCAAATTTCATTGCATTATCTTTAGATGAAGTTACTGTGGTAGACAATACTTGTTGGGTTTGTATGCATTTGTATACTATACAACGACATGTTCACCAAGCTCATCTTCTTTGTGTTCATAAAATGAAGGATAATTCAACATCACAAAATCTATTTGAACTAGTCAAGAAATATTTGAATGAAATTGCAGGTATGGATGAGTTGACAATTGCCAAAAAGTTGGTGTGTGTAGGAGCTGATGGAGCTGCAGTGATGCAAGGTCAAAGCACCAGTGCTTGCACAAGTTACAAACTACTTGTGCACCATACATTCTTGGAATTCACTACATGGCCCATAGAATGAATTTAGCATTCAAAATTATAAACAAGTTTCCTATAGCATCAAAAGTTGAAAATCTAGTCTGCAAGATCCACACATACTTCTACCTAAGTCACAAACGTTTCGCAGAATTTTAAAATTTTGTTGGGGGAATAACACCAGGAAACAAGCTTCTCAAGGATGTTGATACTAGATGGATCTCTCTACATGGACTAGCGCAACGAGTTCTTTTAGAATATCAATCCTTGATTGGAGTGATGTACAAGCATCACAACACAATAGACAAAGAACTTGACCTCTTACATAGGTTAAGCAATATAGAGACACTCTTGACTTTAGCTAGTCTTCTCCCATGCTAGATGTGATGAACAATATTGTGAAGAAATCCCAAGATAGAACTATGTATATTAATGAATATGCCAATCTATGTAAACATACATGCTTGGTCCTCAATCATCTATATCTAGATCTAACACAAGAAGGCCCAAATTATTTCATGTGGAAAAAAATTACTGATTTGAATGATCTTGATAATTATTTACAGTTTAATGCAAGAAGGCACTTATGTATTTGTGTACGTGGATATGAGATACCAATGTACCATTGTAAGATAGCCAGGTGCTCTAGCAGAGAAGTAGTTGTTAATAAGGAAGATTTTAATGAAATTGTTAAATTTGTTAGTGATAATTTGAAGGAAATTGCAAAATCTCTTTCCTTAGAGATTCATGAAAGATTCGCTTGACATGAAATACTTGAAGCCATGGGTATCGTGTATCCTCAATTTTGGGAAAACCAAGATAACCCAAAATATTTTCATGATCAAGTAAAAATATTGATTGAACAATTTTTGAAAAGTGAAACATACAATGAACAAAAAATAGAAGGAATTTTAAATGAAGCTAAGCTTAGAGAATAATTTATGAGTTTTGTAACAACTATGAGGGACCAATATAAATCTATGGGCACAGAGAAGGACTTTGAGATAGGATCAATAAAAAATGTTTGGACAAACTTAGGTTAGAGTGAAATATTGCATGATTCGATATCATAATATTTCAAACTTGTTGATTTATGTCAAACAATGATATTAAGGTCAGAGGAGGATGAGAGAGTTTTTTGTACATTGGGGTTTTTGAAATCAAAGTTAAGAAACAAACTAGAAAAGAATTTGGAAAATTGCTTGAGGTTGAAAGGAACTCTGTATAATGTCTTTAATTTTCCTTTTGAAAGGGCACTCACAATCTAGAGGTCCACATGTGAAAGAAGAAGGACCAGGTTGTGCAACACTCCAATTCCAAATGCTGGTACTGGTGGCAATGGTAGTGGCAATGGTAGTGGGATTGAGATAGATGAAATTGACGCAAATCACACAATGAATGTTGAATTTGAGAAACAAGCCAAAGAAAATGAAGAGCAAACTAAGAATCAAATTCAAGATGACTCTTTTACTTTATCTCAAGATGAACGTTAGTTTGAGGGCCCTGACTCCATTTGGGAAATGGAAGAGAATTAACAGCTTTTAGGTATTTATACTACACTTCATGGATCAGTTTTGATTGTTCCATATTGTAGTTGATGATATTTTATATTTAGTGGTTGTTCAATGAAATTGTGAATCATTGCACTTCATGAATCATATTCCAAACTGTAGTTGATGATATTTTATATTGTATTGCATGAAATTGTGATATTTAATATTTAATATTGTATTCCATGGTATTGTATTTGATACATGTGATTCTACATCATTTTTAAAGAACAACACTTATCACACTACTAATAAATTCCTATTGCATTGCCATTCACATAATCTTTGATAAATAACTGAAAGGAATATTAATCCATTCCTTGAACAGAAGCTAATAGTTCAACATCCATAATTTATAAGCTAACAAAAGCTAACAGTTCAACATAAATAACTTATAAAGGAATCCACACAACTTAAACAATAAAAGCTTAAAATACCAAATCACCTAAATTATACTCAGAAATCCTTACACATCCATCACCATAAAATCTTTATTCACAGATAAACATTCCACAACAATGAAACTAACCAAAAATCTATCATTCCAATAATAGACAATCCACTGGAAAACTACTAATCAAAACCACAATAAATCCACACACCATAACTCAAATATTACGTATGCATGAACTTCACCATTGTCTTTTTATAGTGAAATAACAGAAAAGCAGTAAAAATACCAGAGTTTTTTGTCTTGATAATGATTTCTTGAAGAAAATCATTTTAGAAATTAAAATAAAAAGTCTTTGAAGTATCAAGAGAGACAAATTAAAGAAAATAACATAAAAACTAAAAACTAAACAACGGTCTCACTCCTAGCACCAACTCCTTTTCTTTTAATTATTTCCACCTCTTGCTCCTTCAGTAATGCCTCCTGTGCCATTACTCTTTTCCTATATTCCCGATACTTGGTGACAATTGCAATGATGTTTTTGCTTTTTGGAGTCGTGGTGATTTATAGCCTTGTCCTCCATCTTGAAAGTACACAATCCAACTTAGCTAGCATTTCATAGATGTTCGAGCTCACTTTTTGACTTATATGCACTCATATAGGTTTGTAACTTACTCAATTTTCTAAAGGAGTTTGCAGTGGTTATCTCAGGATCAACTACTTCTCTATGATACACCTCTTTAAATTCCCTCAATATGTCTGCAAGATCCAGTACATTTTCATCGAACCCATCCTTGAGGTCCACTTCAAGAGCATTGAAGTTGTCCTTGATCTGCACCAATATGTCAAAGTATTTTTCTAACACTTTATTGATTTCCTTCATATAATCTTTATATACTATCAATTTCCACTCCAATGAATCATACCAAGTAGGATCAATTTCTTTAGGGTCATCCACCAATTTTTCTCTTATTAACAAAGAGTGCTCAATGGAGACTAATTCTTCAATTTCCTTTGAAAGAAAAAATGTGCTACTATGTTCTCTCCTGATTTGTTGGAGCTCACCTACCAATTTCTTTCTTTTATTAGACACATTAACAAAGAATTACCTAAATTTAGTAATGTGGAAAACGCCATCATGATAAAGCCCTTCTATCCATTCGTTGGAAGCTTTAGCATAATGTAATTTTTTTTTGACCCATTGCATAGTGTCAGAATCAATACCTAGAAAATTTGAGCTTGAGGCTTCCTCAGTGGTCGAAGTCACAATTGATGAAATAAAATTTCTTAAAGAAAGATTATGATATTGCAACTAAAGGTTCTCCTTTTTCAATTATTTTGCTCTTTTGATCAATGCATTAATGGAGTAATTAGCATGATATACATCACCTTATAAAGTAGATGGCCCCATATCAACATGACTAACCTTGTGGTCGGCTTCCATTATCTCATTTTCATTTAGGTCCTTTTGTGGATCAACAATCTCCAACATTTGATGTTCAGTGGTGGAATTGGTGACAATTCGTGACATCCTTTTAGCCTTTTTGGGCTTTTGGTGACCCTGCAACACCATGGCAATTGTATCTACTTCAATTGTCATTGTGGGAATATTATTTCTTTTCTTCTCGACTACTTTCTTTAACCATGCTAGGGAAGATGCCACTAGCACCGTGTCTCTACTTACAACACTTACATTTTCTTTTCTTTTTTCAATTGATTGAACAAAAACAATTTTTTCAGTTGATTAAACATAAACAATTTTTTCAGTAGATTGAATAGAAACAAAATTATCTCATGGTGGAGAAAGGGGAAGTTCAAATAATGTGGGAAAAGAATTATCATCAATTATTTGTTGAAAAATGCCCTCAGAGTCTGTAGGCATTGGCTTTTCTTGACTAGCCTTTTTCTTGGGTA
This sequence comes from Sequoia sempervirens, assembly GCA_007258455.2. NCBI lineage: Eukaryota > Viridiplantae > Streptophyta > Pinopsida > Cupressales > Cupressaceae > Sequoia > Sequoia sempervirens. The sequence goes on along the minus strand of VDFB02271358.1, from coordinate 1,124,689,015 downwards.
TCAAGGGTACACTATCATATTCACAAATTGATTTTAGCTTGGCCCCAGTGTCTTCTGGCTTCTTTCCATCTCCTCCTGACTGCGAGCTAGTGATAGATGACCTAATTGACTGCTTTCTAGTTGATATATTTATGTCAGAGGCCTGTACAGTCCCTTACTCTTGTCTCTGCAAAACTCTTTGCTCATGGCGAGAACCCACACCTTGGCACCATTTTCCATTCAACCAGTCTGAAGTTCTTCTCAAAATAGGGGTAGAAAGGACCATTAGGTCTGAAACTTCATCCTCTGACCAATTAATTTTGTACAAGGGCTTACTAGTAGGGGCCCGATATTCGAGATCAATGATCATTGAGTCTTCTTATGCATCTTATGGAATATTGAAAGAAATACCAAAAGCTTGTACTTTCCTTAGGTTCAATCTCATGAAATTTCTTCTATACACCTCACCTTCATCTGTATAGTCTTCCCAAAAATCTTCAATATCAGGGCGATGTTCATAGCTGCTAGCTACATACAAATTTTGCTTAACATAACCCTTGCTATCAAAATTAGTTCTAATGGGAAAACACTGAAAATTGAATTCATTCAGGGCTTTCTACTCAACCCTAGCAATATTATTACTTTTGCAAGAAAATGAAGAAATGGACAATGTAAAAGCATACCCCTTCTTTCCCATGTTTGAATATTTAACATTTACAATGGCAATCTATCGGCAAACTTCAAGAAAAACCAAGAAATCACTTAGGTAACGGGGAAATTTCAATGGAGTCTTCTCAAAACCTCCAATTCTAAGATAAACAAATCTGTTGAATTGAATGTAGAAACTTCCAAACCTCAATACCAGAGTAAACGCTTCAAGTGAAACCCAAAGCTCAATTTTTCCATCAAATTTTCTCACAATTTCCATTAAAAATGTGTCATTGATGCGGCAGAAATTCCTCATTCCAACCTCCTTAGGGAGCTATGGAAAATTTCTATACACAAGTATTTACGGCGTCAGAGAGCTTTGTGGTTCCAACCCTACCTAGATAGCCTCTTGATTGGCTAGAATGTAAACCAGGTATGAACACATGTGGAAGGAAACAGTTTGTCAAAAATTTATCAATTGCTCATTTAAATGATAACTAATAATCCCAACCCATTCAATGAATTTATTTTCACTACAAATCAACAGAATAAAACAACACATCCAAAATTCAAAAGAGTTTTAATATACATTACCAACCACATGATGTAGCAAGGTGATAGCATCTGAAATTTCATCCTTACAATGAACCCTTTTAAGCTTTGAGGGCAACTGAGACTTACCCTTTTTCTCGAACTTCAATCAATTCCTCGCAATGGAATTTTTGCACCATTCCTCATTCATTTTGAAAAAATCGTCACCAACAACTACAAACATTTCCTCTACATTTCCCCTCTCTAGAATGCCTAAAGCATGGGAAATCACTTCAAGAGTAATTCTTGCAATGAATAACCCATCCACAACTCTAATTTCCTAAGTCTCTGGAATGTAGCCCCTTGCGCACGCAATCACCAGGTCGATGCTTTGTATAGCCTCAAGAAAACCTCCCGTGTGTGCCAAACTGCTCTGCAAAACTTTATCTTCTAGTGTTGTTCTCTCCCTTTACTCCAGGCGCACCAAAAATTCCTCCAAATTGATGTGCCCAATTTCAGTGTCCCTCATGCCAGACCAGTGATTTTGAATTCCACTCTGCATGAGTGCAAATTCATGGAGATAAAATGTTTTTACTTGAGAAGTATTGGCATTGGCAAAGAATGAGAATGCAGGCTAAATTTTTAACTAAAACTTTGCCACCCACTTATGTTGTTATTTTTGATAGGATGTGCATTAAATTCTGCATTCAATTTCATTCCTCGAAAAGATAGCCTTTAAACCTGCATGCTTTTTGAAATTCCTAAAAAGACAACTCAAGGTTAGTTTGTACATAGCATTTAGTGAGATGTCAGATTATGACACCTTTGAAAGCCAAGATAAGTCCATAATATCACGTGGTTGCTAAAACTTGGAACCTTAGAACTAGAGTCTAAAGTTTCAAAGTTTTTGAAACCTCTGACCCACTGACTACAAAGATGACCAACAGAGACTTGCAACTCAACAAAGTGAACCAAGTTGGGGAATCGAGAAGTTATGAAAATTTAGAACTTCACGACAAGGTTATAAAATTCATAGGACTAGCAACTAAGATTAGGAAAAGCACCAAAACCACAACATTGAGTGATAGTAACCACAACAATGAAACTAACCAAAAATTTGTTATTCCAATAATATATAATCCACTAGAAAACTACTCAGCAAAAGTAGAATAAATCCACACACCATAACTCAAAGATTACGTATGCATGAAATTCACCATTGTCTAAGTCTTTCCATATTGAAATAACTCTCTCATCCTCCACCAACTACAAAGATGACCAAAAAAGACTGTAAGGAAAATTAGATGCAAAAACAATTCTCCTAATGTCAAAACCTCAAGGAAGAATGCAGATACACATTTAAATTTTACAATTACAGTCAAATTGAGATGCACATGAAAGCAGTAACAAAAACAAAGTATTTGACACACACACATATGGACACCAGATATATGTGGGAAAACCCTTACGGGAGAAAAACCCACCACACCAAGAGAAATCACTTTGTATTATAGTAATAAAGATTACATAAAAGTATTAGACTTATCTTTCTGATGTCTTATTACAGCAACATTCACCATGAACAATATTTGTACAGGAACCTTCAATTTACAGTCTACATAGAATAGAATTCATCCACTTATACTATTAGAACTGTTCATCCAACTGTTGATCGAACCAACCATCTAAAAATCCAATCGAGCTTCATATTCTATTCCAGACTATATTCATGCTGCCCCTGTCTGTCGAGCTTCCTCTCAAAACTGCCACAATGAACTTCCTTCCAATGGTTCCCATTCGGCTCCTCTGATTTGTCCATGAGACACCACATAGGAAAGTCTCACTCGGTCAAACGGCTTCAAGCTGTGTTGTCATATCGGTGAGACACTGAATGTGTCTCCCCGATGCCAACACAGTAAACACTTGATATCGCCAAGACTCCATCCTATAGCCAAGATGTTACATCGAGTCTAGAGAGCTATCACTTAGCTTTCGCCATGTCGCCAAGACATATCGCTTTTGCTGAGACATCATACTGAAGCCTCAAAGTCACACGGCCATGAGTTTTCCATTCGGCAAGACTATCGCTCTTTGGTGAGACCACATATCGATATTCAAAGTCACAACGATCTCAACATTCCTATCGGCAAGACTTACCGCTAGCCAAGAGGCTACACCGAGATATCTTATGTTATACCGAAGCCATCAACAGTCGCCAAGACTATTGTCCTTTGCTGAGACTTTACTCTAAGATCCTCCAGTCATACCGAGTGCCAAATAGTAGTTGGCAAGACCTCTGTCTATTTGCTAAGAGTTCACATCGAGATCTTTATGTTACCACAAAGATTCCATATGTGTTCTCGTCAGCGAGACATTCATCGTTTGCTGAGACATCTTCCTGGGACCTTTTGAGTTACCCCAAAGCCTTTAAACCAAAAATTGTCATCGAGACATATTACTTTCGATAAGACTTCTCACCGAGCTGCCATAGGTTATCCCGATAAGCGATAGAATGGCCTGTCAGCCAGAGATCTCCACGAGCGGTGAGAGGTTACCCCGAATGCTTCTTGTCACAGTGATAGGCTCCTTCAATGAGACAGAAGCAAGGTCACAGTGACCTGAACTATTCAACAAGATTCAAGTTGCTAGTTGGCTAGACATTAAATATGTCACTCCGACTTGGCTCCAATAGAGGTTACAGCTTGTGATGATTTAGGCATATATTGGCAACAATCTCCCACTTGACGAAGATCACACAGGCACCTCCAGAGCACAACAAAACTTACTAAAATTATGGGCACTAAGGCCCATTGAACTGGCACACCACCTGAACTTGTCTGTGTTCACTGGATTCGTCAATGCATCTGCAACATTCTCCAGAGTATCAATTTTTTCTAAACTGACATTTCCATCCTCCACCATATCTCGTACAAAGTGGTATTGTACATCTATATGTTTCATCCTGGCATGGAAAGTAGGATTCTTTGCCAGAAAAATTGCACTCTGACTATCACAAAAAATAGTTATTTTCCCTGTATCAAAACCAATGTTAGAACATAAACGTTTTAACCAAACTACTTCTTTACAAGCATGGGTAGCTGCCATGTATTCAGCCTCTATAGTGGACAAAGCGACTACAGCCTGCCGCTTACTCATCCAACTCACTGCACCACCATTCAACATGAAAGTATATCCACTGGTGGTCTCCTATTGTCAATGTCCCCTGCCCA
>VDFB02271358.1:1124421052-1124684527 GCA_007258455.2 Sequoia sempervirens | reverse complement strand
ACTCATATAAACCCTCATTGGTTTTGAAAGCTATTTTCCACTCATCTCCCTCATGTATTCTAATTTGGTGATAACCACTCTTTAAGTCTATCTTGTTATAGTACCTAGCTTCACCTAGACAATCCATGAGGTCTTCAATCCTAGGGATAGGGAACCTATACCTAATGGTTATCTTATTTATGGCCCTTGAATCAGTACAAAGCCTCCATTCCCCTCCCTTTTTAGGTGCTAAGACAGTGGGTACTGCACATGGGTTGATGCTCTTTCTAATGAGACCTTGGTTTAGGAGATCTTGTATTTGCCTAGCTATTTCCTCATTTTGTTGAGGGGTCATCTTATAGGCTGCCTTATTTGGTAGGGTAGCCCCTGGTATCAAGTCTATCCTATGACTTATGGCTCTTTTAGGGGGTAATGTTGTTGGTTGTCCACTGCTTACAATGCCTTCATAGGTCTGCAACATTTTCTGTATTTCTTTAGGTAACTTTGGCTTCTTAGCTACTTTCTCCTTACTTACCTCTCTTGGCCTTAACATTACTACATAGCCAACTCCTTCTCCTTCTTCCAAGGCTTCTAGGAACTCTTTTTCACCTACCATGAGCAATTTAAGACCTGCTGTCTACACCTCTGTATCCTCTAATAGTGACTGAATTTTGAATGTTACCTTATCCTTCTTGAAAGTATAAGAGTTCTTCACTCCATCATGCATAGCTTGGCGATCAAATTTCCATGGTCTACCTAGGAGCAAGTGACATGCATCCATAGGTAACACATCACACAAGACTCTGTCCTTGTACCTTCCAATTGAGAACTCCACCCATGCTTGTTCATTTACCAAGACATGTTGGCCTTTATTGAGCCATGTGACCTTGTAAGGATTGGTGTGGGGTATCCTTGTCAGCTTCAGCTTGCTGACTATCTCCTCTGACACAATATTGTCAGTAGATCCCGAGTCAATGATGACTCTACATACTTTCCCCATCATTTTACACTTTATTCTAAATAGAGACCTTCTTTGGCTTGGTTCCTCTTTAACCGGCTCCTTGATCAAAGTTCTCCTCATCATGAGGTTCTCACCTTCCTCTGAATTTAGTGGTACCTCAGAATGTTTGTCTACTGTATTTGTCTCATCATGAACTAGATTAGTTCTCTTGTCACCTCCATGAGAAGTACTACCCTTCTCTAGACACCTATAGGCCGGGTGTCCCATTTGATTGCAGTGATAACACTTCATACTGGCAAAGTAACTGCCTCTTCCTTGTCCACAACTCCTTCCTCTAGAGCTAGAACCTCTTCCTCTACCACCTCTACTAGAGCTTCTTTCTTGCTGATCAGAGTACCTGACTTCTCCTTGAGCCCTTGATTCTGAACTCCTTCCACCATAACCACCTCTTTGTCCTCTACTGTCTTTTCCTTTACCTCTACTCTTGGAGGTTTGCTCTTGCTTCCTTTTGCCTTTCTCTTCTATCTTTAAGGCCATTTGATAACATTGGCGGATGGTTTTGAAGTTCACTAGGCTCATGTCTTCTTGAATAGACCATTTAAGCCCATTCAAATACCTTGCTAGCTTGATGCTTTAATCTTCAACCACCTTTGATCTGAGGCACAACTTTTGGAACTCCTCGGTGTATGCTTGAACATCCAAATCTTTTTGTCTAAGATTATGTCTCCTCCTATGCAACTGGACTTCATAGTCATCAGGTAGGTAGGTCTGCTTTATTTTGGTTACCATGCCTCTCCATATAACTATAGGACCCTTTCCTTCTTTCTCTCTTTCAGTTTGCACAAACTTCCACCATATGAGAGCTGAACCTCTCAACCTTGACTTGGCCACCTTTAATTTTTGGGCTTCTGTTATACCATCACATTCAAAGTGATTCTCTATACTTTCAATCCATTCCATGACTGAATCATGATCCATTTGTCCACTAAATAGTGGCACTCCTTCCAAAGCTTTGCCACTTAAGGCCTGCAGTGCCTTCAAGAAGGGTTCTTTAGAAAGAATAGGGTCAGGTGTTGGAGCTTCCTCCTCCAAGTCCAATTCCTTTTCCTTTGCTTCCTGCTCTTCCTTTAGTTTTATTTTATCCTTTACCTTGTCTGCCTTTTCTTGGACTTCATCCAAGAGCTTCTCCATTTGGGACAACCTTTCTCTTAGCAGCTGGTTGTCCTCTTCTTGCTCTTCTACCTTCTTGGCTAACTCAGTGTTAGTCACCATGGTTCTATCTTACTCTGGTGTATTCTCTCCAACTGATTCAGTGGGTTGCAACATCAATCACAAGCCTGATCAAACCTTGCTCTGATACCAATATGGTGAGAGTGTTCCAAGGCTTGCTTGCACCATTAGCTAAAAGACCTTTTCACTGTCTTCTTCCTGGAACCTGATATCTTCTAGGTTCTTGTTAGGCTTGGATGATTAACCAAGTCCTGTTCCAACTCCTCTCCAAGATTTTCACACTTGTGCTTCACCTTGAAAGACTAACACCACTTTGAATTAGCAAACTCTCTCTTACACTTAGAAGACTCTAAGTGCCAACATCACACAAAACCTTGAATTGATTGCATGGGTGTCAAAGATACTTGAAACATTTCATGTACCTCCAACTGGATCCGTCTTGGATGGTCTTCAATCTCCTTTCCTACCGATTTCAAGAATTTGTCTTGAGAAGGCCTAATTCCTTGTAGCCCTTGACAGTGACCTTTTTGTCATTCTTGCCCAAACTTTCCAAACAACCTGAAAAACAAATTTCACATTCAGATACCCTTTTTGGTCCTCTAAAAGATTCATGAGGTTTCAGATCCCTGACTCCTCCGTACACTAGTCTCCTATAATCTAGGTCAAATAGGGCTAAAAGGCCTAATTACTAGGGTTTCTCTATTTTCTCACTCAGAACTGAATCAAATGGATTGGTAGAAATCTCAATCCTCCTGGCATGTTAGGATATGTCTGTACCCTATCTGGAACTGTACTTGTTTCATACTGTACCTCTTTCCCCTACCTAATCTCTTCAACTCTTCACTGCCAAACCTCTAACCGGGTATTTTGAACTCGCCTAGGGTTTGGTTTTAAATACAAGTGCTCGACTCTTCATGACTCCTAATACTAAGTATATACAGATCTTTGGCTCCCCTAACATATCCATCTAATCTTAGGAAGATCTCGTGGCTAGATTTTATGGGGGAGCCATGAGAAGACAAACTGGTCAGGACAGGACCAGAAAAACCCCAAGACCCTAACCTATGAATTCAAGACACTAAATCACTCAAATTAACTTGCTTGCAGAAAAGAAAACACTTAGGACTACTCTATAATCACAAATCCAATGTCAAATTAATACATACAACTCAGTTAATAGCACTGTCACTTAAGACACTCAGAAAAACACATAAATTCATGAATTCCTTCTATTCCAACAAAACAAAAACTTGATTACCAAAGACTAACTGATTGCATTCGAGCCACCTCCTTTCATAGATTCCATTTTCCATGATTTTAGGGATGTTGGTCCATCCCACACTCCTATCTTTTAGGGGATCCAAGATAACCGAGTTGCATGCAACATGGCAAATGTTGTCATGACAACTTTGTAACAACTTTTTGCAACTTACCATTATGCCCTCTTCCTAACTCCTAGGACCTCTACCTCCTAGATTCTGAGCATCCAACTCCCTTAACTGCCTCATGGCACCTTTCTAACAACATTCATTTGTTTAGAACACATTTAAGGCTCCAATCCCATCTTAAGCTACTAAGGCTAATTAAAGCAAAAGTAATTAACAAAGACTAACCTATGGTGACTTTAGTCCTAATGACTAATTCGCCTTGCCATAACTATGACCTTCTAAGGTCCAAAACAAATCTACACTTACTCTGACTTGGCTAATGTCAGATACAAGCCAAAATTTCCTAAACTATGGAGGTTAGCCTAGGTGCTCTTGCACGAGGGGGAGTTCCTAGAAATAAATCCTTTTTGGTGGATCCTTTGATAGTGTGACTTGGACCTATCAAAATCCTTTGCCTCTTCTATATGCCTTGATCACTTGGTGTTTCTGTGGTATATTGTATTGTTGTCCTCTTGTGTGTAATTTTTCATTATAGCACATGTTGACCACTACTAGTAGTAATACTACTACCCATACCATCACCACTAGAGGAAATTCCAATTTCACTAAGCTCTCCACCATGGGCATGCCCTAGTTGTGATTGTGTCTAACCATGAGGATGAGGATTTGAAGCTCTACCAAATTGACTTGTATTCCCTAGGTCTAATTTTTCACCTCCAAGCCCAAGGCCAGATTTATCAACTACTTTTCCATGCTCTACATTTGTTACCATCCAAGGGCCTTGTCTTTGGGACCCCAAACGACCACCTTCATAACCCATTTTTTTAGCTATGGCTGCTCTTGTAGTATATGCTTCTTTTGTGGCCTCACTTAAGCCAAGTTTGAAATTGGCATGGATTTTTTCTTCCCTATCATCATTAGATTCATCATCACTTTTTTATCTTCTTGTTCATCTAGATGCTCTATATTCCACAATTTTCTAAACTTATGATCTTCTTCATTATCTCCATACTCTCCAAGAGCTCTTGGATCACCTAGATCCTTCCTCATAGACCAAAAGGCAATAATTTTTTATCGTGACCAATTTTTTTCTATAACTTCCTTCTCTAGAGAATCTGGCATTTTTAATCTACTAGATGGTTTATGAATTTTTTCATAAAATTGTTGTGCCTCCTAATTGTCTTTTCATGCAATGCCATAATTTCTGCTAACAATTGTTCAAAAGAAATACCATTCTCAGCAGCACTTTTCTCCATTGCTATTTTGACCTCTTCCCAAGAATCCTTGTTTCTCAAGTTTTCAAGCAAGGGCTTACTTTGATGTTGAATTCTATTTGCAACATTCTTATTGAGCAAAATCATTGATTTAATGGTGTTACATGGATCATACTACCAGTGACAAATAGGATCAAAATAAAAAAAAAATCAAAAGATTATGTGCCACACTAAATGCTTTTCTCTCGAATGTGAACCCTCCACATGAAAAAGGTAAAGAAGGAAATAAGGTCTTCTTTTGCTTACCGACAAAATGTAGTTCATCAATACTCTACATCTGCCTTACATATTCCAATGCAAAAACCCTTTTTGTCACATGTATTGGAAGTTTGTATGGTTGTACTCATGATCCATAAAATCTTAGCACAATATATTCTTCCATTGAGTACCAATCAGGAAATTGTATTTCTTTTACTAGTTGAATGCAGTTTCTACATGACATAGGCAATCAAGGCATTGGAGTATTTGTAATTGCTTGATGGAGTAGAGCCAAATAGTCTACAAAATGACTATAGTTCCTTCAGAATCATTCATCCTTATCTCAGTGGTCCATTCATATACTGGAGCCATTTTCTTTTCCTCAACATTACTATAGGGTTGAATCTGAAGCTTGTTGGTCTGAAACATTCCTCTAATTTGAATAGAAAAAGATATCTAGCATAAGTAGATTGTGAGCCTAAATGTCTTGGTGGAACCTCCTCTAATCATTAAAAATTATTTATGCATGGATTCTACAATGTGCTCAATAAAATTATATTTGACATGTTGAACACCATAATGGATATTATACACCATTTCAAGGAGGCTTGCACCCACTTCCAAATTTCTATCCAGTCTGAGGAAAAATGCTAGCATGGAAATAGTATCCTGAACCCATGGTCTAAAAATATCCAAATCATATGGAGGCTTATGATCACCTTTCCATTTGTTTCTATCCTGAACTATTTCATTTAAGAAATATTTTTTTCTCCTTTTCATCTGTTGCTTCATAATCACTAGCAAGCTTTTCTAGGTCAATGTGGACATTTCCAAATTCTTTGGTTGTAAACCCTAACACTTTTCCAAGTTCTTCTGCATTAATGGATAACAATTCTTCTCTGTTATCTTTATTAACAATTTCTCTTTTGTTATCATCACAATTTTGGGTACAAACTGATGGAACCCTCAAAAAAAAATTTCCTTGTTCCATGATAAAATCCTTATTGCATTTGGATATAGGGTTGCTATTTGCATAAGCTTATAATATTCTATTGGGCCATTGACTCCCTATTACCCGTTTCTAGTCATTTTAATGTATCTTTAGTCATTCATTATCACCTGGTAACCGACCCTTTCTAGCTTAGGTTCAGACCTTTCTATTTTATAAAATGGGGTAAGGATTTTTGAGCCCTTATGCTCTTTGCATTTTATAACTTAGAGGTTTTTGAGTTAAATATTCTCCTACGAAGTCCCCTTCATAAGAAAAAACTAATGAGCATGTGCTTAAAAGGTTCCCACTAAGGACCCAATGGCCTTCAATGCTATATCTCTCATCACTGATTTTTCATTGATTCACAAATTGTAATAGCGATAAGCGATGGATTGATGTTTTCTTTTTAACATCACTCATCGCTAATGGCTTTTAAGTTTTCAAAATTATAATAGTGATGAGTGAAACTTCTATCTTTATGTTCTTATCGTTCATCGCTACTAGTCATTATTAGAACTGTAAAATTTTGAAAATTTCATGGCTGCACATACCTGTTAGTTCCCAAAAAATTCCCATACCATAAGCACATGAATCTGCTTTGCATAATAAATTTTCCCATATTTTATCATTTGGTCCCATATAATTCACCTGTCCTTGAGTATTTCAATGTGTAAACCATATCGGCGTAACATGATGCAGGTCTCATCGATCCATAAAGAATTTTATACTAATATATGTCTTTTTGAAGTCTATCAACAAGACATCGAGAAAGTCTTACCGATGTTATTTCATTTGGTAATACACATCGACATGATGTAGTTTGCAGTCTCAGCGACACAGGGGTCCTATCGTAAAAATAGTGGTCATCGGTGTAAGTCATAATGAACTTATTTGTGTCTTACCAATCGTGGTGCAATTCCAGAGCAACAAAAAGGAATCTATAATAGTCTCAACAAGTTTCCCATAAAACTAGATCTTGTCAGTAGTATAATGTCATCGGGGTGAGTTCGAGGGAGTATTGCTAACCCCCTATTTCATAGTGACAAGTGTTGCATTGGTAAAATACTTGGTGATATGTTTGATCATCGGTGAGAGCTATGAAGGTCATGTCGAATGAAGTTCCATTGGCAAGAAATTGTTAAGTCTCGGCGATCAGAAAGCAAACTGAAGGAAACATCTCGGTAAGACTTGACTAGTTGGAGGAATGTTTGTCGACCCCTAAAGTCACAATGATACTCAAGATTGAAGGTATGGAGTGTCAGGGAGACTCATGACGTTGGTATGAGTGCATGACACCATAGCGACATGTGATCTATTGACAGTTGAAGAGACTTGGAGTGTCAGGGAAGTGGCAAGACGTCATAGTAGGTATTTGATGGCTGTTGGTAAAAGCCCGAATACAATAAATCACTGAGTTTTGAATACAAAAGGACGTGTCCTTTCGAATACTGATGTATAAATGTTCATTTTCAATTGTGGAATGAGGGGGAGGAAGTAGAGAGCGAGTAATAAGTACAGTAGCATACAAAATGTTTTATAATTTTGAGACTATGATGCATGTCTAAAACAATGGATATTTTAATAGAATTTATTTGATGTGATGACATTTTTTTGGTTTTAGTTGTTTGTTGTGTTAATTAAAAGTATTGTTGAAGTTGTCTCCAAGGTTGATGTTTTCTAATTGTTTAAACTGATATATCAAGGATATTTTTTCATTTTATCAGTACACACTTGTTGTATCTGTATGGTTGGATTAATTGGTTCTTTCAAGGAGAGATTAAATCCTTTTAATTCAATCATAGTAATTAGGGAATCTCAATTGGATCATTAAGAAGAACTCAGTAGTCACATCCTTGCATGTTTATACCAGTTATAAACTTAAAATTATATGCCAAACAATTTGAGTTTCTGCCAGAAAAAAGTTATTCATTTCATATTTTCATTTGACTCTGTGCACCAATAAGGCACTAGTCTCTACCATTTCATTGTTAATTTCATTTATGTTATCATATGAACACATTAGATTTATCCTTGATATTGCTTATACAATTTATACCAAAATAAAACTCATTTATCGACTCTCACTTGCCTGTGTGGGTAAATTGCTTTAGGAAGTGAACAGAGGTCAAGTCTGCTTTATTCAAATAGGTATACCCGCCTAGGTCTAGCAGCACCTAAAGAGAAGAAGGTTCAAATCATTTGGCCTTGTCTGTTACCCTGAAACATTGTGAGATCTTGGCAACCTCTCATGGTTCAAACCTGTGTTTTTGAGAGCTAACAAATTGGCGACTCTACTGGGGAATAAACTTAGAGTCAGGGCCTTAGTCATAGAGTCAGAAATCTTGTAAAGACTTTGTTGGGGATAAGAAACAAGAAATACTTTCTCACTTTTAGGAAAGTGAGTGGTGACTCTAACAAAAATATTGCATCAATTCAACATGAATGGTAGAAGATCCCGATACAAAGGAGTTCCTAGTGGCAACAGTAAGTGGACCCATAAGGATGATAAGGTTGATAAGGGTAAGAAGATAAATGATGACATGTGCATAACAAACAAAGACAAAGCATCGAGACCGCATTGTGAAACATATGACTGTTATGATACATGGAGAGATAATTCAAGTGTGAAACCTTGTACCCCTGAAGAACAAAGAAATCCTTTTTATAATCCTCAGAAACAGGCAGAGTTCGATGCTAAACTCAAAGCTGAAAAAATCATATATCAACAGGAATATGATCAAAGAATGGAGGGTAGTCAAAGTGAGCCTATTGATCATGTAATTCCTCAAGAAAATTATGAGTTCTCAACTCGTGAAGAAATAGAAACACAGTTTGAGTTTCATAAACAAGAAGTAGAAAGAGCAAAAGCTGAACATGAAAAGATCCAAATGATAAAAGCAATCCAAGACTTCAAATTACATAAAGCACAAATTGATGCTCAGACAGCTGGTTTTTCAAAGTATATACTGCCTCATAGGCAGGGAAATAATAATGTTGGGACTTTAGACCCATCAAAGGCTCCTCAGAATCATATGAGAGATCAATACAAGCAACCAAACCATCCACCATAAATTGCATCACATCAAACAAATCTACAAACACCTCATGGTCAGCAATATGTGCCATATCTTCATACACAATACAATAATCCAATGTACCAGTATCAGCACGTGCATAACCCTCCCCCTCAACAATATACAACAATGATCAGACAATTTGATTTGATAGGGTTTCAATTATACCCTTACCCTATGGATAGCAGTTGGAGAAGTCTTGTTCCTAAGTTTACAGGGAGCAGTGCAATTACTGCTGAAGATCATTTGAGGAATTTTAATGCTTTTATCCAGGACTTGGATATAGCATATGAAGATTTACATATGAGGTTATTCATGATGTCACTCACTGAAGAAGCTAGGGATTGGTTCAATGGCCTACCACAACTTATGTTGATTCTATCCAATAATTTCAGGATCGATTTCTTGAACAGTATGGAAATCCATGTGCACCAGATGCTGCTTTAAATGAATTAGTATGGATTCAAAAAAAATAGAATGAGTCAATTTATGATTTTAACCGGAGATTCAACAAATTGTAGAATAAGATACCACCTGGATCAAAGTTGCCAGACTCTACAACATTGAGTATTTATTTGAATGCATTTGGTCCAAAAGCAGGGTATGAACTAAGAAACAAGTTTCCAAGAGATTTAGCTAAAGCCCAAAAGATAGCACTAACCATTGAAAACAATAGGAAAGTTGTTGCGATGATCAGTAAGAGAGACAATCCTAGGGTTCCTCAGCAAGTCAATAATTACTAGTACAAATAGGAGAACATGTACAAAAATGAGAGGCCTCGGTTACATGAAATGCCCTACAATACAAATTGGAAGGATGGAAAACCTGTAATAGATAGATCCATGAACAAAGAAACACCTGATCCATTAAGGAAGAGGGGAGCGTATATGGTCAATAACAGTTGTTGGTGTGAAAATTGTGATGGGCCACATTCCCCAGATCATTGTGTTGTAAACCAAAGAATGCAAGAAGAAGGAATGTCAGTGGGTAATAGTGAAGAGGATCACACAGTGTATTTGACTTCAAATACGTTTCACCATGTTGAGGAGAAATACTCATCTTCAGCAGATGAAGGTTATGAGTATGATGTTTCAAATCAAAGGTGCAATGTCCACATGGCTAAACAACAGATTTTTTTTTATTCTGAAGAAGATTATGCAGAACAATACTTTGTTGAGGTGCCTACTCAATGTGATATGAGGAAACCCACTGAAGGGGAAATAAAGAGGTTAACCATTGCTACAGTTGAACAAGCAAAGAGCAAGTATTGGTTAAGAAATAGGACAGTGAATGAAAAGGAAGGTGTTCCCAGGGGAATATTTATGAAAGACAGAGAAGTGACACTGAGAGTTTTGAAGAAAACCAAGAATATGCAACATGATAAGAATTAACAGAAGCCTGTCCAAAAGGAAGAAAACAAAGGAGAAGCATCAGAGCAAAAGAAAACAATTAAGGCAGAGGGTCCTTCGTTTGACTTCTCTCAAGATTTATCTCGGGTAAAAATGTCTGTCCCACTACTTGAGACGATGAGAGTTAAGGAGTATAGGGATAGTGCAATTCAATTGATATCAAATGGAAATGAGAAAAGTATAAATTTGGAAAATCAGATGGCCACTGAAACGGTTAATAAGCAAGAGAAGGTGACTGTCCCAGAAGTGTGTCTAAATGATGTATTGGAAAACTCCCCACAAGTTGATCCTTTTTTCACCACACTGCTTATAAACAACAGACTGTTGAGGAATTGCATGATAAACTCTAGCGCTACTATCAATATCATGCCAGTTGGAGTTATGAAACAACTAGGCATGTGGGTAGATAATAATGAAGGGAAGTGCTATGCAATGGATAGTAGGCATGTTCTAGTAGTAGGTGTTATGAAAAATGTTGAAGTCAAACTAGCTGCTTATCCTCAGGTGGCCTATAATATAGATATAACAGTAATTGATACCCCTCCTTAGTTTGGGATGCTTCTATCAAGATAGTGGACGACAGTGGTTGGGGGAAATGTCCAATCTAATTTGTCTTATGCAACAATTCCAGTGAATGGCCAGGAAGTTAAGTTGTACAGGGAGCCAAGGATGAACCCAATTGTAGATTGTGTACCTCAAGATCAAGTCAATTTTTTTTGTGATATAGATCTTGGAAGTTTTAAGATAGAACCAGCCCAGTCAAAGTTAGTCAATACTGATCCAATTGATAAACATGTTGTGAAAAACTATGATGGTGTATGGAAAATGTACTTTGATGGAGCATGTATCCAAGAAGGTAGCGGATCAGGAATAGTGTTTGTTTCCCCTGAAGGAGTTACTTTTAAATATTCATTTTTTTGGGAATTTGAATGTACAAACAATATAGCAGAATATGAAGCTTTGTTAATAGTTTTGAATATGGCTGTAAAACATAAGATTAAGTTGCTAACTGTTCTAAGGGATTCTGAGCTAGTTGTTTCTCAAGTTAAATCAAAATATGCAGCAAAACACAAGAGGCTTAAGCAATACAGGAATGTTGTATAGGACACAATTGAGTTGTTTGATGCTTTCTCCATTGAATGGATTGAGAGGTGAAAAAAACATAATGGCAGACTTTTAAGCCAATGTAGCATTGAGAAGAGATGATATCACATTGGCTGGAGTGTCTCAAATTGAGTTCAAAACAAGACCCGTTGTGCTTGATAATATATACAGTTGGCAGGTTTTTAATGACGATACTGACCTCTTGAAATTTCTTCACTGTATAGATCAATATGAAGCTCAAGAAGTTTATTTCAATGCCTTTGTTGAAGAAGTAGATGGAAGGCAGATAGTTTTTGGGAAAGAGGTCTTACAGCTTAAAAATAATAAGCTTCCCAAAGGGCTAGTAGTATTGGAAAGGGTATATGATGGAAATGATCGGTCCCTCATGAAACAGATACCAGTCAAGAGAGAGGATATTTAAGAGGTCAATTTAGGGACTGGACTGGCACCAGAAAAAGGTATACATTGGAAAGAAAACAAGCCAAACAATTCGAAGAATGTTGATTACAGTATTGAGAAAATATAAACATGTGTTTGCATGGTCTTATGAAGATCTCAAAGCATATAGGGAAGATTTGTTTCAACATGAAATCCTGTTGAAGCCAGATGCAAAGCCATTTAGGCAAAGACAAAGACCTATCAATCCAACATTGGAACCAAAAATGCAAGAGGAATTGGTAAAGCTTAGAGATGGGGGTATTATCAAACCAATTAGGCATTCAACATGGGTTTTGAACCTGGTTCCTGTGAGGAAGAAGAATGGAGATATCAGATTATGTGTGGACTTCATAAATCTAAACGTGGCATCTCTCAAGGATAATTATCCTCTACCTAATATATTGGAGGTTGTACTACATAAAGTAACAAGGTGTGAGTTGTTATCTATGATGGATGGGTTCTTTGGTTACAACCAGGTCAAAGTCAAAGAATCCAAGCAGTACAAAAAATCTTTTATAACCCCATGGGGAACATATGTTTATGTGAGAATGCCATTCGGTCTCACAAACGCAGGTGCAACCTTTCAAAGAGCTATGCGCGTAGCATTTGCAGAATTGATTAATACTATCATGGTGGTATATCAAGATGACCCCACTGCTTATTCAAAAAGGGCTAAAGATCATGTAGAACATTTGGAAAAGGTATTTATTAAAGCTTTAGAATATGGTATTAGTTTGAACCCTAAGAAATGTAATTTTGCAGTCATAGAGGGAAAACTCTTAGGACATATTGTGTCAAAGGAGGGAATTAGAATAGATCCTGAGAGGGTTGAGGCCATAGATAAAGTTCCTATTCCTAAAACTATCAAGGACATCCAGTCATTTTTTGGATAGATCAATTTTGTTTGGCAATTTGTGTCTAATTTTGCTGAAATTGTTAAGCCCATATCAAAAATGTTGAGGAAGGGACAAAAGGTAGAATGGATTGTAGAAGCATTAGAATCTTTTATATCAATCAAAAAGGCCATCAAGGAAGCCCCTGTCCTTAAGTTTCTAGATTTTTCAGAACCCTTTCAAATATTTTTATTTGCTTCGTTGCATACTATAGCTACTGTCATGTTATAGAAGAATGAGGAAGGTCATGAGTAGCCTGTGTCTTTCTTCAGCAAGTCATTGTAGGGGTCAGAATTGAAATATGATATAATGGAGAAACAAGTGTTTGCATTGGTGAAAGCCATAAAAGCTTGTAGACCATATCTTGTTGGAGCCAAAGTGATAGCTTATGTCCCTCATGTAGCTATTAAAGATATTTTGACACAGTCAGAGGTAAATAGAAAGAGATGCAAGTGGATTAATAAAATTCAAGAATTTGATATGGAAATACAAATCACCAAATTAGTAAGAGGTCATGGTTTGGCCAAGTTAATGGCAAAAAAAAATGTTGAAGCAAATCAAATTTGTAATGTAGAAGATGAAGGAAATGCAATTTTAAGTATTGAGCATACTCCTTAGTATAAAGACATCATGTATTACCTCATATACATGAAGTGTCCTGAAGGATTAAGTGATAATCAGAGAAGAACCTTGAAGCTGCAAGCATCCAAATATGTTTTTATGGAAGGTGATTTGTTTTGGAAAAATAGGGACGGGATGTTGTTGCTATGTCTAGATGAGTCACAGACCAAGAACATTATAAGAGAAATGCATGAAGGGGTCTGTGGAGGCCATTATTCTACAAAGACAACTGCACACAAGATTCTCAGGGCAAGTTATTACTGGCCAAAAAGTCTTTAATGATTCTTTTTCATATGTAAGAAGATGTGAAGCATGTTAGAAGTTCTCAGGGAAAATGAAGTATCAGGGAGCTTTACCACTCAGAACTATGCAAGTTGAAGTCCCTTTTCATCAGTGGGGAATTGATTTTATTGGGGAGATACAAGATAAATCAAGTGGAGGACATAAGTGGATACTGGTAGCTACTAATTACTTCACTAAATGGGTAGAGGTAGTCCCAACCAAGAAAGCAACAAGTAAAGTTGTAATCAATTTTTTAATGGATAACACCATTACCAGATTTGGTACACCATTAAAATTGATCACAGATAATGGGATGTGCTTCAGATCTGATGAGTTTAAATATTTTTGTAGTACTTATGGTATCACTGTTTCTTATACAGCTCCTTACCATCCGCAAGCTAATGGTCAAGCAGAATCCAGCAACAAAAGCCTTCTGAAGATCATAAGGAGGATGTTAGGCGGGAATAAAAGGGCTTGGGATTCAAAGTTGAGGTTGGATGTGTGGGATAATAGGATAACTGTGAAAAAGGAAATTGGAAAATCCCCATTTGAATTGGTATATAGAAAACAAGCTAGGATGCCTTTACAAAATTTGTTACCAGTTTACAAATTTATCCTTCAAGAAGATATAGATATTCTAGAACCAATGGAGGAAAGAATGGAACAACTGGCAGAGCTTGATGAAGTAAGAAGAGTAGCTCAAAACTAGAATGTGAAATTGCAGGCACAATGAAGTATTTATTTGATAAAAGGGAAAATGATAGAAAATTTGAAGAAAATGATCTGGTGTTAATGTGGAATGCAAGATGTCAAGAGAAGGGAAATCACGGGAAATTTGAAGCTTTGTGGCTGGGACCATTTGTTGTTGTTGGCAAGAAAGGTGAAGATTCATATTATTTGCAAAACATGACTAGTGAAGAACAGGGATTGCCTGTACATGGGCAATTTTTAAAGCATTTCTTTTCTTAAAAGGGAATACAGAGGATTAAGGGTTGCCAGTGCATGGACAATTCTTGACAATCCTCTCAAAAATTTGTCTTCCATGCACAGTAGTCAAGGAAATAAAAGGAACAAGAATTTCCAGTACATGGACAATCCTGATATTCCTTATTTTATAATAATTCTTTCCATGTACAGTAGTATAGGGTCATGTTCATCTCCATTTCCATTCATTCCATCTTGCTCATTGGTCCATCACTTTGAAAGTTTGGTATGCTCATCCAAAGATCTGGATCCTTGCAATGATCTCACAATCATTCATCCCCAGATGGAGCCACTATTAGAACTATAAAATTTTGAAAATTTCATGACTGCACATACCCGTTAGTTCCCAAAAAATGTCCATACCATAAGCACATGAATCTACTTTACATAACAAATTTGCCCATATTTTATCATTTGGTCCCATCGAATTCACCTGTCCTTGAGTATTTCAATGTGTAAACCATATCAGCGTAACATGATGCAAGTCTCACCGATCCATAAAGCATTTTATACTAATATATGTCTTTTTGCAGTCTATCGGCAAGACATCAGGAAAGTCTTACCGATGTTATTTCATTTGGTAATACACATCAGCATGATGCAGTTTGCAGTCTCAGGGACATAGGGGTGCTTTCGACAAAACAATGGTCATTGGTGTAGGTCATAACGAGCTTATTTGTGTCTTACCGATCATGGTGCAATTCTGGAGCACCAAAAAGGAATCTTTAATATTCTCAACAAGTTTCCTAGAAAACCGGATCTTGTCGGTAGTATAATGTCATCGAGGTGAGTTTGAGGGAGTCTTTCCAACCCCCTATGTCATAGTGACGAGTGTTGCATTGGTAAAAGACTTGGCAATATGTTTGATCATCAGCGAGAGCTATGAAGGTCATGCCGAATGAAGTTCCATTGGTAAGAAATTGTTAATTCTCGGTGATCAGAAAGAAAACTGAAGGAAACATCTCGGTAAGACTTGAGTAGTCGAAGGAATGTTTTCCGACCCCTAAAGTCACAACGATACTCAAGATTGAAGGCATGGAGTGTCGGGGAGACTCATGATGTCAGTATGACTACATGACACCATAGTGACATGTGATCTATTGACAGTCAGAGAGACTTGGAGTGTCGGGGAAGCGGCAGGACGTCATAGCAGGTATCTGATGGATGTTGGTAAACTCCCGAATACAATAAATCACTGAGTTTTGAATATGAAAGGATGCGTCCTTTCGAAGACTGATGTATAAATGTTCATTTTCGATTGTGGAATGAGGGGGAGGAAATAGAGAGCAAGTAATAAGTACAGTAGCATACAAAATGTTTTATAATTTTGAGACTATGATGCATGTCTAAAATAATGGAGATTTCAATTGAATTTATTTGATGTGATGACATTTTTCTGGTTTCAGTTGTTTGTTGTGTTAATTAAAAGTATTGCTGAAGTTGTCTCCAAGGTTGATGTTTTCTAATTGTTTAAACTGATATATCAAGGATATTTTTTTAGTTTATTAGTACACACTTGTTGTATCTGTATGGTTGGATTAATTGGTTATTTCAAGGAGAGATTAAATCCTTTTAAGTCAATCATAGTAATTAGGGAATCTCAGTTGGATCATTAAGAAGAACTCAGTAGTCACATCCTTGCATGTTTATACCAGTTATAAACTTAAAATTATATTCCAAACAATTTGAGTTTCTGCCAAAAAGAAGTTATTCATTTCAGATTTTAATTTGACTTCGTGCACCCAATAAGGCACTAGTCTCTACCATTTCATTGTTAATTTCATTTATTTTATCATATGAACACATTAGATTTAGCCTTGATATTGCTTATACAATTTATACCAAAATAAAACTCATTTATCCACTCTCACTTTCCTATGTGGGTAAATTGCTTTAGGAAGTGAACAGAGGTCAAGTTTTCTTTATTCAAATAGGTATACCCACCTAGGTCTAGCAACACCTAAAGAGAAGAAGGTTCAAATCATTTGGCCTTGTCTGTTACCCTGAAACGTTGTGAGAGCTTGGCAACCTCTCATGGTTCAAACCTGTGTTTTTGAGAGCTAATAGTCATAAAAAAGATAAAATTGGAATGGTGATGAGTGATGTGATAGCTTGATTGCGGATATGTTTTGAATGTAATATCTCACATCAACAATACACGATGGACATCAAAATTTGTAAATCTTCTTATCGCTAATTGCTTGCAAAATATATGAAGATAATTAGCAATGAATGAGGACCTTATGTTATAACTTCATTGCTCATCGTTGATTTGTTTTAGAACTTGAGTCCTAAATTGGCGATAAGCAATGGATGTTCTCTAAAAGGTTTTTTCTCACTAAACTAATATGATCCTATGAGCGATGTCTTTTGTGATGTTTGATTTATGTAGGTTGTACATGTCCAAAGTTGGTGCCATCACAACATTTCCTGTCATAGATAGAAGCATCAGTAAAGGGTTCAAATTAGCGATACGCGATAGGAGGATAAGTGTGACAAATGGTCATGCTATGGAACTAAGGGCTAAAGATCGTCACTAGAATGTCTGCATTGCTAATAAGAGTGGGGAAAAGAAAAAATAGATCAGCGACGAGCGATGGTCACTGCATGGAATAGGCTACGTGGCAAAATCCTAAAGGTCTAGCATAAAGCAAAAAGGAAAGCAGGGAGAAGATTGAGGAACCGTTGATAAAGTTTCTTAAAGCAAGATAATCCAATGGATTGAGAATCACCACGTAAATGCTTTCATCAAAAATTAGGATCAACGATGAAGTGATGAACTATATAAAGAAAGTTTCCCTCTAAGAAAAACTTATTTTGTGTACTTCGCCGATATTAATGAAACCACAGATTAGGTTGACGATACATGCTGATTGATAGATCGCAACACTTGAGTTGGCATTGTTGTTTTCCATGGATTAAGTTTTAAGTGATTTAAAAGGAACGACTTAGATTCAATCTTGAGTTGTAAGTTATCAACTTGCTCGCATAAGGAGATTTCGAGTCATTAATCTTGCATGCTTCAAATTGCCTATTTAATGCAGATTAATTGAGTGATTTTCCATGTCATAATTCATTTTGCAATGAAAGAGGGTTGAAGGCTGATAAAGAAGTGTGTAGGAATTGAATTCTCCTGAGAAGTGTGTAAACATTCTAGGCAAGTAGGTTTGTCATGGTGATTTGAGAGTCTGAGGGGTTGAGTTTGTTTGAGCCTAAGGGAGGTCTTGAGAATAAAAATGTAATACATGGAGCTCCTGATACACCAAAAGGAAGAGTAGGATTAGGGAAATTCAAGGAGCATAGTACCAAGGAGAATTACCATGCAAGAGAGTAGATAGTTTCAGAGGAATTAGTCAAACACAGAGAAAAGAGGATGGTAAAATATGAAAAGAGGGCATGAATGGAGAGTGAACATTATAAGGCCTATCCAAAGGAATGCAATTCCCCATGTGAGGTTCTTAATAACCCTTCAGAAAATGAGGGTGACACTGAAATAGAGGGTGATTATTATCCCCTCTTCCTGGTACTATCGAGGAATCCTGATAAAGAGGTGGTGACAGTTTCTCTAGTCCCGCCACGAGTAAAACGTGGGTGAATACCCTCTGAGGTCGATGATTCAAAGTGATTATTGCACCCTGTTTTTTTTTTTGATGACACCATGTCCTTTATGTTAGGATTGTCTTATTCAGCATTCATGTGATTTCTTATTTCATGTGTTGAGGTGGAAATTTTTTGTGCTGGTATGTAGGAGAAGTGTTAGACTAGTTAACCTTGGTGGTGTGTATATTGTTTACAGGCGATATACAAGTTTGTGTTGGAGCTGCTATTGGAGAATCTTCTTTGGTCAACAAGGATGAGGATTCAACATGGTTACAACAAACTCTACTTTTCAAGGAGCTGGCATGTCTTCATTCAGGGAATGTGGAATGCAGTCTTTTACTCTTCCATTTTCCTCAAATTATTGCATGTAACAAACTAAGAATATCTCGAATTATGGTGCAAATGAAATGAAATGTAAATGTAATTAAGCCTGATGCTTGTTGCTCCCTTATCCTATAAAAGGGGATTTTAGGGCTTATTACAGAGGTCAAATTTTATGTCTTAAGAGAGTTCTAGGTAAAAGCTAAGTTCAGAAAGGGCACTTAGAATAGAATTCTGAAGTAGGCTAGTAGTTTGTCTTGGAGAAGAAGTCATGTATGTAATGATCTTAAATGAGTTTTATGGAAATTTCCGATATCAAAACAAATATCAGTCAATAAATCTATACTCTCCTATGTATGTTCATTATGGAGTTATGAATGAGAAATACCAAAGGTGTTATCATTTGTCTTCAAATATTTCATTTGAATGTATTACTTTGCTTTCAAATTTAATTCAAGGAATTAATTAAAATGCTTGAATAGGGTTATAAGCTTTGTAAGGAATGGCTTAGGATTACTAAGAAGTGAATGTTCCTTTCACAGTAATTTTTCATAACGCAAAGCAATATGAAAATAGTTCATTTGTCCCTTAAAAGAGTAATTTATAAATTATTGATCCTCGTGTGTACTTGACTCTATTGTTCCAATTGATTAGACACTAGTCATTCTATAAGAAAATCTTGCATAAGATGAACAAATAATGTTCCTAGCTCTAGACTTATGAGAAGAACAATACTCACAATAGAAAATCTCTCCAAGGGTAGTAGAAGTGGAATTAATCTTAATTCCTAGCAGATAGCTAGTCCATTTGAAAATCTGCCAAATTTTCAATAGAAGTGATTTCATTTGCCACATAAAGGAATTAATCTATGTATAAATGTGTTACTAATTGTTTATATTGCATGAAAACGCAATTAGGATTACCCTCCTAGGTTTCACAGAGCCTGAAGTGAAGGAGTACGAACTGTAAAATCCTATGCTCATTGTGTTGGCCACTAACCTAATAGTTCTTCATTATGGGAGTTAGCTACTTCTTAGAGGATTGTTCAATTTTGCTAAAAAAATCACCAACAGAAATGGTGACTCTACTGGGGACGTACTATGAATCTCTGGTTGTAGACTATCAGAGTCATGAAATTGGTGAATCTGAACATTTAGTTCAGATATTGAGGAATTACTAAACCTGGAAATGTTTGACTTGAGCAACTTTCACAAGATATATGTGTGACTCTTCTATGGGAGAAAATCTAGAAGGACATTCATCTTTGAAGGAGATTCATATTGCTCGAAGTTCATTCCTCTAAAAAGAGGGGGTGACTCTGTTAAAGAACTTGATGAAGATGTGAAGAACGTTTCATATTTGCAAGTGTTTCTAGTCAAGAAGGAGAACCCTTTGCTGCAACAAATCCAAGTATTCTTCAGTTTTTGGTTTTCAAGTAAGACAAATCTGTATATGAAAACCATAGTTATAAGTCTTGTAAAAATTTGATTCCCTATTGAGTGATTAAGCACTAAAGAAGGGAAATATTAGTAGGCTTGCATACTTCTGTATGACTAAATAACATATTTATTTATGAAGTTATGTATGCAATGAATTCGTCTAGGAGATCTTAAGCAAGTAGAGATAGAATTTGCATTTGTAAAAGCTTGAGATCTGGTTAAAAAGGGGGGTATGAGTTGCCTAGTGTAATTGCATAATATAAGAAGGCTTATAGAGTTGTAAGTAAAATGTATCATCAACTTATGCATCCTTGTGTGGACCCAAATGTAACAATGCATAGTGCTTAGGCCTTGTCATGTAATAAAAGAAGCTTCAACATCAAAAGGTATATGGCCATAAATTTTGATGGAATTTCTAGTTACCCAAATATTATTCCATCTAAAATCATAAATGAGGTACCAAAGTTTAGTGGTACAAAGAGTGAGTAAGCAAGTAAGCATTTGCAAGAATTCAGTAATTTAATGGATGACTATGAGATAGATCATGAGGACGTGATGATGAGGTTATTTGTTCAGTCCCTAAAGGGAGATTCAAGAGATTGGTTCTCTAATTTACCGGTATGCTCTATCTATTCTTGGAGTGAGTTCAAAGTAGTTTTCATGGAGCAGTTAAGTGAAAGAATCAGTGTTGTCTATTCTCTCAATAAATTTATGAACATTGAGAAAGAAGATGATGAGCTAGTCCCAACATTTAACTGAAGATTTGCTAAAACATTAAGGGATATTTCTGATGTTTTGGATCTAAGTGATGTAGTATGTTTGGTTGTTTATTTGGGAGCTTTTGATAAATAAATGAGCTATCTACTAAGAGATAAAGATCTCAAAACCTTACATCAAGCCTATGGGATAGCCATGAATATTGAAAACATCTTGAAATATGGGATGCAAAGGAATCACTTGGATGCACATGTTTACTGCCATAAAATGTCTAATAGTTATAAATGGTGTAAACCAGAAGTCAAAAATGAATGTAAAAACATTTGCACCCTTAGTGTTTCAGCTTGTACAACATTCTGCGATACTGATCTCATAAAGTCCCAAACACATCATCAAGAAACCATCGTGTCTTCAAATTACAATGATAATAATTTTGTTGCTCTGTATGAATCGAGTAGTGAGATATCAGATGATGATGAGGATAACAGAGCAAAGGATGAAGATATATACTTCAATGAGGCAAATGAAGGGTGTGGTTCCAGTTTTGTTGAAGAGTCCACTACCTATACTCCTATGGATGGCATAAGACTGAGCATTTAGTCTAAAAATTTTGAACATAGTTGCAAAATTGATAAGCCCTCTTGCTATCGTAATGATGATGGTATTAAGTATGATAAATTTTATGTGGATTATGATTATCCTCATGAAGAAGAGATAGAGTCATTTGTTGTAGATGAGAAATGTGCTAATAATGTTGTAAGTGCATTAGGCAATGTTTATGTTTGCTCTTCTAATGATTACAATGATTTTGGATGCTATAATGACTTGGAGGAATTAGACATCCATGTTGAGAAAACCAAGGCTCTTATGTCAGCAATAAGTGTAATGGAAAATCCATTGTATGATGAGCCTCCATCTTCACCAGAGATAAGAAATAATGATCCTTATTGGTGCAGATATAATCCACTCTTTGATGAGGATTCTGATGATACATCTGATATAGGGTCATAATATGATCTTGAGCATGCAAAGCAACAGATTGATGTGCTCCCTGAGGGTATCATTTATGAATGTACTACCTTTGATATAGGTGTTGAAAATAAAGTTGAGTATCAAGGTGTCAATTACTTGGGGGAGTATGAATGTTTTCAATTTCCAGTTCAATGGGAAGGCATTTTGATGAAGCATGACAATGGGATGAATAATGAGAAATGTTATTTATGATATGAACATAACATATATGTGTCATGTAAGGATGAAAATTTTCATTTTATGCCTAACTCTACACTACAGGATGATGAAAATTACACTGGCAGTTTTATACTTAGAAAGGTTGTGAGAAACGATGATAACAAAGATTATAATCAGACAGATTCTCACTTGTTAAAAAGAGGCCTAACATTTGTTCTGGCAGGATTTAAATTGCTCTTACTTCAGTGGTACAATAAGGACAAATGTGAATGGAAAAACATTAGCTCCTTTAGAAGGTTGGCTTTTGACAGAGGTAGGAACTTATTCAGCGTTTTTGTGACTTAGTGCCACCAATCAGGAGGGTAAAACCTGGTTGAACTGAGGGATGCATAACATAGTTTGCATCTTTGAAATTCTCATGTTGGTTGAGTGGAGATTAGATCTCCCTTTTCAAGTCTTCTTTGCCTCTATAAATTTTGTACATATGTTGTTTATTTTGTTTTGTTTTTGTGCCTGGTCTGCTTCACTTGAAATTTTGAGATCTCAACATGCTTGCAAGAGGCATGTGTCCCCAATCGGAGCCACTGATGGAGCCCTCAAAAAAAAAAATCCTTGTTCCATAATAAAACCCTTATTGCATTTGGATATAGGGTTGCTATCTGCACAAGCTTATAATATTCTATTGGTCCATTGACTCCCTATTACCCGTTTCCAATCATTTTAATGTATCTTTAGTCATTCATTGTCACCTGGTAACCAACCCTTTCTAGCCTAGGTTCAAACCTTTCTATTTTATAAAATGGTGTAAGGATTTTTGAGCCCTTACGCTCTTTGCATTTTATAACTTAGAGGTTTTTGAGTTAAATATTGTCCTAGGGAGTCCCCTTCATAAGAAAAAACTAATGAGCACGTGCTTAAAATTTTCCCACTTATGACCTGATGAAATTCAATGTTATATCGCTCATCATTGATTTTTCATTGATTCACAAATTGTAATAGCGATAAGCGATGGATTGATGTTTTCCTTTTAATATTGCTCATCGCTAATGGCTTTTAAGTTTTCAAAATTATAATAGCGATGAGTGATACTTCTATCTTTATATTCTTATTGCTCATTACATCGGAATGGCGATGAGCGATGTGATTACTTGATCACATATATGTTTTGAATGTAAAATATCACATCAGCGATATGTGATGGACATAAAAAGTTGTAAATCTTCTCATCCTTAATTGCTTGCAAAATATATGAGGAGAATTAGCGATGAATGAGGACCTTATGTTATAAGTTCATCGCTCATCGTTGATTTGTTTTAGAACTTGAGTTCTAAATTGGCGATAAGCAATGGATGTTCTCTAAAAGGATTTTTCTAGCTAAAATCATATGATCCTATGAGCGATGTCTTTTGTGATGTTTGGTTTATGTAGGTTGTACGTGTCCAAAGTTGGTGCCATCATAACATTTTTTGTCGCAGATAGAAGCATCAGTACAGGGTTCGAATTAGTGATACAAGATAGGAGGATAAGTGTGACAAATGGTCATGCTATGGAACCAAGGGCTAAAGATCATTACCAAAATGTCTGCATCACTAATAAGAGTGGGGAAAAGACAAAATAGATCAGAAACAAGCGGTGGTCACTACATGGAATGGGCTACGTGGCAAAATCTTGAAGGTCTAGCATAAAGAAAAAAGGAAAGCAATGAGAAGACTGGGGAACCATTGATAAAGTTTTTTAAAGCAGGATAATCCAATGGACTAAGAATCACCACATAAATGCTTTCATCAAAAATTAGGATCAGCGATGAAGCGATGAAGTGTATAAAGAAATTTTCCCTCTAAGAAAAACTTGTTTTGTGTACTTCGCCAATATTAATGAAAGCACAGATTAAATTGGAGATACATGCTAATTGACAGATCACAATACTTGAGTTGGCATTGTTGTTTTCCGTGGATGAAGTTCTAAGTGCTTTAAAAGGAATGACTTAGATTCAATCTTGAGTTGTAAGTTATCAACTTGCTCGCATAAGGATATTTCAAGTCATTAATCTTGCATGCTTCAAATTGCCTATTTAATGAAGATTACTTGAGTGATTTTCCATGTCATAATTCATTTTGCAATGAATGAGTGTCGAAGGCTGATAAAGAAGTGTGCGAGAATTGAATTCTCCTGAGAAGTGTGTAAACATTCTAGGCAAGTAGGTCTATCATGGTGATTTGAGAGTCTGAGGGGCTAAGTTTGTTTGAGCCTAAGGGAGGTCTTGAGAATAAAAATGGAATACATGGAGCTCCTGATACACCAAAAGGAAGAGTAGGATTAGGGAAATTCAAGGATTATAGTACCAAGGATAATTACCATCCAAGAGAGTAGATAATTTCAGAAGAATTAGTCAAACACAAAAAGAAGAGGATGGTAAAATATGAAAAGAGGGCATGGATGGTGAGTGAACATTATAAGGCCTATCCAAAGGAATGTAATTCCCCATGTGAGGTTCTTAATAACTCTTCAGAAAATGAGGGTGAAACTAAATTAGAGGATGATTATTATCCCCTCTCCCTGGTACTATTGAGGAATCCTGATAAAGAGGTGGTGACAGTTTCTCCAGTCCCACCACAAGTAAAAAATAGGCGAATATCCTCTGAGGCTCATGACTCACAGTGATGATTACGCCCTATTTTTTTTATGATACCATTCCCTTTCTGTTAGGATTGTCCTATTCAACATTCATGTGATTTCAGTTTGTTTCATGTGCTGAGGTGGAAAGATTTTGGGCTGGTATGTAGGAGAAGTGCCAAACTAGTTAACCTTGGTAGTGTGTATGTCATTTACAGGTGATATACAAGTTTGTTTTGGAGCTGCTATTGGAGAATCTTCTTTGGTCAACAAGGATGAGGATTCAACACGGTTACAACAAACTCAACTTTTCAAGGAGCTAGCATGTCTTCATTTAGGGAATGTGGAATGTGGTCTTTTACTCTTCCATTTTCCTCAAATTATTGCATGTAACAAATTAAGAATATCTCAAATTCTAGTGCAAATGAAATAAAATGTAAGTTGCTCCCTTATCTTATAAAAGGGGATTTCAGGGCTTATTACAGAGGTCGGATTCTGAAGTCTTAAGAGAATACTAGGTAAAAGCTAAGTTTAGAAAGGGCACTTAGAATAGAATTTTGAAGTAGGCTAGTAGTTTGTCTTGGAGAAGAAGTCATGTATGTAACGATCTTAAATGAGTTTTATAGAAATTACTGATATCAAAATAAATATCAATCAAAAAATTTATACTCTCCTATGTATGTTCATTATGGAGTTATGAATCAGAAATACCAAAGATGTTATCATTTGTCTTCAAATATTTCATTTGAATGTATTACTCTATTTTCAGCTTTAATTCATGGAATTAATTAAAATGCTTGAATAGGGTTATAAGCTTTGTAAGGAATGGCTTAGGATTACTAAGAAGTGAATGTTTCTTACACAGTAAGTTTTCATAACGCAAAGCAATATGAAAATAGTTTGTTTCTCCCTTAAAAGAGTAATTTATAAATTATTGATCCTGTTGTGTACTTGACTCTGTTGTTACAATTGATTAGACACTAGTCATTCTATAAGAAAATCTTGCATAAGATGAAAAAATTGTGTTCCTGGCTCTAGACTTATGAGAAGAACAATACTCACAATAAAAAATCCCTCCAAGGGTAGTAGAAGTGGAATTAATCTTAATTCTTAGCAGATAGCTAGTCCTTAATTTGAAAATCTACCAAATTTACAATAGAAGTGATTTCATCTGCCACAGAAAGGAATTAATCTATGTATAAATGTGTTACTAATTGATTATATTGCACGGAAAATGCAATTAGGATTACCCTCCTAGGTTTCATAGAGCCTGAAGTGAAGGAGTACGGACTTGAAAATCCTATGCTCATTGTGTTCACCACTAACTTGATAGTTCTTCTTGGCTACTTCATAGAGGATTGTTCAGTTCTGCTAGAAAAATCACCAACACAGACCATGATAAATTTTGGGCAAGGGAAAACCCCATGTAACATCATGCGCCCTAATCTAGTTACCCACGATGTATTGATACCATTAACTTGCATTTGCTTTGCAACCTTATTCTAAGATGAAAATCTAAGTTCTAAGGTACGCCTACCATAGGTTTCAAGATCATAAATATCATGGTATTCATCAGTGAAACCTAGGGTTTTAAGCAATTTTGCATAATGTATTTTTTTATCTAACATTGCTCTAGTGGTACTGGTGGTAGACATGCTGATACAATGTGAAATTGTGAATTCCCTATTAGTCCTCCTTAATTTTTCTTAATTCTTAAGTCTCTTAACCCTAAACCTAAACTTCAAAGTTTGACAAAAGAAGATTTTAAGAAATGTCAAACAATGAAACATAGCCGTGAGAATTCTTTCACTTACCTGGATTTTGATTCTTGAAAAAATTAATGCTTATAGTCGTGGAAACTGGGTTACTGGAATGGCTTTGTTTGAAGTGGAACTGTGGAACCCAGAACAGGGTGGTGCACTACAATGAGCAAATCGAAGACTAAAATCTCCCCGTGTGCTGACCCTCTCACTTAAAAATAAAATCACTTAGTAGTAGAAAGTGCTTTTTTTCGAACATTAAAGTGAATGAAACTGAAACGTCTATGTGTTGCTTCCAGACTACACAATTAGTACATGGTTGACAACATTTAAAACAAGCCATTTATGATTTACTCCAGCATTGATAGAAAATTCTAAACTGTTGATCTTTGTTAATCTAATGGTTATAGGGTGATTCTGGAGGTTTAAGTTTGCAAGCCTAGTGCTTTGTGCATTTCATTCTAGAATGCAACTACAACCATACATCAAATTTTCATCAAATTGTTGAGTAATTTATGATATAAATAATAAAAATGTGTTTTAAAGTTGCTTTAAACTGTAATGTGCTAGGATTGACATCAAGGCCAAGGGGCCGGTAACTTAACGTTGCAAAGGACTTAATAAAATGAATTACAATGTCACATTATTACACAGTACAAATATAAATGTAAGCGCCAAGCTTTTGCTAGACCGCTGGTGACAATGTAAATGTAATACAAATGTGTGTCTAAAAATAAATGCATGGTACTTTCCAGGTCAACAATGCGCTTGTCGCTCTAAAAATAAACACATGGGACTTGCCGGGTCAACAATGCGCTCTGAAAATAAATGCATGGGGAATGGGGGGCTAATCAAACTGGGGAAAGGGGAGCTATGAAGATACAAAGTGTACTTATCCCCTTTGAGAACTAGACTCATGCTGAAGATGAGGGGTTGTAAAATTGCTCCCATGCAAAAGATGCACTTTGAAAATAAACACATGGGACTTGCCTGGTAGGCCATGGTGTCTAAAATAAATGCATGGGGCTTGCCTGGCCAACCATGCTAGGGAACTGGGAGCTATGAAGATACAAAATGTACTTATCCCCTTTGAGAATCAAAATCATGCAGAAGATGAGGGGTAGTAAAATTGCTCCCATCTTCTACTTGCAGCCTCCATGCACTAGGATAGCACTTATCTCCATCAGAGCTCCTCATTGTGGTTCAAAACTTGTTTGAGAAGTTAGGTGAACCAAATCAACTTCTTTCCAATTCCACCCATTTTGAACTTGAAGGAAATTGGTCTTTTACTCTATAACTACATAACTGGAGGTAGGAGAATTTAGAGTATCCCCAATAATACCACATCATCTTCTTCCTGAATCCTTATTAACCCTACAAAATGAAAAACCTTATGACAATTCAAACATTGCAGTCAATAGTATAGCCATTAGCCTTCAATGAATGATTTCAGTTGTGCTCACTATCCTTATTTATGGGCCAATAGTGTCACCAATAGTGCCACTACCAGCTTGGTCCCTGTGTACGCCTCACACGTGTCATGTGTGAGGTTTGGTATAGACTATAGTCATAATCACGATCCATGCAAACCAAAAAACTAACTTAATTGATTCGTGTAAATTAAGCCTTACATTTACAATTTAAATGTTTAATTTGATTGATGTCTGGACTTTGATAGCCTGGCTACATGCAAACTGTACCTCAACCTGACAAGCTGTCAATTGCCAAAATCACCAGTGTCACTCAAATGATACGAAATCATTACAAATCTTTATCATCTACGAATCTACATCATCATCTATGATTCTACAGTACATCATGCAATTTTCAATATAAAGTTATCCAATCAATCGCTCTGGAGTGGATGTTCATATGGCATTAATCTGTGCCATCGCCCGCAATACCACATCCACACTTTCTTCAAAAACTATTAAGATATGGCATTAATGAGCGATGAGCCTTGATCTCGCCATGTGTCTGCATCTAACGGTTCTAGTGTAATTCTAGAGGTTTCAATTCACAAATCTAGTGCTTCAGAGATTTACTTCTAGAATGCAACTACAACCATCCATCAAAAATTCATCCAACGGTCGTGCTTATATTGATTTGCGTTGACATTTAGCTACAGATATGGAATATCCTTTTCACACATGGAAGATTAATTTTTTAAGCCTTGGTCCTATGTTCTTCCTAGGTGGTCCCTCTTTTAAAACAAACTTTATGCACGTGCATATTTCTCCCACTTAAGTTCTTCTATCACTCATTGCCAAAATCCTTCAACCCATTGGGTTCATTACTGTGATGAGCCTTGATCTCGCCACGTGTTTGCATCTAACAATTCTAGTGTTATTTCAGAGTTTTCATTTAAGAAATCTGGTGCTTTAGAGATTTACTTCTGGAATGCAACTACAACTGTCCATCGAAAATTCATCCAACGGTCGTGGTTATATTGATTTGCAGTGACATTTTACCATTGAATTTTTTTATTAGTTTGAGATTATGCTAATTCGCCAATGTTTTTTCTTATGCATTTCAAAATAGGTTTAATTCGCCAATGAATATATATTTTGGTTTGAAAAAAAGTTTTAATCACCAATAAAATTGTTTTCTCTATTTTGAAAACAAGATTAATTCGCCAATAGAAATATTTTCTAGGTTTGAAAATAGATTTTAATCACTAATGAAAATATTTTATCGGTTTAAAAAAAATTGCAATTCGCCAGGATTTTCCATAAACTTCTACCGCTTAGAAAAGATTCGCCAATTGAGATTTTTTTTTCATCCAAAAAACAAAAAAATTCACCACTAAAATTAATATTTTTATTGGGAAGTATACAAGATTCGCCATGATTTTACACCTTTTCCGGAGGGGGTTTCTTAAAGTTATCCTTGGTCCATGAAAACCAGTATGAGAATGAAACCTTGACATGTGAGGAAGAACATAAATATAGTCTTGTTTTTGGATTTTGGAGAGCTTGAGGTTATTGATTTTTCTCATCAAGTTGAACATGATATCAAATCAGAACTCTCGTTTCAAGGATATGATATTGATGTTTCTATAAAGCTTCAAGAGAGTTGCTATGAAGTCAAAATCAGTCCTTTCATGTAGAAAAGTAAAAGAAAGTTCAAAGAAGACCTTTTTTGGGATGAGATAGAAGAGTTTCATTCAAACTTAGATATCAAACCAACATTTATTGAAGAGGGAGATCATGAAGTAACTCATGTGGATGAGATTTTTTGTTAGGTCACTAGATGGAAAGACAAATAATTGGTATTTGAGCTTTCCTGTGAACTTTTTTGCTTCATAGAACGACTTGTGGATACATTCAAAGATGAGTTCCTTCTAGACCTTGCTACTTTTGTCGAAGAATAGGAAAACATTAGATGGAAAAAGGGAGAGTCTAATATATTTTTCAAACATATTTTTAATTTTTTTAGTAATTATTTATATTATCTTTGGTATTTTTATTAAAAGTAGGCCATCAACATCAAAATATATGGTTAATTATCTTCTTAAGAAAATTTATTTGAAATTTTGAAGAAATATGATGCACTCGAAAAGAGATTCCATGTTGATAAAATATATATTTTTATTTTGAATAAATAGTTAATACAAAAAATTATTACATTGAAATAGTTATGTTTTTTATACATGTAACTTTCAAGATTTATTTAAAAATATATATTTATCAAAAAAAAAGTCCATGTATATATATATATAAAAGGTTGTGTCCTTTTTAACCTCATCTTTCAACATTTTATCAACTACTAAATAATAGTGTGAATTTTATAAAAAATTACATTCAAAATTTTTATTTTAAAAATGTATATATAAACAATAAATACACTAAAAAATCTACATTTCATTATCTTCCATCATTTCAAAATTTAAAACATGCAATGCCATTTTGTCTTTAAGCAATTCAAGTTAAAAAGTTATATCAGTGCTGACCATTTCTTTTATAAAAGTAGGACAGTTCTTTGAATTTTTTCTCTAGATTGCTTTTTCTAAAATTCTTGTATGCATACACATTTAAATACAAATAAACACAAAAAAAAAATAGTTTCTTTGCTTTATTACTTGCATGCCAAATTAATTACAAAAAATCTTATTTTAGTATTCTTATAACATTTAAAACATTCAAAGATGGCGATTAAGAATTAAAAACTTGACCAACAATTTTATATAGTCTATTTCTAAAATTGGTAAAATATCCTTTATCTTTCTTTTTATTGGTTCATGTTGTCAATAGTGAGTGCAAAAATTAGGATTTTTCTTTTTTAAACATTTAGTTAGATAAATGTTTAAAAAATTGGTTGTTTTAAACATTTAGTTAATATAAGAAGCTAAGGGTGTAATATGATTGTTTGTTGTTGTATAATGTTATTATTATAATTAATTAATATTATAAAAATAAAAAATATTCAATTATACAAATATATATTATTATAATAACTCCATATCTATCTATATATATTTCTTCTTATTCTTTTGATAATGTGATATTTATGTAATTTTTGCCTTGCTAAATTATATTATATGTATATTTTTTAAGTAGATTTTATTGAAATATTAATTGTAGATAGATAAATTTTACTTTGATATTTATTATAGATAGATAAATTTTATTGTGATATTTAATACACATTGGTAAACAAATATAAAATATGCATTGAGTGTTCTCACATTTATTTAATAAGCTTTGAAAATCTTACCAATTATTAAAAAAAATATGTAAAATACTACCTCTAAGTAAAGCTTAGGATGAATATAGAATTAAAAACTTGACCAACAATTTGAACAAGGAGCTGATGGCTATTCCTTTGGCCTCAGAAGTCAAAGATGTGATCTTCTCTTTTGAAGGTAACAAGGCCCCTGGCCCTGACGACTTTCCTTTTTTGTTCTTCCAGTTGTGTTGGGAGATTGTCTTTGAGGATGTGATTAATGCTACTAAGGAGTTTTTTGGCTCCAAAAGCCTCCTCAAAGAGCTTAATGTGACTTCCATTGTTTTGATTCCTAAATCTTCCGATGCAAAGTCTTTTGGTGAGTTTCGCTCAATCAGCCTCCGCAATTCTTTTTATAAAATTCTTTCGAAAGTGCTTGCAACTAGATTGCAAAAATGCTTGTCGTTTCTAATCTCTAAGCACCGTAGTGGTTTTTTCAAGGGTCGTCAGATCCTTGATTCTATCATTACGGTTCATGAGCTCGCTCACTCCATTAATGTTTCTAAAAAATAGGGTTTCTTTCTGAAGTTGGACCTATTCAAAGCTTATGATAGAGTGAGCTAGAGATTTCTCTTGAATGTTCTAGACTGGTTTGGTTTCTGCAAAAAGTTCCTCCAACTTGATGAGCAGCTCATTTCTTCTCCCTTGTTTTCTATCCTGGTGAATGGCTCTCCTCCTTTCTTTAGGAGTTTGTGTGGGTTGAGGCAGAGAGACCCTATATCACCACTCTGTTTCTTCCTGATGGTGGAGGCTTTGGGTCGTAATATCTAGAAGGTGCTTCAAGCCGAGATTCTGATGGGTCTTTTGCTGTCTTCCAGATGTGATCCATGTTAGAAACCAAGATCTGAAATGCAAACTCGAAAATAACCTTCCACAAAGAGAAAAACAAAAAAATAGAGAGATTTGCAAAAAATGTGCAAAATATTATTATTCAGGAATTCATAATTACATGAGATGATTTGCTTTATAAAAGCAAGTATGCATAACCCTAATCTTATCTTGAGCAACAAGATAGCTCAACAAGATAAGGATGAGAATAATTAACCTAGGAAGTAAGATATTACCTAAGTAAAGTTATGCAAGTGTAATTAAATATTAGTTACACTAACAATTTGATCACTCACCAACAATTTTTTGATGATACTATTATGGTGGGTATTTCTTCGATTAAGGAGGTTAGAGTTGTTAATTGGTTGATGGTAGACTACGAGAAGGCTTCTAGTTAGAGGATCAACCTTCCTAAGTGTCAAATTTTCTTCCTCAACACTCTTGAAGCTCTACAGATTAAGCTTGCTAGAATATTGTCTTGCAAAGAGGTGAGCTCCTATCTTCTTATTTGGGGCTCCCTTTGTGTATCTCTAAGATTCTAGACTCCTTTTGGCTAGGTTTGCTCGATAAATTCAGCAGGAAGCTAGCAGGCTGGAAAGGTGCACTCCTCAATCAGGCAAGTATAATTAAGCTTATTTCTTCCACTCTCCAAAATCCGCCCCTATATGCTATGAGTTTCTTTAGGGTTCCTGTTAAGTTTGAAGGTAAAATGGAACATATTATGAGAAGATTCTTGTGGTTGAGGGTCAAGACTAAAGATAGAATTCCCCTTGTGGCATGGGATTCAATGTGCAGACTGAAGAAGTGGGGAGGTCTAGGTATTAGAAATCTAAAGTATTTTAATAAGGCTCTTTTGTTGAAGAATGTGAGGAGGCTCCTAAATGGGGATGCTAGGTGGGCCTCTTTGGCAGGTAAGAAGTACCTATATGGTTTGGAGAGACCTTGGAACTTGTTGTCTTCAGAGGTAATCCCTTCTGGTTCATGCTTCTGGAGGAATGCCATACTGTGTAGGGACCTTATTGCTAGAGGTGTTAAGTGGATGTTGGGTGATGGTACTAATATTCTTTTCTAGGAAGATGTTTGGTGTGGGGTATGCCCTCTTATTTTTCTTCCTTGGGCGCCCCCTATTGTCCCCTTGTGTAAGCATTTTTTTGGGGCCAAGGTGGTCGATTACTTTGTTGATGGGGAGTGGAAGAATTTTGAGATATGGGACCCATCTCTGAAGGTTCTGAAGGATTTCTTATGTAAGGTCCGGATCCCCTCTTTCCCGAGACCGAATAGAGTCATTTGGGCCCCTTGTTCAAGTGGTAATTTTTCTGTGGTTTTTGCTCTCATAAGCTCTTTGGATGTGGCCCCATCTCTTCCTTCCTGGGGGAGGTTGTGGAATAAGAAGTTGATTCCCAAAGTTAATGTTTTTTTCTGGCTGCTTATGCAAGGTAAAGTTCTTACGCAAGAGAACCTTTGTAAGAAGGGGTTTGTGATTCCTAGTAGATGTGTTCTTTGTGAAGCTAATGGTGAGAACGAGCTCCATATTCTCCTTGATTGTGATTACTCTTTTTCTCTTTGGAGTAAATTTCTCAGACTTTGGGATATTGGTTGGGCCTTTCCAGATTCTCTTGCTAAGTTTTTTGACCAATAGACTTGTCCTTCTTCCTCACCCATTTTGTGGTGGTTGTGGGATTTTATGGCCCCGCACATTACTGGAGGATTATGGAAAGAGAGAAATAACAAGATTTTTTGGGACTCTAAGCTTAAGGTTGATAGTCTTTTTATCAAGATCTGTCAGGCCATTTTGGAGATTTTTTCTTTAATTCATTCTAACTCTGATCATTGTGTCCCTTCAACTTGCCTTGCTGGTTATGAGCTTATGGTGACTTCTAACTAGAAGATAACTTCAATTCCTATTGTGAATCCTAAGTCAAGCTCAATTGCTAGAATGAACACAAGATGGAAGCCTCCTCCTTTTGGTTGGGTTAAAGTTAACTTTGATGGGGAAACAAAGGGGAATTCTGGGCCTGCAGGTTGTGGGGGGTGTTAAGAAATGATATTGGCAAACTCCTTGGTGTGGTGGCACTCCCATTGGGTACTCAGACCAATCATTGCGCGGAGGTAAAGGCTGTGTTCATTAGTGTTAAATATGCTATCAGCAAATGATACTCCAAATTATGGGTGGAAGGTGACTCCATGAACATTATAAATTATGTGTGGAACTCATCCTTCGAGTTGGAATTTCGACCAACTTATCAAGGATACAATAATTATGTTGCAATCTTGTGATGAGACCCGCGTCTCTCACGTTTACCGATAAGGAAACTTGTTGGAAATT
The DNA here is from genome assembly GCA_007258455.2 of Sequoia sempervirens. NCBI lineage: Eukaryota > Viridiplantae > Streptophyta > Pinopsida > Cupressales > Cupressaceae > Sequoia > Sequoia sempervirens. Next base: position 1,124,650,181 of record VDFB02271358.1, on the reverse strand, counting down.
TTTTTTGCCAATGAGGTTGTCAGCTTAAATGAATTTCATTCGTGGGAGGAGGGATCGATCCTTCCCGAGAAAGCTAGGAGTTTATTAAGAAATGATGGCGTGGGGTGAGGTGATGCGACATTTATGGTCTAGTACCTTCCTTCATTTTGCACACTTTGTGGGTGTTTTGCAACTCTTTGGTCTCTAGTTGAGTTTTTTTTCGCAAGGGTTCTGTGAGTCTTGTGTCAGTTGCCACGGGTGGTGATAGGAGCTGAATCGAGCCACACTCTTGTGGTGACATTTAGAGGAAGAAGAAACTATGGAATACTTTGAGCCATGGGAATTTCACTCCATTTTTGGAGAGATTGCATGGGCATGACCCTAATGCCTCAGCACAATTTGTTTATTTCTGGCATAATCGCAAGCTCAAGGTTAATGGTTTGGAAGTGGAGGTTAATGAGGACTTGGTTGCCACTGTCATGAGGATGTCAACTGTGGGTCAAAAAATTTTGAAGGATAAAAAAAAGTAATGAGGCGATGGTTCAGTTTTTTTAAAGATGATGAGAGGAAGAATTTAATCAAATTGGAGAGTTGGGGTTATGAGAGAAATTCCCTCAAGAAAATTTAGGCGAGTGTTGCTGAGGTTATGATGCATTACGTGACTCTGGATGGGAGGTTTAGAGCTATTCTTGGTCACCATTTTACTCTCTTCAACCATTTCAGACATGGTTTGTTCATTTCACTCCCTTTCTTTTTGTTATCTTCTTTGGAGGTCTTGATGTACGCACATCTGAAGAATAGGAGGGGCCTCGTCCTCCATCAAGGGCTTATCTTATTAATCATGGAGCACGTTAAGACTCTTATCCTTGCTTTGGCCATCAAGGGAAAGGAAAAAGTTGTAAGTGATTTGTCTAGGTCGTTGGGTTTGGAGTCCCCTTCGGAGGAGGAGGAATGGAACGAAGATGAGGAGGATGCTTTTCCCGTGGCTGTGACTACGTGTTCAAAGAAGAGTAAAGTGGTTGGTGCTAAGTGTAACAGGTCTGCTAAGAGGCTGGCCCTTTCTGAGAGTGAGGACACAAAGGTGGGGTCAGGTGATTCTTCTCCCAAGTTTGTGAAGGTGGTTGTTGGTAAAGTTGTTGCTGGTGGTGGTTCAGAGGTGGGGACTCAGGGTAACACTGAGGGTTTGGTTGATAAACCGAGGAGGCTGTCAAAACATATTGCTAACTTGAAGAACAGGGCCTTTGAGGTTCCAACCAAGGACCCAAATGTGGCTAGTGAGGTTAAGGTTTCAGGTGAAAAGACTGTGGCCATTGTGGATTCTCCCATGTAGGACTTGCCCAAGGAGGAGTAGGACAAGGAATTTAGGGGTATGGATGAGGAGGATGCGAAAAAGAATAAAGCCAAACAAGAGCCTTTGAAGGTAAATCCTCTTTCTGAGGAGTTTTCTTACCTTGATGATGATGCTACCTCCATGTTTGATTTACTAGATATGGCTAGAGCTAGGGCCACTAGGACCTTTAAATTGGCCAAATGGATTCTTCATGAGTTCAATAAGATTAATATAAAGAGTGGAGGTTTAAAGGAAAATATGAAGAATGTTTCGAAGGGTTCAGTGTCGGACATTCTTATAGACAGAATGGTGGACCTTGAAGGTTCCTATCACGACTTTAAGTTTTTGTGTGATGAAAGATTGGTGGCTTTGGAAGCCAAGGTTTTAGGCATAAGTATGGATATCAAAAAGTTAATGCAGGCTTGCCATATTTTTGTGAAGAATAGTGTAGACTCCTTGGAAGTCCTTTTCAAGAAAATAAGTGAGCTCAGGGAGGATCAGGTTTATTTCTCTAAGCTTATGGAGAAAGAGCATGCGGCCAAGGGCAAGGGTAAAAAGGCTACTAAGGATGATGACAAAGGTCCTACTAGCAGAGGGTTGGCTGATTGGAAGAAAACATTTGACGCTGAGAAAGAGCTGTTGGATATGGCTGAGAGGCACAAGAACCAATAGATTGAGGTTGCCAACACTCTGAGTGGCTTGAATTAGTGTCTGGTCTTTTCTTTCTTGCTTTTTGTTTCTTGCTAGGTGTAGGTTTCTTTTAGGTTATTTTGCTATTTTTTGGCTATTGGGTGTTGTTGGTGGTTATTTGTCTCACTTTTTGTATAGCACCCGCCCGTTTGTATTTTTGGTTGTTGGGTTGTTGTTGGTGATCTTTGAAAATCTTTCTTGGCAGCATTTTGTATCCTTAGTTGTAAAGGGTTTCAGTCCCTTTTAAAACCTGTTTTTTCCCTATAATCAAAACATTCATAAAACACCAAAGCAACCAAAAGAGTATAAATCAAAGAAAATATTAAAAAAAAATTGAGTGAAGGAGGTCTAAAATTTAGTCTCAAATAGTTTAATGATCAAAACAAGTGAAAAAGGCAACATAAACAAGTATGCATAAATCAACTTTCAAACAAACTTGAACTTGTATGCACATCAAGACACTACAAAAATCTTCATCTATTTTTTTTCATTGTTGACTACACTTTACATTTCACACCTAATGTGTAGATAAGAATGGGATAGGTTGGATAGAAGTGACTTTGAGTGAGTTAAGAGAACAATTACCACCCAGTATAGATATAAAAATCTTAGAACAAAAAACAATTTTATAATATCTTGAAATCTTTTTGAACTAGAAAATATTCTAACAAAGATTACCATTGAGAGCTCTACACTCTATGAACTAAAATCAGCGCGCGCGCACACACACACACACACATGCGCGTGTTGATGAAAGACCTTAACAACATTGTCATCTATAAGGAACTTTTTTCCTCATGAAGAGAGTAGTCTCATAAGAGTGGTCACAACACAAGTCAATGTCATTGACACCTACTAGAAACTTCTTTTGAATGTGAAATGGTAATCTGTTAGATTCTTTGTTGGTTCACTTGCTTTTACCAAATGAACAATAATGTTTTGTTGGCGATTTAATCAAACACATGCAACACATGGGTGCATGCTCATTTGTGATTTATGCATAGTAGTGGTGAGTCACATTTGGAACGTATAGTTTCAAAGATAAATTGATTCGTGCTCTACCACAATAAAACTTTTCATCACTCATGAAATGCAAACCCAACTTGCAGTATGAATCACAAAATCTAATGGCGTGAAAGAAAACCAGGTCAACATGCTCAACAATAAGACCAAAATGAAGGCATATATAGAATTATAGTATTACTATATAGGTAAAACATTACAATTGAAAGATCTTTATCTTGTTCACTAAACATTTAAATTTAAAATAATTATCTCAAATTCTTATAAGAAGTTAATTTTAGAGACTACATCTAATATTATAGACCTCTCTTTGATATTTGTGAACTTGTGGGGGTTGGATTTGCAATACTCGTTTTCATGCTGTCGTCTCACAGGATTGCTCGTCTTTTGCTGATAAGAACACAGCCACATTTTCAGTTCGTCAAAGTTTTTAAGATGATACGAAAAAACTACGGAAGTAGGCGAAAATTGCTTTCAGTAGGTGAAACTGCTTTTTAGGTAGGTGGAGAAATGACAATGTTGTAATCCAGAATTCAATATTTGCTTAGGGAAGCTCAAATTTGTAGATTCATGAATTTATTATTCTGTAGGAGTTGGTAGACATTTGAGAAGATTCAATTAGAATAAGGCTTCTTCATAAAGATGACAGTTTTCGCAATAATGGTGAAAGAAAGTTCTACGCCAATCCATGGATACAAATATGTGGCTTTGATTTTCACAGCAATTTTAGGTGAGAGGCTTGTAAGACAAATAAAAAGGTTATAAAGACCTTGAATTATAAGCAATTTTAAAATAAAAGACATGATTCTCAATGTTTGGGATAGCAATATATCAACATTGAGTGGAGACAAATAGAAATGTTACAAAGACGTTTAGTTACATGCAATTTTAAATTAAAAGACACGATTCTATATAAGCTCGTCTTAGCTGAGACTTGAACATTTTCAATAGATGCGACAATGCTGATTTGACTGTTTGGATGTTTGATTAGAATAGAGAACATAGGATGTCGTCGGTTCAAAATTGCAACGAAGGAGAAGTTAAATAGAAAGAAGAATATGTGGATTACGAAAATTATTGAGTGGATGACTAAATAGGGAATTAACATGCATGAGTGCCCAAACACTAATGTGAATAAATCAACTTAGACAAAAAGGACAATATTATGTCAAGCAATTCAATCCCCCATATGATCATGGGCAAAAGCACAATATAGGAGCACAAATAAAATGAAAAGCTAAAATGCTAATAGGCCAACCAAGAACTCGCATACATCATCTTAGATGTAAAACAAGGAGGTGGAAAACACCCAAAGAGTAACGGACAAATATGGTTTGTCATCTTTCAACATTGGGATCAATGGGAATAAAATGACATTACAATCATATGGAGTATATGACTTATGAGGACATTTGGATCAAATATTTAGATACTCTAAAATCAAATCTTTACTAGCATTGTTTGAAGATGAGAAAATAAAAAATAACAATAGATTATTTGATCGACAAAGAAACAGGGGATTATCAAAAATAGGAGTTGAGGGTTGTTGGATGAGACTTTTATATCTTGTTGATCAGTTCAACCCTTGAATCCCACATTGTGATAGGGCCAAACCTACCCATGAAGTAAGGTACCTTTTTCATTCATTTGTTTAGCCTCACCCAAATCCCTCCTCACATCCTCTACTATAGACATGACCTTTTGCAAAGCCTAGACTATGCCTTCTCCTCTTGAGTATGCTCCTAGCAACCCAACTCACACATGCATTACAAAATAGTATGCATTGAATTAGTCCAACTAGCTTTGTGCCCCTAACAATCATCTCTAAAAGTTATTGTCTCCTATGTAGCTCATACCAATATTCTCATAGCCACACTACATCCCAGTTAGGAAAACTACCCAATTACCAATGTAGTCATGTAGACTCAACTTTGCAATGAGGACTAAGAGTCACATGCCCCTTATCCTCTTTTGTTACTTCCAATAGACTTGCCACATGACTTGTACTCCTTAAGTACTTGTGTGCTCTTCCAAAGTCACCCATATGGGACCCTATCCACTTAAGCCAACTTTGCTCTATTCTCTTAGAACTCGAGGTCCTAGACCGCTTTTCAACATCCTCCATATCTTAAGCAACTTGGGGTGTGTGCCCAACACAAGCCCTTTCCTTTAGACATGTATCTTTCTTTGTTCCACTCAACACAAATATGATATATCCATTAAAAAGAGCCTTGCACCCTCTTGGACTCGCCTAGCACAACAAGTACCTTTATTAAGATAAACAACTCTCCCAAGGAGTCATCCCATGCAATGTCCAATTACATCACTTCATTGGGCTAAGATTCTAGAATCACCTTAGAACCGTTCTATTGCAAACTTAGCTGCTTTGCTTTGTTGGTTCAGGACTTGATCCAACCTTAGAGCCTCCTTAATGTTCAATGTAGTTACTCCACTTCATTGGGTTGGGATTATGTTCTAGCAGTGACAAGAAACCTCACATATCCACAAGGAAGCAAGATTATTTTCCTTTAGCCCTAAGATCCATGTAGGACACCCAACATCATGCCTATATGCCAAGACTACTCTTCTTCCTTGGGGGTATTGTCCCAGGTCGATTTCCTATCTCCTTGTCCTCCTAGACATTCAACCTAACCTTACCCCCTAGATATCTTTGATACCAACTATGGGAGGGCCAAACTTGCTCACGAAGTAAGGCATTTTCTTTCATCCATTTATTTGGCCTCACTTGACATTGGTAATCCATACTATTTTATTCTCAGATAGTAGTCAAAACCTTTTGTAAATCTTAGAGTACACCTTCTCCCCTTAAGTATGCTCCTAACAACTCTCACAAATGTACTATGCAATTGTATACATATGGGTCCTCGTATCTTTATTCCCTAACACTCCAACTCCAATCTTCCCATCTCCCTTAGGCCTTGAACCTTAGTCCTAGCATCCATTGAACGACCTACTAACTCCAACCCTATTGTGTAGGCTGCCCTTATTCTAGCCACCAAGAGTCCCATTATGTCAACATGACTTTCTCTTCTAACTTCTTAAATTCCCACCATTCACCTTTGACTCCTCAACCTGATTGAGACCCCTACTTAATCCTTTATGCATTGTTAAAAGCTTTCACATCTTGAAAGCAGAGAGCGCAGCCTCAGAGGGACCCTCATAATTTATCATTTATGTGGTGTTGAATGCGACACAGTGCAAAGAATTTAATTTTGTAAGCATCCTTCTTCCACGTTCCACAAAGAGGGGCATGGGTGGCAATGAAGATTTTCACCAACCAATGTAACTCACATTGAATTAAAGAATTCCGAGGCCGCATTCTAGATAATTAGGATAAACCAGTGTTGTAATAGGCTGAAGTCTGGTGTCATGTACTGAGGTCTGTTGCTGAGTACTGTAATGGCGGAGGTTGCAGCAGCAGAGTATGAAGATGCCCTGAACTGGTCGAAAGCCGCAGATTTGCTGAGAGAAAGCCATGTGAAGGAAGTGAAGAACATGGTGGAAGAGTTCAGTGGCATCAAGACTGTGTTTTTGAGAGGATCGAAGCTGAACATAGCCCAAGTTGCTGCAATCGCTCGCAGGCCCCAGGTGAAGGTTGTGCTCGATGAGAAAATTGCCAAGAACAGAGTCGATGAAAGCTCGGATTGGGTTATCAATAATATTAGCAAAGGCACTGATACTTATGGAGTAACGACTGGATTTGGGGCTACTTCACACCGCAGAACGGATCAGACTTTCGAATTGCAGAAAGAATTGATCCGTTTTCTGAATGCTGGAGTGTTAGGAGACGGAGTTAATTGTTTGTCTGGCTCTGCTACTAGGGCTGCCATGCTGGTAAGGACGAACACTCTGATGCAGGGCTACTCCGGTATCAGGTGGGAGATTTTGGAGGCTCTGCAGAAGTTAATGGATGCCCACATTATGCCTAAGCTGCCTCTAAGGGGGACTATTACGGCATCTGGAGATTTGGTGCCTCTGTCCTACATTGCAGGGCTGCTTACTGGGAGGCCTAATTCTGTTGCTGTTGCAGAAGATGGGACTGAGATGAGTGCTGAGGAGGGTTTGAGATTGGCTGGGGTTTCTAACCCTTTTCAACTCTATCCCAAGGAAGGGCTCGCTCTTGTCAATGGAACTGCAGTAGGTGCTGCGGTTGCTTGCACTGCATGTTATGATGCTAATGTGTTGGTTGTTTTTGCAGAGGTTGCATCTGCAATGTTTTGCGAGGTGATGCAGGTGAGAAATATTTAAATGTGCTGCACCGGTCTCCTTAAATATGTTCAGTTCAACAGCTGGTCAATGGCAGTTTGATCATAAACTTTCTCATGCAAAAATTTATTTTTGACTGAAATTGTCTGATATTTAAGAATAGATGTCCTACACAACTTGTACTGGAAATGAATTACCAAAAAACAGATTCAAAATTAATAGACTTTTCCTGTTCTGTTACAATTTATTTCATTTATAGGTCTCTAGTCATCATATTTAGATGCTATTGCCCCATCTAACTTCTTGGACGTAAGGAACAAATTAAGTAGTAATGAATATTAATTAGTTAATTTAATTGGGCTAGTTAGGATTGCTGCTGTGCTCTTTAGCTATTAGGTTTTTTTATGGTGTAAATATTTATCTTAAATAACCACTACCCCTGACCTACAGACAAGAACTATTACTATACACTGATTAATATTAAGATCTCTGTCCTGAAATTCAATTCAGTCGATGTTCTATCACTATCTCATTGCCCTTTTGCCAGAGTCAATATGTGAACAGACTACTCATTAACATAAGAATAGACAAATGCAGAATTTAAACGTTTTCAACAGATTTTTGTTTTGGATCGTGAGGGATGCACCACAATATTTGTTTGTTATGCTAATATGGCATTTGCGACAGGGAAAACCAGAGTTCACGGATCCATTGACTCACAGGCTGAAGCACCATCCAGGCCAAATGGAAGCCGCAGCAGTAATGGAGTGGCTACTGGAAGGGAGTTCGTACATGAAATCCGCAGCCAAGGTGCACGAAACAGACCCGTTAAAGAAGCCTAAGCAGGACCGCTATGCCCTGCGGACCTCCCCACAGTGGCTGGGTCCCCAAATCGAAGTCATCCGCATGGCCACGCATGCAATAACCAGAGAAATCAATTCCGTGAACGACAATCCCCTCATAGATGTCGCCAGAGACAAAGCTCTGCACGGCGGCAACTTTCAGGGCACACCAATTGGTGTCTCCATGGACAACGTTCGCCTGGCGCTGGCCGCCATTGCCAAGCTCATGTTTGCTCAGTTCTCAGAGCTTGTCAACGATTACTACAACAACGGCCTGCCGTCCAATCTTTCCGGCGGAGCAAACCCTAGCCTGGACTACGGCCTCAAGGGCGCAGAGATCGCCATGGCCTCGTATACTTCCGAAATACAGTATCTTGCAAATCCTGTAACGAACCATGTCCAGAGTGCAGAACAGCACAACCAGGATGTAAATTCCCTGGGCCTGGTCTCTGCCAGAAAGACCGCCGAAGCCATCGAAATTCTCAAGCTCATGGTGTCCACATACCTGGTCGCCCTGTGCCAGGCTGTGGATCTTCGCCATCTAGAAGAAAACTTCCATGACGGCATAAAACAGGGGGTTGGCCAGGCAATCAGGAAAACCCTATATTCAACAACAGAGGGCCTGCTATTGCCCACCAGGTTCTGTGAAAAGGAGCTCCTGCAGGTCGTTGACAGGCTCCCTGTTTTCACCTACATAGAAGACGCTGCGGGGCCGTCTTCTCCATTAATGCTGCAGCTTCGCCAGGTGCTCATTGAGCAGGCCCTAAAATCCCAAGAAGAAACGAAGGGTTTCTCTATAGTTAACACAATATCTCTGTTTGAACAAGAGCTCAGCAGAAAACTCACCGTCGAGGTTCCCCTGATACGCCAAAACTTTGAAGCAGGACATTTCGAAGCTGTTAACCAAATTCAGAGCTGCAGAACTTATCCTCTTTATAAATTTGTGCGAGAGGAGCTCGGAACGAGTTTGTTGTGCGGGCCGACTGGGGGAACGCCCGGGGAGGATATTGAAAAAGTTTTTGTGGCGATTGGAGAAGGCAAGCTGGAGAAATGTGTGATGCAGTGCTTGGATGGATGGAATGAATCGCCTGGGCCATTTCTTCAGCTCAAGAAGAACAACCATGTTTGTGAAGTAGTGAAATCTAGCCATGCGTGCGGGTGGAGCTGGTCCCACCAGATTGGAGGGCAGCATCAGCAGGTCAATGGAGGGAAGGGCTACTGGCTTCTCTCTATCATTTGATTTCTGATTTCTCATTATATCTCTGTATTTGCACATTGTACTGGTTTGAGTATGGTTTTACATCCTACAAAGTATTGGGATATTAGAGCATTATCTTACGTTTTGATTTGTTTAGGTGGTTCATATAAAATCATGTTAATAATTGAGTTCTATTGAAGAAACTAATATGATCACATGAGCCATTTGAGTCTTATTGAAGAAACTAGTGTGATTTCAAATGAGTTAGATGAGTCATTTAAGCAAGTCAAAACTTAGAGTGTGCTGTTTAACTGAATGTTTATATATATATATATTGAAGTTAACAAAGAGGTTTTCTTATTTTAATTTTAAACTAAATAGATTATTTAACAATTTTTAAATAATTTGTGAATGTAATTTTTCAAAAAAACAAATTAAAAAATATCTGTAAAAATAAGTAAAACAAATTAAGCACAAGTGTCAAATATAAGAAGATTGAGAAGTAGTTGAATATAAAGAATCAAGAGATCCAAATGAGAACACAAAAATCAACTAAGATGATTATTATAATGTATTGTACAATTTTTAAATCAAGAGAATTGAGAGCCACACATTACAATTAAAACCACACTATAAACCCTGGTGGGTGATCTTCCCCTCACATTTTGGTGTTGCCAAGTTCTAAATACACAACCATTATTCTTTTCTTTAAATGGTTAAATAGTTCGATCTACACCCTAGAGGGGTTTTGTACTATATAATTATATATAATAATTAGAAGTAAAAATAATTTTATAATATAATAACCTTTTTAATTAATTGTATTAAAGATTATAATTATGTAATTTTTAATACAATTAATTAATCTATAGTGTGAATAGGGATATGTGTAGCTAATGTTTGGGTAATGTAACCTTTAATTTATATAATCATTTTTATAGCTTTATAGAGGTAGTAGGGTCAACTAGGTTGGTCTTAATGGGATTAATAGGGTATATGTTGGAAGAGCAAGGAGATGTCATTGATGTTGTTGGCAACATGAGCATGTAGGATAAGTACAAGGTATACTATTATGTGTTTCAGTGTTGTTATTGATGTCAACATTGTATTTTGGTGTGAAGGCTTTTATTTTGATGTTTGTGGAAGACAATTTTGCAAGAAGGTTTGATTCGGTGAAGGCATCTATGTTGAAAAATGACTAAGTGTTTTTACTAGTGTTTTTGGGTACAAAGCATCCAATTGTTGGGTCCACACTAGTCCACAAATTAACATTTCACTTTGCAGTTCTAGTATGTTTTTGTTGGTTGTTAGAAGCATCTAATTCTAGAATTCCATCTTGTTTTGGCTTTTGGTTTGAAAGATATGAATGACAAAAGTTTAGCCTGGCATATTATAGTCATTTCCTGTATAGTGCATGTGAGTAGGAGAGTTTACACTTGTCTGCAAATAGGATTTTTGCTTTTGCAATTTTAAAGAGATGTTGATAGATGTCAATAGAGTATGAATTCCAAATGACATAGCACTTTGAGGCATGCACATTTGAATATGGGTATACGGTTGAAGAATTTTTGTATTAGGTCCTCTATAGTGCCAACCTAATAGGTGTGAAGATTGTGAAGGTTAAATAAGTATTGTGGAGTTGTGTGGGAGCTATTAAAGGTCCATGCTAACCTATTTCAAATTGTTTTATGGATTGAATCTTCGCACGAGATGTGTGTAGAAGGATTTGAGCCAACAAGTCATATATTGTATATTTTGCATGTTACATCTAATTAGGTCAACCTACTTGATGTTATGCTTGGAGCAGATATCTAAGCTAGATCTTTTTCGGTGTTTTGACATGAATGTAAGACATATATGTGATGTGATTGAGCGAATATTATCAAAGCATTGCAAATTTAAGTTGTGAATGTTAGAGTGATGTGAATGCAGAGGAAAGCAGCGTGTTAGATCAAAATCAGATGAAGTATGTAAAATTAGTTTATTCAGCTTCATTGGAACTATAATTCATGCATGTGACATATGCAACTGTAATAGTTCAATCTAGACTATGAGCCACAAAATTTCTTCTCTCTTTCTTTCTCTCAATGGACAGTGAGTTCACTTGGATAGTGAGTCCATATGTATTGAGCACTTCTGTAAATATACTATAACCGATTATAATATATTGTGAGCTAATCCTCACCGTGGTTTTTTCGATTTTGGATTTTCCATGTAAAAATCTTGGTGTTTGTGTTATGTGATATTGTTGGATGCTTCATACTTTCCTTCATTACTATAATTGAATATGCTATATGGATTGGTTGATTAAATGTTTGAAAGGTTTAAAAGAATACCGATTCACCCCCCTCTCAGTGTTTTGGCATTCAATAGTATATATATGAGGTAGTGCTTAGTTTAAGATCAACATATTGTGAATTTTGTTCTTGTCAAAGAATTTTAAAAATTGCCTCCTCAAATTAATATATTTTATTCAGTATTTGTAAATAGTTTCTATTATATTTTTGAGTACTTTCTTTTTTTTTTAATTTTTTTTATGCAATGTAATAAAAAAATAGCTTAAAAATGAGCAATTAGAACAAAACATCATAAAGATTATATCATCATATAACCATGGTAGGTTAAGATAGAGTAGAAACTATAGCATATGTGCATTCATGTCAATACAATAGGCTAAATATAGAGTTTATACTATGAGTTTACTAAACATATTATAAAAAGGTAAACATCATGCATAGAAACTAAACAAACGACTCTAGATCACCATGACCATCATCTTGATATATCTTAATGTACTATAGAAAAAAGTATTTCTTGCTTGGTTTGGAAATAATTGATGATAAATTGGACTTAGTGAGGCCTTGATTTAGTGTTGTGAGGTGTTTTACACATCCACACTAGGTCTTGGACCCTTGCAAATTGAATAAAATGCATTTAACAATGTCTTGTAAAGGTCTTGTAAAGTGTTGTAAAAGACTTTCACACCTCCCTAGACTTAATAAACCCATTTTTCCTTAATTCAACATTATAAAATTTATTTAATTGCATTATCACATTAATCTAGAAGGCTTGTGAATCAAACTTAACTTTAATCTAGTGTTGTAATGTGTCTTACACATTCACATTAGATGTGCTTTTCTAGGCTATGTGGACCTCATTTTAATGTTGTAAAGTGTATTTAATCACACTTTCACATTGAATTTTGTGCCCCAAGCCCTAATTATCTTTTGCATCATCATTACTAGGCCCTTATTGCTGCATATTCTACATCTTGAGGCTTGAATTGATCAAATACCCAATAAAACCATCATATAAACCTAATTTATGCATTCCCCAACATCCTAGCTGGAAAAATAGCTCCTATGGGACCCATTCGCCACTTTGGGTGAATGAGTCCCATCCAGGTGGGACTATTTCATCCAAGATGGCGGATGAGTCCCATTTGGGCCATTTTTGACTTTTGAGCGGGAAAAATTAGGTTTTAAGTTTAATTTTTCTTCATGTTGACCTTGGAGATCAAATTAATGGGAAAATTAGGAGAATTGCTTATAAATCAAGCCTCTAAACCCTAATTTACATCTCTTAACTCATTCACAACTTATTCATCATTTGTCTTCCACCTCAAGTCAAGCAAACTAGGATTTTATCATTCCAAATCATTCAAGATCATTTTTTAGACATTCAAGGGCATAATCTTCATCTTTTGCTGCAAATATTCAAGATCAATTATAATGGCAAGGTATTAACTCCATTTTTGCATGCTTCATTACATTCTTTCATCATTTTGGTTTGATTACCTAAAAAGGGGTTTGACCAAGGAAAACCCCCATGCTCTAACATCCAACATTTTCCTTCTCTTCTTGTGTGTTTGCAGATTCAGGCATCTTGAAGACTTGGAAATTATTGAAGATCAAGTTGTAAATTTTTTGAATAAATATCCTTGTTGACCAAGCCAAAATATCAACAAAAAGTCCTTTTCAGTGTTAGAAATTAGACTTTAGAAGGAAAACACCTATCAAGAACTGAAGTGCAGACCAAGGGCTTCAGTTTCCACTTTTGAATTTTTAGAAATTCAAAAGTGTACTAATTCGCCATTGATGGGGAATGAGTCCCACTAATAGGCCTAAGATAGGTTTTCTACAGTTTTAGATACCCATTTGTCTAAAATGAGCTTTAAAACAATTTCCTAGATCTAGGGCTAATTCTCCCAAAATGGCGAATGAGTCCCAGTAGGCCAAATTTTCAGCATCAGTAGCATTTTAGAAGTCATTCCCAGTCTCCATCAAGTTCCCAGGTGCGCACCTTTAGTTTCATCCATTTCTATTACAGTTTGCATTCATTTCTAGGTGTTTTTGCATATCACAACATGTTTTCCAACAAGTTGCATTTCTTTAGATTTCACTTAATAATCAATATATTTCTTTAGTTTTTTGCATTTAAATCGCACATTTTATTCATATTTCCATTATACTTGCATTATTTTGAGTGAACCACCTAGATTTTTTCCCTATCTCTCTCCTTTTAGGTGAAAAACCCTAAGAGTGCAAGAGAAGTACATAGACCTAAAAATCTATGGTTCACTTAACAACTTTAAAAGATACTAGTTTGTTAGAAATCAAACTATCAATAAGCTACTTAGGACAACCTTTGTAAACTACATCATGCACCAAATTCATGTCATTAGCCCCAACAACAACATTAGCACTAGAAGAATCACTATTAATAGATGGAACACAAAAATCAATTTCAAAAGCCAATAGAAACATTATCATCTAATCCAATAGAAGGTTTTTTTTCCACAAATGGGTAAAAGAACAAACCTATGTCACACTTTTGGCCAACTGAATAGTTCTAAGCGAAATAGTTTCGACCTAAACAATTTTGGACGAAACATGCTATATAGAGTTTCAAGCAAAACCCTTTCGCTCAAAACTATAAGGAAAGGTTAAGGTGTGGAAAAAACTCTCCTAATGTCAAAAATCAGAGAAGAATGCAAATATTTCTTCAAAATTTGCAATTACAGTTCAATAAGATGCATATGACAGAAATGATAGAGTAGTGAAATAAACACATCACAATTGAACACCAGATTTATGTGGGAAAACCCTTACGGGAGAAAAACCCACCACACCAAAGAAAAATATCTTGTATTACAGTAATAGAATTACATACAAGTTACAAACTCTCCTTTCAGATAATCAATCTCATAGTCTCAACGATGGCATCAACATAATTTTCCTAATCAATCACTTCATTATGTTTCTTTGTAACAATGCATATACAACATACAAAGAAGAAAATTCACTAATCATTCAACCATTAAACCCATAATAGTTACAGTAGGTTGCAATGTATAGCAACAACCATGATTGAAACGTTCTCTATACAAATGGTTTAGTTCAATTTCCTTTGTTGAGCAACTATAAAACTTACCAGTCATTGAACAACCATCTCCAAGTCAACAACATCCTCCACTATTTGGCATACACCTTAGCAGTCAACCAAGTCTACACTCATTCACCCATGGTCTACTTCCACACTACCGCTAGATAGCAAGAAGGCTCACGCGGGGTGGCAGTATAGACTGTACTACCGCTAGACAAGTAGGAGGTTTCTACAATATGGTGGTATACCGCACTACCGCTAGATAGCTAGAAGGCTCCCACGGGATGGCAGTATACACTGCACTACTGCTAGATAGGTAGGAGGCTTTTGCGGGATAACAGTATACACTATACTACCACACCTTTCTCATAATCACCTAGCGATATAGCGGTGCATGCATGAAAGTAACATTTACACAATTTTGAGCTGATTTGTGACAAAACCAAGGTTATACCAATGAGTTTGAGACACATTTTCTCAACAATCTCCCACTTGAAGAAGAACTCACTGAACCCTCTTCAATATATGAAGTCATTGAATATTTTGGACCCCAAGGCCCATCAAATTTGCACACCATATGAACTTATATGTGCTCACTGGCTTTGTCAATGCATCAACAACATTCTTCAAAGTATAAACCTTTTCCAAATAGACCTTTCCATCCTCCACCATATCTTGTACAAAGAGATATTGCAAATCAATATGTTTCATCCTAGCATAGAAAGTTGGATATTTTTCCAGACAAATGGCACTCTCACTGTCACACCAAATTATAATCTTCCCTACATCAAAACCAATATCAGAACATAGTCTCCTAAGCAAAATAGCTTCCTTATAGGCATGAGTGGTTGCCATGTACTCATCCTCTGTAGTGGATAAAGCAACTACAACCCATCACTTGCTCATCCAACTAACTGCACCACCATTCATCATGAAACTATATCCATTGGTGGACTTTCTACTATCAATGTCCCCTACCCAATCAAAATCCACATCCATGAATGCTTACTAAATTTTGAGATCTAGTAGAGTGACCTTGATAACACAAAGCATACTCTGATGTACCCTTCAAGTATCTTAATAATTTTTTTATAGCATCCCAATGAGACCTTCCTAGATTAGCCATAAACCAACTAAGTACTCCCACTGCTTGGGAAATGTTTGGGCTAATATAGACCATTGCATACATTAAAATGCCAACTGCACTTACATAAGGCACTCTGGTCATATCCTCCATCTCAGTAGGAGATTTTGGACAATCTTCAATAGATAGCTTCGTTTCCTACAAAACTGGAACAACTAGCTGCTTGCAATCAGTCATACCAAATCTCTCCAGAATAGTGTTAATATACTTACTCTAGTTGAGCCAAATATTTTCACTCTTTTTGTCCTTGGTTATTTCCATTCCCATAATATACCTTGTTGCACCAAGATCCTTCATTTTGAACTTTGCAGACAACTAATATTTTAGATTAGAAATCATAGATTTACTATTCCCTATGAGCAACATATCATCAACATAGAGTGCAATAATAAGAACCCAATCATTTTCAGTTTTGAAGTACACACAATGATTTGATTTTGATCTTACAAAACCCAGTGACAAAACAAATGTGTCATATTTTTGGTACCTAATTCTAGGCGACTATTTCAAACCAAATAGAGATTTCTTTAACTTACAAACCATATTTTCTTTACCTTTTTCCACAAAGTGCTCAGGCTGGGGCATATAAATTTCTTCTTCAAGATCACCATGAAGAAATGTTGTCTTCACGTCCATCTGCTCAATCTCCAAGTCATATGCTACTACAAGTAACAAAAGAAATCTAATAGATGTCAACTTTGCTACTGGAGAAAAAATTTCCCCATAATCAATTCCCTCTACTTGGGAATATCCCTTTGCATCCAACCTTGTTTTGTACTTTTCAATACGGCCATCCAAACCAATTTTCTTTTTAAATACCCATTTACAGCCCATAGGCTTTCTACCTTTAGGAAATGGAACCAGATCCCAAGTACCATTTTTCTTTAATGATGCCATTTCTTCATTCATGGCTTCCAACCAGGTATCTAAATCATACATTTCAGTTGCCTCTTTTATAGTCCTAGGCTCATCAGTATTAGTAATCAAAGCATAGGCATAACTAGAATCCAACATAGAGAATCCATACCTATCCGGTTGTCACCTTTCATGTGTAGACCTCCTCACAGGTTGAGGCTGAGGTTGTGGTTTTTCTTCAGAACTCTCAGAGTTGCTCAAACTCTCCTTAGTTTTAGGTACACTATCAATGTGTTGTTCCTCTTTTTATGGAGTTAGAGGTATTTCAACAACATCATTTTCCTTTTTATTTTCTTTCATCCCTAACTGTAGATCCACTAAAGAAGGTTTCAACTCTTGAAAGATTACACTTCTGTTGTATACAACCTTTTGTCATAGGATTCCAAAGCTTGTATCCTTTCACATCAATGTTGTAGCCAATGAAGATACATTTAACAACTTTGTTCTCCAATTTATATCTCTTCTCATCTAGAACATAAACATATTCTTTGCAGCCAAAGAGATGAATATGTCTCAGAGAGGGCTTCTTACCAGACTAGACTTCCATAGGCATTTTGTCAACAAGTGCTGACGAAGGAGACTGATTCAACAAGTAACATGATGTAGCCACAACCTCAACCCAGAACTTCTGCTCCATACCAACATTGCTCAACATACTTCTTTCCTTCTCCATCAACGCCCTGTTCAACCTTTCAACAACTCCATTTTGCTGCAGAGTATAAGGTGTTGTTTTATGCCTCTTAATTCCATGGCCTTTACAATATCTTTCAAAATCGCTAGAACATAATTCACCACTGTTATCTATCCTTAAGCATTTAATTTTTCTTCCATTCAGATTTTCTACCAAGTTCTTAAACTATTTAAACCGATTGAACACTTCTGATTTATTTTTCAAAAAATATACAAATGCCATCCTCGAATAATCATCAATAAAAGATACATAATATTTTGAATTTGACAACAAAGGAACATTTACTAGACCAAAAACATTAGAGTGAATATAATCCAAAACACTAGAAGATTTGTGAGGACTAGAGTAAAAAGAAACATGATGATGTTTACCATATATACAATGTTTACAAAATTCAAATTCCAAATTACAATCATCAAGCCCCTCAACTAGGTTTTTATTTTTCAAGGCTTTTAAACCTTTTTCACCAATGTGACCGAGCCTTTGATGCTAGAGCATAGTCTTCTCTGTTGGAAGTTTAACTTCCAAAGAATTTTCCTCTATAGGGACTTTGGTCTCCTTTACACGAACAACCTTTTGTGACTTTGCAAAGACACTGTTATATTGAACAAGTGTGTCCAACTTATATAGAGTACCTATTTGGGCACCCCTAGCCAGTACCATCAAGCCTCTAGTAATTTTACAACCATTTCTTGAGAACGAGACTTGCACTCCAAGATCATTTAGCTTACTTATAGAAAGTAAATTCCAAGCTAGACCTGGTATATGCATTATGCCATCAATTCCCTTAAATCTTCCATCGAGAAACTAAATTCTAACTCTTCCACGACCAACAATTTCCAGAGATGAATCGCTTGCTAAATACACCTTTCCACCATCGTATTTTTCATAATTTGTGAGCCAGTCTCTGTAAGATGTCATGTGGAAAGATGTTCCATAATCAATTAGCAAGACATCATCTGATGCCTAAGTTTCCAAGGCTGCAATAAAGGCATCTGCTTCGCTCTGAGAAGAATCATTATCAGAAGAGTTCCTCCTCTTCTTCTTTTTCTCCTCTTTGCAATCCTTTCAAACATGACCAAGCTGCCCACAATTACAACACTTCACCTTGGACTTTTTTCTAGGAGACTTTGATCTCCATTCTAATTTCAATTTGGACTTTTTATCCTTCTTCTTTCCTTTTTCTTTCAATCTACCATGAACAACAAGAGCCTCCTTTGCCATCTCAAAAAAATTCCTTCTCATTTCTTTTGACAACAAAGAAGCAACATCTTCCATCTTGAAAGTGGTTGTCATGCTCCCAATCGCCATCACTAAATGATCCCAAGAATTGAGCAAAGAACACAACAAAAGCATACAATGATCTCCATCATCAATTTTCACACTCACAAATGTTAACTGAGCAATCAACATGTTAAACGTATTCAGATGATCAACCACAGACACCCCTTCCTCCATCTTCAAAGAGTACAACTTCTTCCTTAAGAACAACTTATTCACCAAGGACTTTCCTTGAGAAATGTCTCCAAACTTCTTCCATAAAGAAGATGTGGATTTCTCTTCGTGAATGTTCAAGAGAATAGTCTACCAAATAGAGTCTTATCAACCCTTTTTCTTTTCTATCTGTGAGGTCCGAATCTTCTTGCTTCATACCAAAAGGTTTCATTCTAGACATAGCAAGACAAAGATCACGATCCACCAACAAGTCTTCCATTTTGAGTTTCCACAACTCAAAATTGCACCACTAAATTTCTCAATTTCAATCTTTCCTAATGTGCTTGCCATCTTAATCTACAATCGAGATTACCAGACTTCTACAAAAAACACTCCCACTGAACAGGATTGACACAAAAAACCCAACCTACCCACAAGGATAACACAACTGGCTAGGTTCTTATACCACTTGTAAGGAAAGCTTAAGGTGTGGAACAAACTCTCCTAATTTCAAAACTCAGATAAGAATGCAGATATGTCTTCAAATTTTGTAATTACAGTTCATTAAGTTGCATATAAAAAGAATGAAAAAATAGTGAAATAAACACATACACAATTGAACGCTAGATTTATGTGGGAAAACCCTTACAGGAGAAAAACCCACCACACCAAGGAAAAATCTCTTGTATTATAGTAATAGAATTTCATACAAGTTATAGACTCTCTTTCAGATAATCAATCTCATAGTCTCAACAATGGCAGCAATACAAATTTTCTTATCAATCACTTTGTTATGTCTCTCTGTTGCAATACATATACAACATACAAACAAGAACACTCACTAATCATTCAACCATTGAACCCATAACAGTTATAGTAGGTTGCAATGTATAGCAACAACCATGATCAAAATGTTCTTTGTACAAATACTTTAGTTCAGTTTCTTCTGTTGAACAACTACCAAACTTACTAGTCATCGAATGACCATATCCAAGTTAGCAACATCCTCCACTGTTTAGTGTACACCTCAATAGTCAACCAAGTCTGTGCTTGTTCACCCATGCTCTGCTTCTGCACTACCACTAGATATCAAGAAGGCTCCCGCGGGGTGGCAGTATACATCGTACTACCGCTAGATGTGTAGGAGGCTTCTGCAGTATGGCGGTATACTACACTACCGCTAGACAACTAGACGGCTCACACGAGATGATAGTATACACTGCACTACTACTAGACAGGTAGGAGGCTTCCACGGGATGGCGGTATACACTGCACTACCACATCTCTCTCACAATCACCTAGCAGTATAACAATACAAGTATGAAAGTAACACTTACACAATTCTGAGCTGATTTGTGACAAAACTAGGGTTATACTAGTGAGTTTGAGACACATTTTCTCAATAGAAACTAAAAAATTTGAATTTTCCCTTTATCTCTTTAAAATGTGACTAAATTTATGTGTATGGTTTCGATAGAAAGGGTTTCGGTGAAAGGGTTTTGGTCAAAATCCTTTCTACCAAAATTGTCTATGTGACATCCTTATTGGCAACCACCTCATCCTTTTTTAGAAATTTCTAAAAAATTTCACTTGAACATGATATTTCTTTAGTCATTTTTCTTTTCAAAAAACTAAAAATACCCTTTTGTGATCTTGAAATCAAGAATCCAAATATATATTTTTTTGATATTTTGATTAGTTTTATAATATATATATATATATATATATATATATATAATTTTAGTTTTCTTTAATTATTTTGGGGCCTATGGCAACATATGCAATTTTTGGGATAATCAAAAGTTTGAAAACAACAAAAATAATCACCTACTATTTTTAATAAGTTAGTCTATTCGGGTTCCTATGGACACGAAAATTGACCCCAAAGAGCGAAATTGATTTTTTTTTTTTTTTGGTAAAAGAATCATCTCACAATTTTTTTACCATTTGGAAGATATTAAATTTTCATCCCAAGAAATTTCTCTAATGAAGTTTCAAACTCAAAATTGAGGACCTTAGAAGCCCCGTAATATGGTAAAAATTGTGGATCTTATAAATCTAGTGAAAGCATGTTGTAGATCTCTTCACAAGCTTTCCAATGATATATTACAATTGAAAATTCGATGGTCAGATCAAAAGTTATGACTGAGAAGTTGTACCTATATAAAAATAAAATAACAATATTTTAGAGTGGGAAAATGGACAATGGAATTTCTAGCACCTAAATAGGGTTACACCTAGAATATTCTAAGGTAGTTGCACTTCTAGGATAAAGATAAAGAACATGGGTTACAAAAGGGGGCTCCAATAGTGTAGATCATGGTTTTTTGGGCTTGTAGATTTATGTAATGAGAAGGACCATGTGGTTGTAGCATGTTATTTTCTGAGTATTGTAATTTCACTTCATCAAGATAATAGAAAGCAAGTATTTTTTTTCTGCATTCCTTGTTTATTTCTCTTGTTTAGCTGTGTGTGTGGTTTTGTAAGGGGAGTACCCTTCATCAATAGGTTGTTAAAGTTAAAAAAGAGGTTGATTAGAATTTTTTTTAAAAAGTAAAATATATGGTGCACTAGAAGAGAGAATCTTATTCAAAAGGGTATGCTTTGGTTTTTGAAAATGCTAAAAAAGTAGATAATAGTTGTCAAATGAAAACTATCAAATTTTGGTAAGTTTGACTTCAAAATGTTATTATGAGAAAAATATACATCAAAATTTCAATTTCTTTTTCCATGCACTAGATATTGAAGTTACCTATTCAGGAAAAAAATTAGGGGAAAATAAAGTTTCTTTCTATTTGTTTCTTGACATCAATTGAATGTAACTTTTTCTTTAATTTTTTAGCATTTCAAAATTTGCTCTTAAATTGATAAAAAAAATCAAAATAATTTTTAAAATATCTGAAGAATTACAAGAATAAACTTAATCAATAGTTCTATATTTCATTAGTTTATATCATTTTGATATAAAAAACATAAAGGCCACTTTTATGTTGTCAAAGTTGAGATTTTTTTTGTGTTGGTTGATTCCTTTATACAGTGTGACTTAGGTTTGTACTTTTACCCAAATATCAAATCAAGAAAAGTGTCCATCTCTATTAACTTGCTAGGTTCAACCAAAGGACCAACCCATGAAGACAAAATACCAGAGATCAAGCCAAACTATCAACACCATTAGAACCTAGGTTACTAATAGCACAAGGAATCAAATCAACAACCTTCCTAGGATCCAATTCACCATGTTATCTAGGATTAAGCACTTTCGATGTAACATACTCAAATTTTCAATCTGGAATTACTTAAAGAAATTAACTAGATAGAAAATATTCACATTCTAAAAATCCATTGTAAATTATATTTTTGACTTCATATAGTTCATTCGTTTTACATGAACAATAATTAAGATGAACCTATGATCATTTGAAATGCAAGAATTTCAATAAGGAAAATATAATAAATTTTTCTTCCACATTACATTTCTGAATTGCTTTTAAAATAAACATGTTTGCAATACACAAAAAATGTTATGAATCTTTTGTATTTGGAATTATTCATCTGTCTCACAAGTGTTAATGAAGTTATTTGGAAGAGGGAGAGCATCCCCCGACTACTTTATCTCCAACCATAGATTGGTGGTTCCCCACACACCTGCCATCTAGAAGTGGCCTTACCCTTTAAGAAGAGTATAAATAAAGGAAACCAACAATATATGCCATTTGAGTCCTAGTGTTGTGTCCTACATAACCTAATTGACCATGTACAATTTTAGACAACCTCTAACTAAGTATGACCAATTTGACTAGGTTATGCAATTTGGAACACTATGAACTGACTAAATGCAAGTAGAGAATTTTGTATTACTTTGGCCAAAGTTTTTTTTTTTTTAATAATAAACACTTCCATAGGAAATGTAGTCATGAGTTCACACATCTCTAACTCGACTTGGAAACAAATTTCAACCTACGGTTTAACTCACTGTTGACTTGATTGATTGTTTATCTAACTTTTCACAAGTATTCAATATAAAAAATGTATAACTCCCTATGATAGAAGACTAAGGACATGGAAACATATTCTTGACAATGAACATCTATATTGCATACTCATAATTTCTTAGACCTTGTCTACTAGAACCTATTCATATCTTTTTACTATTATTTCAAGAGTGTAATACTCTTCTATTTTTTAAAGAAAAATACTTTTAAAACTCTATTACAAGTTTTAGTACTTTTAGATAATGAATACTGACTCATGACATCTTATCTATCACTTCTACCTTATCAACTCGTAACATAGATACAATAAGAGTTTTATTCACTAATAGATCAAAATAACTTCATAAATAATTTTTGTTTTTCTAGGTTTTCTTCTTCATCTTCATTCAAGAACACATGTTATAGTGTTAATAAATATACAATATAATATCTATTTCTTTATACAAGAAATAAGTACATATTTATGGATTTCATGTAAGGAAGCTAAGGTAGCATAACAACTTCCTGCACTAATCTTGAGAGGAGAATAATGCAAAACTTTTATAGATCTTTAACAGCTACAAAAAATTAAACAAAAATAAACATAAATGTCATGCATACCACAACTCAGTGAGAAAAACCCCACACTCAAAAAGCTGCCCAATATATTATTCAAAAATCACAAAGATTACAATATACTTGTAGAGCAAGCTTCTCATAGGAGTATCATCAACTAGAGATCCAAAGGTAACACAATTGCTATTAGACTCTTAGAATACATCATAATACACAACTATAATACAAATGCCTTCTAGGACAATTCAAGCCAACAAAATATCAACTGTCAAATGAGACATAATGATGAACGGTCTAGATTTACAATAATAAAGTGTACATAAAATTTGGCTTTTGCGGGGGGCACCCCTTGCCCCTTGTCGTCATTGTATGAAGAATACCGTATATATCAATAGTAACTTATGTAATTGCAAGGTTGAGACACATTTTCTCAACATTTCAAGCTTTAATAATAGCTCTGATTAATAATCTTCTTAGTTTTAGCCAAAAATACCAATGTAAGTTTCCAACTTAACTTATAATTTCATAAATGTACTCAAAATAATCTTTACATCCTCTTACATATATATATCTAAATAATATTTCTGTTCATATATATATATGTGTGTGTGTGTGTGTGTGTGTATGTATATTGCTAAATATTTTCATGAGTGAATTAAAATATTATTTATTCAACTTATACCAACTGAAACGAAGAAAAAGGTGACCCTAGGTCTAATGCAAAGAACCTAGGATCAAATGTTTGTCTTTATTATAGGGTTTCATTAAAATGAAGATCACAAGGTGAGTGGATTGACTTTCAACCATGAAGGTGAGCGAATCAAACATAGATCTACATCTTTTATATTCTTAGAATGGATTGGAATCGATTTGCTATGATTAACTTGACTAAACTATGTGCCCTAATATCAAAATTATAATAATTTCATAATTGATAAACTAAAACAATAGCTTGCAGAAAGATCTAGGAAGTGTAGAGAACTATGTACCTACCCAAAAAAGTTGGTATTGATCACTGTAAGAGGACATAGTTTCCCTAGGGCATATGGTTCCTTGTAGGGGTGTCCTGCTTTATTTTCGGGGTCCTTTCATGACATATATGAGCTTCCAATTCTCAGTTGCAAAGTTTTTGGAACATTGTTGGATAATTTTGTAGATGAGTTTCCACGAGTTGACAAGATGTAGGACTTCAAATACAACAATGAACAATTTTTCTTCAAATTTTTTTTTTTTATCCTCTTCAAATCTAATATTTGCACATTCACAAAGAGAACAAATGTTGTGTCATTTAGGGGCTTGCTTTGGTCAAATCTCATGTTAATGTTTCCACTTCCACAATGGAAATGTTAATGATAAAATGATAATGGATAGGAAGGAATGATGAAATCACAAAGTACTACAACTCACCATGCTTCAATGGCTTCCTTGAAGGACTAAAGTCATACACATCACCTCAAGGATCTTGCTTACTTGATTGCTTGAATTGCTTTGGTGACATACAAAAAGGTTAGCCTTCACAAAACAATGATAACATGAAAACACATAAAATCACATAGGATTTGACATGATGTTGGATCTTGAATTGATACAATACGTCTTTGAAAATGCTACTCTTGATAATATTAATTGCTCATAATTTATCCGTAGATCTGAAATGATGCAATAACTAGGTATTTATGAGCATTTATTCAATTTCCTCCAAATTAAATCCCAAAATTTGACATTTGCAATTTGAATTTTGAATGTTAAAATGTTGACACTGACAATCCAAAATTGAATCCTAGCAAAATAGGGGGACCCATACACCCTAGGGAGAATGGGTCTTGGCCCTATTTTTCAAGACATTAAATGTCAGGTGAAAAATATCAATTGGATGGATTTTTTCAATGCTTGTAATTTTTTAGAATATAGTACAAATTGGTTATAGAATGCATAATTTAGGAAATTAGGTGCTCAATTAGGTTTAGTAATTTAGGGGGGGGGGGGAACCAAAGTGAAATTGTTAAGGGTGACAATTTATAATGGTACATTTAGTCCCCACTTTAATGAGACTATGTGTCATATCTCAATTTCATTGCTTGCATTTAATAATGTTGAGTTCATTGAAATATTTGAAAAATGGAATTTATCATTTAGTATTTATGGATTTGATAAATGTAGTGATATATTTGAAAATGAATATCTTTCAATTTTGCGATTTAAGAGAATTATTCCATGAGATTTTTTGTTAAAGGTTATTGATAAGTGGGCAAGTGTAAGAATGTGTGTAGGAGTAGGTTGAAGGACAAAAACTTGATTGAGGTAGGAATGCTTAGTTGGATGACAATGGTAAGCAATAATATAATCTCAAATCTCACACAACACAGTAGACCATGACATATGCATTTGTTTGAAATTGATAAATATTATTTTATATTACGTGGAATCATAATTTGGTGAAATAAGCAATCTTGTGAAAGAAACAAATTTTGTGCATCCTTGTCTTACCCTGTATATCTCAAAGTTTGGAATTAAATGATATTGGAAATGTATTCTATCATATACAATTATCATATGGAGAATGATTGTATTTTTTGTTCTTTTTGGAAAACTTGAAAATAGGATTTTGAATAAGGAAATGGAAAAATAAAATAATAGGAATGCTTGAAATTCCTACATAGAAAACCACACACACACATATATATATATATGATATATATATATATATATATATATATATATATATATATATATATAGATACACGTATGTGGGTGATATATACCCATATATATATATATATTACCATGGGTTTTAACAATGAATTTTTACTCAAATTCATAACTCCCATAATGAATGGGATAGGGGGCGACTCCTCTCATGTTAGAAAGTAATAGACAATGCTCAAAAAAAAAGAGGGGAAGTGGGTGGCCAAGTAAAAGGAATATGGAAACAAAAAGTTAATACCACTATCTCCAAATATAGCTTGACAAGAGATATTTGAGGTCAAAGGGGGAAAATTGAAGAGACAATCTAGCAAAAAGTAGGAGAAGATCAAGGAAAAAGATTGACAAAGAAGGAGGAAAACAAAGGATTGAGAAGTTGTCGGTAATTCTATCAAAGGAAAAATCACCAAGAATCACACAAGGAGAGGTAATTCAAACCTGGATCTCAAATGTTTCTCTTTTGAGTTGAATGGGTATTCATTCTTATGTGCTATTTTGGAGATATCATGTAATTCTTATGCATGTATCATGCATTTTTTGTGGCTTTGTAATCATGTGTCTACCTTTGTTAGTTGAACCATGTCGATTTGTGTTAGCTCCATTTGGAGTCAAGCTACCATGATGAGCTTGTTATTTGATATACCCAACATGCATAGGTATCGGGTTAGACACCTATGACAGGTTCTCACCCACATGATATACTTTCATATAGTCATGGCCATTCATCCTGACTAGTGTTATTGTGTTTCTTTTATTAGGAAAATTTTGTATTTTTTAAGCATTATTCAAAGTGACACCATTATGGTGTTCAACTTATATTGTTTTAACAATGCTCTATGAGCATCTATGCTTATGCTAGCTGAATGATTTATATCTCTTAATACTTTATCTATCAGTGAACAACATGCATCATTCATTTGGTATTATGTATGTCACACCCCCATTTCGGTGTGGTAAAATGTGGCGAATTGAACCTTGCTAAACACATGGGCTAAACAATGTTCTCATTGTTTCTTTTAATTTATAAACTTCACCATACTTTGTAAGAGAAAGGATATTAAGAATGATGCTATTGTTTGATGGAAACCTTCAGCCAAACATTGCTAACGTTTGATGTGTGATAGTAATGTTAATGTTATTTTGTGTTACTAGTGCTTTTCCACCTTAGGCCACAAATATATGAATCATTTGAATCATCATACGACTTTATTTATTTTATATATGTATTTAAAGGGCACTTTTATTGTATTGTGGGTCGAACCATTGTTGAAAATAGAGGTAATTATGTAGCTTAATACTTTGTAAAACTATTGTAGTTGTGGATCAAATTAAGTATTCTTTGTTACAAATTCTTTGTTGATGATTATCTATTTAATTCATTTTACCATTTGTAGAAGTAGACAAAAGATTGTAGAAGAATAAGACCAAAAGAAAGAATTTGCACAACATATACCATGGAGAAACCCTTTTGGGAAAAAACTCCACCAAGAATCAATGTATTATTTAATCTCAGAATAAGATTACAATAATTCCAATCCTTGCTTGAGATGCTTCTTTTTCCTTCAACAATTCTTCTTCAAAACCTGCAATAAAATTTGATAAACTCTCTTCAACTTGCTTCAATATATAGACAATAACGAGCCTTGTAAACTCCAAAGAGTTTACAATTATAAAGCATAATGCTTATCTCACAAAACCCACACCTATTCTTTGCAAGTAGAGTTCTACTATGGAAAACAATGTCAAAACAAGTCCATCCATTTGGGCATCCCAAACTAAAGTCATAACTCAATGTTGATTTCAAAGATATCTTGTAAGCTTATCTTCAAAGTTGACACCCAAGAATGGGCCCACTCAACTCAACATTATAAAATATCTTATCATGCAAAAGTGTTAACTCCAAGATGCCAACTTGGGTGCCCAAGATGGGTACAAGTCAATCTCTATTAACTGAAACATATCTCTCCACCATTCATGCGGATATCATGCATGATTGATCATCCCCACTTAATTGAATGTATCATTTGTTATCTATCATACAACTCAAGTTATTATTCGTGCATTCCAAGTCAACTGAAGTCAACTAGCATTCAACTAAAACTAACTACATGCAACTGAAGATAACTAAACCATAACTGAACTATCAAACTAAACTAAATTGAACTGAACTGAACTAAACTTCATGCATGTAAACATCAATCCCTAACTTCTAGGATCTTTACATGCATTACATCAATCCCTAAACTGAACTCCAAATAGTTAACTTTACTCAAGGTGGGTTCCACCTTCTATGTGGGCACCCCATGTGCTCCTATTTTGTAGGAGCTCTTCATGGGCGTCCCCACATGTTCCTATCATCTAGAATTAATTACAAATGTCAATTAACATGATTATTTCATTCAAATTTAATCTCTTTCTAATCCTAGCATTGGGGAACACTTCCTAAGGACTTAGGAGATACATGAAATAATGTTTAGGATTGCGATTAAATGGCATCCTATTCCCAACATTCTCCCACTTGACATTATACATTGCAATTGTTATAAACAAGGAATCATTATTATAAATCAAGTACAAGACTCAAGATCAATGGCCTTCCTGCACCAACTGATCAATCCATGCCAACTTCAAATGCAACCTGCATAATCATGAAGCTCCAAGAAAATGATTAAAACCAAGATAACTTATCTAAAGGAACTAGTTTCATAAGATAATCTACAACATTAATTAAAGTGTCAACTTTCTCAATTAATACCTTCCCACTCTCAACCATTTCTCGCACAAAGTGATACTAAACATCAACATGCTTAGTATGAGGATGATACATAGGATTTTTGGCTAAACATGTAGCACTCTAACTATCACATTCAAGTTTAACTTATTTTCAATTAAAATAAATACCTTTCCTAAGTATCTAAATCCAAACTGCCTCTTTGGAGGCATGTGAAACCACTGAGTGTGTTGAACTCATGTCCAACCAAGGTGTAGGCTTCTTGGTCTTTATTGTTGAAAAATATTTTCTTACAAGTAACCATTCCAACATATATCTCTTATCATAAGAGAACTCAAGCCTCACCTATTTCTCCAAGTATCAATGAGGACTTGTAACCAACCAATCCATGACAAACTCCAAATGCAACATAGCATTATCATGATGTGATCAAGAAAATGTTTAATGCACCCAATACTTAAGATAACTACACAAGATCGATGTCAAAGCTCTGATCATGAATTAGGAACATAAACATGACAACATAATCTAACCATCTCCTACTAGGAGATCACATGCACCATAACATATATACATCCTAGTATCAAGAGAACAAGTACCATGCCAAACTCTAAATGCATATCAAGTGTAAACCATGGCATAATAGAAACCACTCTAAACCAAGAAAAAACCATATCCCCAATCACATGAAGATAACCTTACCAATGATGCATCCACGCCACCACCAACAACTCCCATTGAATCATGGTATGAGCTACACATGGCATGAGGACTACCATCCTCCTCATGAAGATCACTCTTTAACATCAAGCAAAGAGTCATCACTAAAAATTTTACATGAAATGATCAAAGCATGATTGCCATCATTTGAGGATTCCTTTGTAGAAGAATCAAAAATATTTTTCTTGTTCTTACAATCCTTCTTCACATGTCCTGGTTTACCATAGTTCCAAAACTTTACCTTACTCCATCCTTCTGACTTACCCTTCCCTTGTCTCCCTTAGGTTCCTTTTTCTCAGGCTTACCTTTTACAAACAAGGCATCTTGGATTTCCATTTTATACTTCCTCCTCATCTCCTATGATAGGAGAGTAGGAATTATATTTTCCATCTTTGTATTTGCACTACTACCACTGATAGCAACAATTAGATTTTCCCAAGATTCTGGTAAAGAACAAAGTAACAATATGCATTTATCTTCATCTTCTAGCTTTACATCTATAGATACTAACTGATTTAGAATCAAATTAAAAAAATTCAAATGATTTGTAACAGAATCACCATCTTTCATCTTTAAAGAATACAACTGTATTTTTAGATACAACTTATTAGTAATACTTTTAGTTTGATAAATATCACCTATTCTCTTCCACAATTTATATGTAGTAGTTTCTTCTAAAACATTCAAGAGAACAACATCAACAAGACATAATATTATGGTCCCTCTTTCCTTCTTATCAAGCTTAGCCCAATCCTCATTTGACATCGTTGTAGGTGACTTTGTCTCATTACCAATATCTAACCACTAATCTCTCTCTTTAAGGAGATCCCCCATTTTTAGTTTCCACATCTCATAATTAGATCCATTGAATCTTTCAATATCTAAATGAGAATTAAAACTCATTGTAACAAACTTATTTTCCAAAATCAGCAATAACACAATAGTAAAAGCTCCCACTACAACCAAAAAACCTTCAAACTTATAAGAGAAAGCCGTCCCAAACTGTACCCCAACCATTAGCTTTGATACCAAATGTTGAAAATGGAGGTAATTATGTAGCTTAATACTTTGTAAAACTATTGCAGTTGTAGATATAATTAAGTATTCTTTGTTACAAATTCTTTATTGATGATTATCTGTTTAATTCATTTTACCATTTGTAGAAGTAGACAGAATATTGTAGAAGAATAAGGCCAGAAGAAAGAAGTTACACAACATATATCGTGGAGAAACCATTTCAGGAAAAAATTCCACCAAGAATCAATGTATTATTTAATCTTAGAATAAGATTACAATAATTCCAATCCTTTCTTGAGATGCTTCTTTTTCCTTCAATAATTCTTCTTCACAACCTACAATAAAATCTAATAAAATTTCTTCAACTTGCTGCAATATATAGACAATAATGAGCCTTGTAAAATCCAAAGAGTTTACAATTACAAAGCACAATGCTTATCTCACAAAACCCACACCCATTCTTTGCAGGTAGAGTTCTACTATGAAGAACAATGTCAAAACAAGTCATTCATCCATTTGGGTGTCCCAAACTGAAGTCATAACTCAATGTTGATTCTAAAGATATCTTGTAATCTTATCCTCAAAGTTGGCACCCAAGAATGGGCCCACTTAACTCAACCTTATAAAATATCTTATCATGCAAAAGTGTTACTCCAAGATGCCAACTTGGGCACCCAAGGTGGGTCCAAGTCAATCTTTGTTAACTAAAACATATCTCTCCATCATTCATGCAAATATCATGCATGATTGATCATCCCCACTTAATTGAATGTATCGCTTGTTATTTGTCATGCAACTCAAGTAATTATTCATGCATTCCAAGTCAACTAAAGTCAACTAGCATTCAATTGAAACTAACTACATGCAACTAAAGATAACTGAACCATAACTAAACCAAACTTAACTGATATTGAACTGAACTAAACTGAACTAAATTGATCTAAACTAAATTGAACTGAACTCCATGAATGTAAATATCAATCCCTAACTTCTAGGATCTTTACATGCATTACTAAAGTGTTATCTTTTACTCCAAATAATTAACTTTACTCAGGGGGGTTCCACCTTCCATGTGGGCACCCCATGTGCTCCTATTTTTTAGGAGCTCTTCATGGGTGTCGCCACATGTTCTTATCATTTAGAATTAATTACAAATGTCAATTAACATGATTATTTCATTCAAATTTAATCTCTTTCTAATCCTAGTGTTGGGGAACACTTTCCAAGGACTTAGGAAATACATGAAATAATGTTTAGGATTGCAATTAAATGGCATCCTATTCCCCAACAACCATAGCACAATAGATATCAAGTTAAATGAGGGATCTTTAAGATAATTGATATCATGTTATCATTTTCATGATAACATGCTTATCGACATCCTTATGTGTGTTATCATTATTGATGGAATAGAGCATCCATTTTTAAAATTTTATGATTATCTTTTAAGATAAATATTAAGGTGGTGAATTTAAATTGAACAAAATATGGACATATTGGCTAGAAATAGTATGAATATAGAACCTAAATTGTATAAGAATGAAGGGTACATTTATTCTGTTTAATATGTTATTTCTCTAGGATTAAAGTGATCCTATCCACCACAACATAAATGCAATCTTTACCTTGCACCCTTAGAATTCTAGTGATGAAATCCATTGATATGCTTTCCCATTTTTGATTTGGTATGGGTAAGGGTTGCAACAATCCTGTTGGTAACACGTGTTCCATTTTGTTTCATTGGCACACCAAAAATTCTCTAACATGCAACAATACATCATTTTTCAGACCATTCCATGATAAATGTTCCCTCACTTGCTTATATGTCTTGTAGAATGATCTGGGATGACTAGCAAGAGGGGTATCATGGAAAGCTCTTACAATCCTATCCTTGACCTTGGAGTGGGGTACACGATATACACAATCTTTGTAGAGGATGAGATCTTCAACTACCTCATTACTGTCATCAATCACTTTCCCTTCCAAAACATCATTACAAAATGAATCTTTAGCACAATCAACTATTATGGTCACTCTCCAATCAACAGATATATCCATCATAGCACAAAGATAAGGCATCCTAGAGAGAGAATCTGCTACTACATTGTTCATACCTTTCACATATTTAATATCAAAACCATAGGCTTGGAGTTTGCTTACCCATTTCTCTTGTCTATCATTCAAATCATGCTAATTGAGGAAGTACTTCAAGTTGTTATGATCCATCTCAACTACAAATTTCCCACAAACCAAGTATTGTATGAACTTTGCAAGGGAATGCATGATAGCCAACATTTATTTATCATAGATGGATAAAACCTTATTTGAATTTGTGAGCTTCCTACTCTCATATGCTATGGGATGATTATTTTGCACCAACACTACTCTAATACCTTCTCCTGAAGTGTCACACTCAAGTACAAAAGGAGATGAGAAATCTAGAATAGCCAGAATAGGACATGAGCTCATTACCTCCGTGAGTTTATCAAATGCCCATTGTGCTATGGGATTCCAAGAGAAAGCTCCTTTCTTAGTTAGATTGGTTAATGGTGTTGTAAGCTGGGAGAAACCCTTCACAAATCTTGTATAGTAGTTGTAGAGGCCCCTCAAATCCTCTCAACTATGTCAAGTTCTTAGGTTTAGGCCAATCTTGAATGGCCTTGATCTTCTCCTCATCAACACTAACTCCTTGAGCATTGATCTTATAGCCCAAGTATAGAATCTCAGTCATTCCAAACTCACATTTTGACATCTTAGCATAAAATGAATGCCTCTCAAGTATATCAATCACTTCTTCTATATGCCTCAAATGGTCCTCCCATATATTACTGTAAATCAAGATGTCATCAAAGAAAACCAAAACAAATTTACTCAACTGGAGAATGAATACTTAATTCATACATGAATGAAATGTAGCAAGGGCATTGGTTATCCCAAATGGAATCACCAAGAACTCATAATGCCCATAATGATAATTGAAGGCTGTCTTATGCACATCCTCATGCCTTACTCTAATCTAATGATACCTCGAGTGTAAATCAATCTTGGAGAAGTATACTGCACCATGTAGCTTATTGATCAACTCATCGATCCTGGGAATGGGATAGTGGTTCTTGATTTTCTTCTTGTTGAGTTCCCTATAGTTGATGCACATCCTGAGTGTCCCATCCTTCTTTTTAACCAACACCCCAAAAGAGAAAAAAGGACTCGAGCTTGGACGAATATGTCCCATTTCCAACAGCACTTTGATCACCTTCTTGATTTCCTCATACATTTTGGGATGTCGATATGGAGTGGTGATAATTGGATTGCTCCTTCTTCAAGCTCTATCACATGCTAAAATCCCCTATCAAGTGGAAATCTTGATAGAATCTCTTGAAACACATTGCACTTCTTGTTCAAATTAGCTTGAATGTCAATGGGGTAGGTTCCTCCTTCCTTCGATGGACTAGTGTTTGTGATGTACTCTACTTCCCACACTACTTCATCCCTATGAAAAGATCGCTTCATCCTCTTAGCTGAAATCACCATAGGTCCATTCTTGGAGAGGCCTTTGAGGACAACCTCTTTGCCATCCTATTTAAATTTTAGTTCCATAGTTTGGTAGTTGGTGGTATATTCTGCCAATGAATGAAGCCACTGTACTCCTAAGACTCTATCTATGTCATTGATGTCCACCACATAGAAATTGTCTCTCATCTTGTGACCTCCTAGGGTTAGCTCCATTTGGTGAATTTGACTAGTGTAAGAAAGGATATTTCCTCCTGTGGCTTCAACATCAAACCCTTCAAATTCTTCTACCCCTAAGCGTAACTTGGATACTATCTTCTTGTCAATGAAATTATGAGTGGCTCCACTATTGATTAGTACTACCACTTTATATCCCCAGACAACTCCTTGAACATGGAGAGAATGGTACTATGGTGCTCCTGAAAGTGTTGCAAGAGTACCGCCCATGGGATCTCCTTCTATAATCACCTCCTTTCCCTCCTCATTAGTGGATTCCTCATTGTCCCCTTCTTTGGTTTCTACTTTTTCATTGGAAACCGCCTCAATGTAGTAAACTTGACCTCTCCCTCAACATCTATGATGGTCATTCCATTTTTCTTTGCAATGGTAACATAAACCCTTCCTACGAAGTTCATTTCTTGACATTTCTAATCCATTTGACCTTGGAAGAAAACTCTTAGGTGGAGGGTTCACTTTAGAGAAAGGATTTCTTGGTTGCCTTGTAGGTGCACTCCTAGCAATAGTTTTACTCTTCTTGGTGGAATCTTCTAGACTCAAAGCCCTATGGATAGATTCCTCTAGTGTTGCTAGCTCCAAAGCCCTCACTAGACAATAAAAAAATTTGATATCCCTTCAATGAAGAAGAACACAAGCCTCTTATATAAAACATCTAGTACCATCACACCAAGCCTTTAGAATTCTGACACATATTCATCCATAGTTCCCATTTACTTCAGCCTTGTCAACTCCTTGAAGTACACCTTAGGATATTTCCTATCAAACCTCTCCATTAAATTTTACATGAAATCCTCATATGTAGCCACAAGTCCAAACCCTTCAGTTACAATATCATGGGGCCACCATTCATGTGCCAACCCTTCCAAGTGTAAGATGGAAAAGTTGATAGCTTCTTCTTCGATCATGGGGTTGAGATAGATATCTGTGTCCAATTTTTTCACCCATGCGTGTGTACTCACCTTCCTTGAACCATCAAAAGTAGGGAGTGAATTCTTGCTAACTTTGTGTTGGATATCTTTATTTGTTCATTGTAGATGAGGTCTCCCATCACTTATGAATTCCTTTCTAGCAATGTGGAACTGATAAAAAGGAATTGCTTCTTGGGCTTCAACATCCAGTTTCATGTAGTCCTGTAAAATGCTATTGAAACTAAGCCGATCTTATTCTTCATGAGATGCCTTTGTCCTGGGTAAGAACTTGGGATGAGAGGGTCTAAGAGTGGATCCCTTTGAGGTCTTTCTCTATTCTCCTCCTCCCAAGTATTTTGGATGGCTTTCTTCATCATTGTTGGATCTAGATTTATTGTTGTTCATTGTAGCAGTAAGGTACTGTAACAATTGCAACAACGTTTAATTTGTTTGATCTTGTTTCTCCATAAAAGCTTCGAGCTTATTATTTTGATCCTCCATATTTTCCTTACCCCTGCCTCCTATTCCCTTGTTGCTGTCCTGGTTAGATGCTTTGAGCTTTCTCCTTTCTCTCTTAATGGCTCTCAGATCTCATTGACTCAATTGCATCAATCAATGGTTACCCACAGGCTGGAAAAATCCAACGCTCTTATACCACTATAATGTTCTCTAGCTAGATTCCAAGTCAAAAAAAAAAAACTTAGAATTGATATAAATAGCTCAACACCCTATAATGACCTTTAGCCAGATTTCACAACAACAAATATTGGAAATCGATAACTTCTAATATTCAAATTTGAAGTAATGTTAATAGCAGCAATTTGCATAGAATATATAAATAAATCTCAACCCTTGTAGGAATTTGACTTCCCACCCCACAACAAAATGTAGATATTAATGTCACTGAAATGCAATTCAAAACCAAAGGAGTAATCGGTAATAAAATTTGCACTCAAGATTGAAAACATAAATCACACTCCACAGATTAATCACATTCTATTCTTAATAGCAATATGATCTTAGGTAGTTGATCTACCTTAGCTGCAGATCTCATTTGTAGCTCCCGACAATGGCTCTAAAATGGTCTATGCTAGTGACTCCTTGTTCCTCCCGTGAAACTCTGATATGCTTGAAGGGTTGAGAAGATGAAGACGTCTCAAGCTAGTAAGGTGATTGTTGTAGACACTTCCTGTAATGATAGTTTGAATGCTTCTGTTTGTGCAATATCACATGATGCCTATAGCTTCACATAGGATCCATTCACAAGAGCAAAAAATAAGTGATGGTCAAGAAGTCACACAATCCTCCAAACTATGAGAATCCCAAATGAAGTTGGCTAGAGCTAGGGGCTCAACTTGGTTGCTTATCACCCATTCCAACCAGTGATCACTCCAACCTTGAATTCCACAAACAAGAGAATATTTAGTTGAAATGTGTGGAAAAGATAGCATACACAGAATGCATAGAAGAGAGACTACATCCTCACCCTAATGTAACACACATAAGACTACATCTCTGCCACAACTTGCATAGAAAAATTTCCCAAATCTGTGATGATCTCCTGGGAAAATCCTACCTAATATATATACTAAGTAACACACAACCTTAGAATAAGTCGTCCAGACAAAACAATAAATTCAAATATTAGTTTTGGTACTGAAATCAATTGAGTCATCCTAGATAGAGCTCATATAATATTATTTTAAATAGTGTTAAAAAACACTTTTTTTAAATTTTCCAACTAGGTCAGCTTGGCTCAATTAGGAACATGACATCACCACTAGTAGAGGACTAGTCATGGAATAAAAGACTCACATCTTAGGGAATATTGGCCATAACATTACCACAAAGGGGAACATTATATTCCAAGAGATGTCAGTCACTTAGAGGACATCAAACCCAATATCACCACAAAGGAGACACTTCACATAAAGAAAGAAGGTCATACTTTGATTGACAAGGTCATACTTCCTAGGAGATGTATGCTATCATCACTAAGAAGGGCTCATTTCCTATGCAAACAATGAGCAAGGGACCATATGCCCCCCTTAAAATGTTAGTGTACTTGTTTCACTAATGGCTTAAGGAGATACAAAGGGATCCCAAGAAGGAATGCACCTAACATGAGGCTTCCCAACCCCTTGTCCTCAAAGTATAGAGTAGAAAGGTGAGACAAGATGGATGATGATATGTTGCTCCATGTAAAATGAAATATGATTGCATAAAGCCAAGTTTATACCTCCACACATGGTAGTAAGTACGTTATGATACTACAGCTACCACATGACAATAAGCAACAACTAATGCTATTTGTCATGATTAAGTGAAGGTATTTTTGATGTTTTCGTTATGTTTGAAGGACAATGACCAAGACATATTGTTATTTATTTCATGTTGGGCTCTATAGGGACACACATACCTTGTTCTTTTACACCACATCCTTTTGCATTATATCTAAGTTGTTTCAAAAGTTGATAACCTCTTCCATAAATTGCTTCCATTTCTTTCAAAGAAGGTGGTTTCTTATAATCATTTTCATCATAAGTGGATGTGTTTAATCTATTTTTTCCTCATTAATAGAAATTGTAGATTTAGATGATTTAGTGATAGTCTTTGTTGATACCATTGTGAATTCTTTCTCTTTTCCTAATTTTGATTATGTAATCTTGTATTCTCCCATGAATGTAGTTGTGAAATCTAATGATCCCCATTCCCCATACAACAAATTTTTCACTAATGAAAGACACTCATATTTTTCTTCATTAAATAGTGAAGCATTGAAGGAGTTCTCCTTTCATCTCATGAATCCATGGTCTACCCAAGAGAAGATTGTATGAAAGATCATGAGGCATGACATGGATAGGAGTTTTTAATGTAACCCTACCAACTTTAACAGGTAACATTATCACACCAAGTCATTTTTTTTCCATGTTATCATAACCTTTGATTGATAAATAATGGGTTGAATTAAAGTTTTGTCTACTCCAATTCTATCAAAAAGATTAAAAATACAAACATTCATCCCTGAACCATTGTCAAGAAGGGTATGTCTAATCCCAAACTTGTTAACAAAAACTAGTACCATCAAAGCATCATTTTGTTTTTGAATTTCCATAGGAGGTAATTAACTTTGATGGAATACAATGTCCATACTAGGTGAATTCATACTCTCAATCAAAGCTGCCATATCATTTTATTGTGCAATAGGATGCACAACAATTTTTTGCTAAGCATTTTGAAGCATGCCATGGTAAATAGGAGATGTTTGAATCAAATCCCACAAATAAATCTTAATAGGAGTGTTACAAAGTTGTTCAACAAGATCATATTATTTACCACTATGGTTGGATATTAGGTGTAGGTGGGAGGTATGGTTGAGGAAATGGAATGGATCTTGGAGTTTTTTTTGGTTTCTTATTGTTTCTAGTGTTATATGTGTGAGCTACAGTATGATAACTTGGTTGCTATGACACATGATTACTTGTAAGTTGTTTTGAAAAGCTTAGGATATGGCCATGCGGTTTAGAAGGTTCTATAATGAGAGGTTTTTAAGGAGGTCCAATAATTAGAGGAATTTTAGGAGGTACAATAATCAAAGGAGATCTAATAGTCAATTGTGTGTTCAAAACTTCAATAGATTTAACTTCTTGTTGATGATCTTCTATTGAGGGGGAATCTAATGCCACCTTAGCATCTTCATCTATGTAATCCATAAATGTATCAATGATTTCACCCTTTTAACCATTAATACATTCCCAAGTAAGAGAGTTAAGGGAAGAGAAACAAACAAGATTCTCATGTAGCTCAATGAATGGATCTTTTGACACTAAGATACCTTCTTCCCAAGTAGGCAAGGTATCAAGAGAAGAATAAACATAATTTTCATGATTGTAAAATATTGTATTCTCTTTCACCAAGCTAACCTCACACATAGGAGATATAGTTGGAGGGATCAATGAAAAACAACAAAAGAGGGGAAACAAATTCATTGTGACATGCTTGTAAAAAAAATTCTTTGAAATTGGTAACAAGATCTAACAATTGAACATGAATTATGATAACACAAGAATTTTGCAATGAGAACATGATGTAAATTGAAATACAACAATTTTCTCAAATTTTACAAAAAGTTAAGAAAAATAATACTTTTCTTTCACATGCAATAACACCTTTTGAAAATTTCAAATTAGACATTTGCAATAAAAAATAAATTGAAAATACAAAGACATAAATCTATACAATTTTTTTGAGCTAGTAGTAGTAGGATAGAGGCACCCAAGGGTGTTTTAGTTCTGGATAGGATGTCTAAAAACTAAAAAATTGAGTTGTTATGTTGCTATTTAAGGCCTCTATTTCTATGTGCAAACATGTTTGATAATGAAAGTTTTTCTAGATTTTTCTCAATTTATGCCAATGTGATTCAACATGCAAGTGTATAACAATATTGAAAATGTTTTTACAAATTTGAATGCAATTTTTTAGAGCCAAGAGACAATAATTGACTGATTCTAAGATGCCAAACTTTGAAAATGATGATTTTGATGCAATTTTGAAACAAAATAATTCAATTTTTTCACATTTTTGACCTATATAAAAGATGCCTAAAAGGATGCAATGAACAATTATAGACCTAGTGAATGCAATTTGAATTAGATCTGATCTAAGATGACTAGAAAAAACCCTATTGCAACTATGATGCAATATGAGATGCAATTTTTTGATTTTTTTGTGATCTTTTATGATGCAAAATTGAAACCCTAAATGAGAAATTCAAAGCAATGCAATGCAAATCCTATATCTAGTGTTGAATTACTTCATATTTTAAAAAAGTTTATTATGTCAAAATGTTAGGTTCACCAAAATGAAAAGAAGAAAAAGGGTGATTCTAAAGTTTAAATGTTTAGAACAATAGGATTCAAAACCTTTCTCTAAGGTTTCATTAAGATGGAGATCAACAAGGTGTATAGATTAACTTTCAACCATGAAGGTGAGCCAATAAGACCTAGATATACATATTTTAGAGTCTTAGAAAGGATTGGAATTGATTTTATATAATTAACCTAATTAAACTATGTGCCCTAATATCAAAATTGCAAGAATATGACAACTGATAAATTGAAACAACAATTTGCAAGTAGATATGGGAAGTGTAGAGGATTGTGTGCTTACCCAAAAAAATTGGTATTAATCACTGTAGGAGGAAAAAGTTTCCTTAGGGTGTATGGGTCTTTGTAAGGGTGACCTACTCTATTTTTAGGGTCTTCTAATGAAAAATGTGAGCTTTTGATTCCTAGTTGCAGAGTTGTTAGAACAATGTCAGATAATTTTGTAGGCAAGTTTCTATGAGTTGACAAGATGTAGGGATTCAAATGCAAAAATGAATAGTTTTTCTTCAAAATTCCTTTGATCCTCTGCAAACCTAAGATTTGCATATTCACAAAAAGAAGAGATGTGCCATTTAGGGGCTTACCTTGGTCAAACTCCATGTTAGTGTTTCCACTTCCACAATGACAATTTCAATAATAAAATGATAATTTATAGGAAGGAATGATGAAATCACAAAGTGTTGTAACTCACCACCCTTCAATGGCTTCCTTGAAGGATTGAAGTCATACACATCATCTCAAGGTTTTGGATCTTTCTTGCTTGATTGCTTGAATTTCTTTGGATACCTACATAAGGGTTAGCTTTCAATAAACAATGATAACATGAACACACAAACTCACATAGGATTTGACATGATGTTGAATTTTGAATTGCTATGATAGGTCTTTGAAAATTCTACTCTTGACTTGCTCAATTATGCTCTTGACAATAGTAATTCCTCATAATTTATTCTTAGATCTCAAATGATGCAATAACTAGGTATTTATAGGCATTTATTCAATTTCCCACAAATTAAATCCCAAAAGCCGACATTTGTAATTTGAATTTTGAATGTTAAAATGTTGACACCAACATATCCAAAATTAGGTCCTGACAAAATAGGGGGACCCATATGCCCAAGGGAGAATAGGTCTTGGCCCTATTTTGCAGGATGTTAATTTGTTCAATGCTTGTAATTTTTTAGAAAATGGTACAAATGGGCTATAGAATGCATAATTTAGGAATATAGGTGCTCAATTAGGTCCATTAATTTAGGGGTACAAAACATAGAGTGAAATTGTCAAGGGTGACAATTTATGACGGTACACCAAAAAATAATAATAAATTATTATTTTAATAATACTCTCTTTAGCGTATTACACATAATAAAATAAAGAATTTGAAAGATTCATGTACAAATTTGAAAATAAGACTAAATTCTTTCACTATTCCTTCATGTATGCACCAATTTATAAATTCTCTATATTCTTTCAAAACTGAAACTTCATATTTATATTACCAAGAATTAAAGAAACTAAACAAAATGACAGTCATGCCTATAATATATCTTTACTTATGCACTTTCCAAAATCTTCAAAGCACAACTTTAAGTTCCTGTCGATCCCTTTTAGATGTCCACGACTTGTTTCCATAATATGATTCAGCTATATATATATGTAT
Organism: Sequoia sempervirens; assembly: GCA_007258455.2. NCBI lineage: Eukaryota > Viridiplantae > Streptophyta > Pinopsida > Cupressales > Cupressaceae > Sequoia > Sequoia sempervirens. Next base: position 1,124,608,404 of record VDFB02271358.1, on the reverse strand, counting down.
ATAAAAGTAATTGCACTCTTCTCACTACAATCCAGAAGTGTTGCTCCCCCTATCGTATATATCCTCCACTGCAATATAGAAAATCTCCTCTTAACAATGACTGCCCCCCTCCTTTTCCCCTCGTAGATAATAATAATAATCCTTCTCAAAACTGTGACCACCTTCTCATTAACAACCACTCTAAAAATAGTAAAAACTACTACTTTAAAGGCACACACACATGTAGTTTAACTCTCGCCCCTCCACTATGCCTTCATTAAAGGGCATTAAAATATCTTTTTAAGCCAGGTCTATAGCCATTGATGATGGAAATAATCCTCTATGTGAGATTTATATGGTTTTCTTTTATTAACTTCCATAACAAGCATTGAATGGCATGCTAACTACAACATAACATCTCCAGCTTCACTAATAGGCCACTAACTATATATATATATATATATATATATATATATATATATATATATATATATATATCACGTTTGTATATGTATATGTATATGTATATGTATATGTATGTGTATATATATATATTGACATGTTTATATGTATATGTATATGTATATGTGTATATATATATATAATAAATTCATTAAAATAATAATCAAATAAATTTTTATAATAATAGGTAAATCATTAAGACGATTAGACATAATAATATCTTCTTTTGATTATGGCAAAAGACTAAATCAACAATCGAATATGATTACAACCTAGTCATATGATCAAATCACACAAATATTGACTCTAACAACATAGGATAGAATTTGACAACTTAGAATTTGATGCAGATCCTATATGAGTGTGTGATCAACTCAACAATGCAATTTACCCATTTGTTTACCCATGTCTATGATCTTCTCTCCAGTGATACTCTCCCTCTCCATTTGGAAGGGTAAATTCTGCTCCTACATTCAACTTAGAAGGCCAAAAAAATGGTTAGTATGTTATTAGCCATAATTTCATAATCATTGATAAAAAGTAATAATAATTACAATTGAAACATTTTACATTGTGCATTACAATTTCATCAAAATATCATTTGACGTAAAATTATCCATTCATGTCAAAAACACATTTTTAACATAGAAGTTTAAAAGTGATTGCAAATCAAAATTTGGGGTGTAACATTTCACTTCCACACCTTTTATAGGAATCAAAATTCCAACTAAATGCTTAGGATTTTGACCCACAATTAGAATTCCTCAAAGGTTCACTTTAACTTGGTTTTCCTACAGTCTCTTATTATAGAATTTCACCTCCCCTTTGCAAAAATTGTTCCTTGATCACACATCACTTTCAAGGTGCATTATACTATGTTTTTCCTTCAGAAATTTCACTAGATTTCTTACCACTTCTACAAAAAAATTGATTATGTAGCATATTTTTATTGGTATGAAGGTTGATTCCATGAGAAATTAATTTATTAGATGTAATAGTATACATAAAATATATTTATGGTGTTGGCATTGTTTCACCTATTTTCCCCTTTCTCTTTCATGCCATGAATGTTTCTCATACTATTATAGCTACTAGTTGTTTCTATGATCATCTTAGGTGTTTGTTTAAATCCATTGTTAGAATTATTACTACCAAGACTATTTATTTTTTGTTGCTATTATAATAGCTTTAAGATTATTCCTACATTATATGTAGTATTGTAGTATTGTTTCTGTCATTTTGGGAGAGAGTAGTAGTTTGAGACTTTGAAAGATGCAAAATCATGCTAGTTTAATATAGGGTAGCCAAAAAAATCTACTTAAAAGATTGTGAAATCTAAGGAGTTTAATATTGAAAATGATTTTTATAGGAAAATTCCTCCAAAGTTTGAATCTCTTTAAAATAACTTTTAGTAGCTAGGGTTATTCTTTGCCACACTTTCTAGAATGAGTGTAGTGTTTTATTTAATGAATATAACAATGTTTTGAAACACATTGAAAATGTCTTGTAATTCTCTCTTTCATATTCTTCATGTATTTGTGTAGTTTTATAATATATTAATAAGTATTCTTTATTGTTCAATATCATAAATTTTGATGTATACAAATACAAAGCTCCTTGTTCCTTATTATTTTATGTTATTTTAATTTAAAACTATGATTATGTTACCAAAAGAATAGGAATTGGTTTGGGAACCTTGAAAAATCTCACAACTTTAAGAAAAATCAAACCAACCGCCAATAGTTGTAGGAGTGGTATATAATATACATGCTATTTATTGATCTAGTATTGTAAACTAGGAAATAGTCTTTAAGAAATATCAAATGGATACTCTTAGCAGATAATATACATGTATACACCTTTCCATTATGTATGTAATGAGAAGTGAGAACACCTTAAGGGAATTTTATGAAGATAATATTTGTAACCTGTGTTGTGCAAGGTGTCATTAGCTACATAGAGGATATTGTACCTACTATTACAAGAACTTAGTGATAAATCTTGGGGTGAAGCATGTAGTTTGAATTTAAATTCTATCTTTTAAATGTTTAGTTTGTTTGATTTGAATACTTATATAGGAATACCTTTGGAATCACCTTCCCGAGTCTAAGTTGGGCTCAAAAGTGCAAAAGAGATAACCTACTCTCAAATTTAGCCTTTAACCATCCTAAGTACATTTATGATCTTCTTCTTCCCTTCTTCAAGAAAAACACATAGCCTTAAAGGTGGAGAAAAGATCTAGTTTTTAGGAAAGCTATTTTGAGACCTAACACCCCTCTCAGGAAACTTGTCTAAAGGCTAATGAAATTTTTCCTGCAATAAATTTTAGCCCTTAATCCACCTTCTAATTGTTGGAAATAGGATGTCATTTAATTGCAATCCTAAACATATTTCATGTATCTCCTAAGTCCTTGGAAAGTGTTCCCAAACACTAGGATTAGAAAGAGATTAAATTTGAATGAAATGAACATGTAAATTGACATTTGTAATTATTCCTAAATGATAGGAACATGTGGGGATGCCTAGGAAGAGATCCTACAAAATAGGAACACATGGGGTGCCCACATGGAAGGTGGAATCCACCTTGCTTAAGATAACTATTTAGAGGAATGATAATACTTCATTAATGCATGCAAAGATCCTAGAAGTTAGGGATTGATATTTACATGAGTGGAGTTTAACTCAATTAAATTTAGTCCAGTTCAGTTTAGTATCAGTTTAGTTTAGTTTAGTTCAGTATCAGTTTAGTTTAGTTTAGTTTAGTTCAATTCAGTTTAGCTATGGTTTAATTATCTTCAGTTGCATGTAGTTATTTTGAGTTGCATGACTAATGGATTTAGTTGCATGAAAAATAATAGGTGATACATTCAATTAAGTGGGGATGATCAATCATGCATAATGTTTGTATGAATTGATGGAGAGATATGTTTTAGTTAACAAAGATTGAATTTGACCCACCTTGGGTGCCCAAGTTGGCATCTTTGAGTTAACGCCTTTTGCATGAGAAGATATATACAAGGCTCATTTAAGTGGGACAATTCTTGGGTGCCAACTTTGAGGAGAAGCTTGGAAGACATTTTCTTGACCAATGATTGGTTAAGTGTTCAATTTGGGGCACCTAAATTGAGGAGACTTTGGTTTTTACTTCATGTTACATGATGGAACTCTACTTGCACAAAATATGCATAGGTTTTTTAGAGGAGCTTTATGCTCTTGTAATTGAAAACTATTTGGAGTTTTCAATGCTCATTATTATCTATTAATTGCAGCAAGTTGAAGAGAGATTTATCAAAGTTTATTGTAGGTTGTGAAAAAGAATTGTTGAAGGCAAAGGAAGCATATTAGTCAAGGATTGATATAGTATTATTGTAATCTAGTTCTAAGGTTAAATAATGCAAGCACCATTGATTCTAGTGGTGGAATTTTTTCTTGAAAGGTTTTCTCTACGTATGTGTTGTGTCACTTCTATCTTCTTGTCTCATTCTTCTACAATCTTCTGTCTCCTTCTACAATTGGTAAAATTTATCTAAACATATAATCATACACAAAGAATTTGTAACAAAGAACACTTAATTAGATCTACAATCTCATAGTTTTATAAGTTTTAAATCTACATAATTACCTCCATTTTCAACATTTGGTATTAGAGCTAATGGTTGGGTAGAGTTTGGGACGCCTTTCTCATAAAAGTTTGAAGGTTTTTTGGATGTAATGGGAGATTTTACTATTGTTTTATTGCTGATTTGTAAAGAAGTGTGCTATAATGAGTTCTACTTCTCATTTAGCTATTGAAATATTCAATGGATCTAGTTATGAGATGTGGAAACTAAAAATGGAGGATCTACTTGAAGAGAGAGATCAGTGGTTAGCTGTTTGTAATGAGACAAAGTCACCTACAATGATGTCAATTGAGGATTGGGATAAGCTTGATAAGAATGAATGTATATGAAAAGACAGTTGTATTCTTCAAAGATGAAAGATGATGATTCTGTTGCACATCATTTAAATGCTTTTAATTTGATTCTAAGTTAGTTAGCATCTATAAATGTAAAGCTAGAAGATGAAGATAAATGCATTTTGTTAAGTTTTGTTCTTTACCAGAGTCTTGGGAAATTCTAATTGTTGCTATCAGTAGTAGTGGTGCAAATCCTAAGCTGGACAATATAATTCCTACTCTCCTATTAGAGGAGATGAGGAGGAAGTCTAAAATAGGATCCCAAGTGCCTTCTTTGTAAGAGGTAGGCCTAAGGAAAAGAAACCTAAGGGAGACAAGAAAGGAAAGGGTAAGTCCAAAGGATGGTCTAAAACTCTTGGTAAGAGTAAGGTAAAGTGTTGGAATTGTGGGAAACTTGTACATGTAAAGAAGGATTGAAAGAAAAAGAAAAAGAGTTTTGTTGCTTCTAGAGAGAAATCCTTGGAGGACAGTAATGATACATTGGTAATTTCATATAATATTGTTAGTGATAACTCCTGGATTATTGATTCAAGTTGCTCCTATCATATGACTCCTAACAAGGAGTGGTTCACTAAGTATATTGCCTATGATGGAGGGAATGTATTCTTTGGAGATAGTAACACAACAAAAGTTGTGGGAAAAGGAGAGGTAACGTTGTGTTTAAGTGATGGTAGGGTTAAGACCCTTAATGATGTTTTACATATTCTAGGACTTGCTAAAAATCTACTTTCTATATCTAAGTTTAATGATTCTGGAATGCATGTGACATTTGAAAAAGGTGATTACAGATTGGTGAAAGGGAATATGGTCGTTGCTAAAGGATTTCAAATTGGGACTTTGTTTAAGCTTAATACCTCCAATTTGAATAAATCATCCAATGTAACTGAAGCTGAAAATACATGTTGTGGCACCATAGATTGGGCCACATTGGTGAAAAAGGTGTTAGGACCATTCTTAATAAGAAATTAGTTGATGGTATTCCTAATTCTAATATTGGAAAAAATGATTTTTGTGAGCATTGTGTTTGGAAAGAAATATAGATCTTCATTTCCTAGTGGAACAAATAAAGCTAAAAGATTATTAGAGATTATTCATTCAGATGTAATGGGCCATGTGGATACTGACTCTATTGGAAAATCTAGATATTATGTCACATTTATTGATGATGTCTCAAGATACACTTGGATCTATTTTATGCATAACAAATTTAATGTGTTTAATAAGTTTAAAGAATTTAAGGCTTTGGTTGAGAAACAATTAGATCATAAGATAAAAGTGTCAAGATCAGATAATGGTGGTGAATATTGTTTTAAGGAATTTGATGATTATTGTAAGCATGCAAGGATTATGAGACATAAAACTACTCCATATACACCTCAACAAAATGGAGTAGAAAAAAGGATGAACTAAACCTTAATGGAAAGAGCTAGGAGTATGTTAAGTAGTGCTGAGCTAGACTAGTGCCTTTGGGCCAAGGCTGTAAGTACTTATTAGTTAATCAATAGATCCCCTAGTTCATCTATTGAAGATAAAACCCCTTATAAAATGTGGTTAGGTAGGAAACCTAGTGTTGCACATTTAAGGATATTTGGTTGTGAGGCTTTTGTTCATGTGCCTAATGAAAATTCATCTAAGTTGGATCCAAAAGCACAAAAATGCATATTCATAGGTTATGGTGAAAATGTAAAAGGTTATTGATGAGGGCGCAGCCTGAGACTTAGAAAATAACCCACAAACAAGAGAGTAATTTTATTATTCAGAAAATGGAGCTTCTTAAATGCAGAGGATCTCAAATCCCCAAGTTCTACAACACATGCAAGCTATAGAAAGCTAGAGAATAACCCTTTCACAATATACAAGCTTGTCCCCAAAAGTTACCCAAAAATTAGAAACCCGCCCATAAATAGAGCTCCTCTTTAGTTTGGAGCCAAAACAACATTCAAATTTGAGTTTAGGTGGTTTGGTGCTGAAAATTTACAACATGAAGTTTAAATTTCAAAAGAGCATTTGCAATTGTATCTTCTAAAAAGTGCGCCAACTTCCCGGGGCCGTAACTTTTGATCCGGGACTCTGATTCACGAACCGTTTGAATCATTGGAAAGGTCACAAAGTCAATAACGCGCTCAAAATTGGCTATGCCAATTTTGGCAAGTTTTGGGGCTGATATAGAAAATCTAAGTGCCTCAAATATAACTTGGAAGATTTTCAGGTGCAAATCTGGGAAACTAAAACTGCAATATCTTTCCACCCAGGAATAGAAAATAAAAACCGTAAATTGGGAATTTCATTATGATGAAAAGGGTATCCAAAAATGTAAAAACATCTAAAAACTGAGAAACTTGAAATTTAACTATTTTAGGGTGATGCAAGATTGCCCTTACACCACTGGATGCTCCTGCATCAGTTATAAGCTTTGGAATCCTCTAACCCAAAAAATTACTTTATCTAGAGATTTGATTTTAAGGGAATTTAGAGCTTATTCAAGAGAAGAACAACCAAAGGAGAAGGATATTGATTGAACAATGCATTTTGAGATAAATATTGAGAAGCATGAAGATGCACATGTTGAAGAACAATTAGATCAATTGGATGAGGAGAGTTCAAAAAGTTCTTCTGAGATAGATGCTCATGATGAGCATATTGAGGAACAATAAGAAACTCCTTTGAGAAGATCGATAAGATAAAACAATCCCATTGATAGGTATATCCCACCTAATTTCCATTGTATATTTTATTTGATGAGTACTAATGATGAACCTAGATCTTACAGGGAAGCTTTGTCTTCATACAAGAACAAGGTTTTGTGACAAGCTATGCATGAGGAAATGGAATCCTTGGACACTTGTGACACAAGGGATCTTGAGAGTTTTCCCAAAGGAAGAGAGGCCATTGGTTGTAAATGGATCTTTAAAAAGAAAATTGGAGTAGATGGTAATCTCGAAAGGTACAAGGCTAGATTAGTAGCCAAGGGCTACTCCTAGAAGAGGGGGTTGAATTTAATGAAATCTTCTCTCCTATTGCTAAATTAACTTCTATTAGATTTTTTTTATGTATTGATGCTACTTATGATTTTGAGATAGAGCAAATGGATGTGAAAACTACTTTATTACATGGGAATCTTGATGAGGAGATTTATATGAGGCAACTTGATGGTTTTGTTGTAAAAGGAAACGAAGAATTGGTTTGCAAGTTAAAGAGATCTTTATATGGATTAAAACAGTCACCTAGAATGTGGTACTAGAAGTTTGATGCTTTTGCATTGAAAATTGGTTATGCTAGGAGTGAGGAAGATCATTTTGCTACATAAAAGTTATTGATGATCATATTTTAATTATTATCTTGTATGTTGATTACATGTTTATTGGTAACAACAAGGTAATGATCAAAAAATTGAAAGAACAAATCTCTAGCACATTTGAGATGAAAGATCTAGGGGATACAAAATATATCCTTGGTATGGAGATCAACAAAGATAGAGGTAACATAAATCTTTGCTTAAGTCAAAGCAACCATGTTGATACTATTTTGAAACAGTTTAACATACAGGAAAGTAAACCAATTAATATTCCTTTACTAGTTGGCACGAAGTTAAGCTTAGAAATGAGTCCTAAATCTGATTATGATCATGAGGAAATGTCTAAAATTTCATATGCTAGTGTAGTTGGTAGTTTGATGTATGTAATGGTCTATGCAAGGCCAAATATAGCCCAAGCAGTGGGAGTTCTAATTAGGTTTATGTCTAACCCTGGTAAAGAACATTGGACTTATGTTAAGAGGGTGTTTAGATATTTATGAGGTACTTCTAATTACTGTTTGATTTATCATGGTGCTAATGATATTGATATTATGCATAGATCTTTGAACATATAGGGTTTTGTTGATTCAGATTGGGCAGGAGACTTGGACAGTTAGAGGTCAACAAGTGGCTATGTGTTTACTTTTCTTGGAGTTACAGTTAGTTGGATGAGTAAGAGGCAGCCCATGGTTGATTTTTCCACCATAGAAGTAGAGTACATGGATGCTACACATGCCTCTAAAGAGGAAGTTTCAATACAGAGACTTGGGAAAGGAATTGGTTTTAATTGCCATAAAATTAAACTTGAATGTAATAGTCAGAGTGCTATTTTTTTAGCCAAAAATCCTATGTATCATGCTCATACTAAGAATTTTGATGTTCAGTATCACTTTGTGCGAGAAATGGTTGGGAGTGGGAAGGTATTGATTGAGAAAGTTGACACTTTGATCAATGCTGCAAATTATCTTATGAAACTAGTTCCTATAAATAAGTTCTCTTGGTGCAGGAAGGCCATTTTCCTTGAGTCATGTAATTTATTTATAATAATGATTCCTTGTTTAGAATAGTTGCAATGTATAATGTCAAGTGGGAGAATGTTGGGAATAAGATTCCATTTAATTGCAATCCTAAACATATTTCATGTATCTCCTAAGTCCTTGGAAAGTGTGCCCCAACACTAGGATTAGAAAGAGATTAAATTTGAATGAAATGAACATGTAAATTGGAATTTGTAATAATTCTTAAATGATAGGAACATGTGGGGATGCCCAGGAAGAGCTCCTACAAAAGAAGAACACATGGGGTGCCCACATGGAAGGTTGAACCCACCTTACTTAAGTTAATTGTTTGGAGGAATGAGAACACTTTAGTAATGCATGTAAAAATCCTAGAAGTGGGGGATTGATATTTATATGAGTGGAGTTTAGTTTAGTTTAGTTTAGTTTAGTTCAATTCAATATCAATTTAGTTTAGTTTAGTTTAGTTTAGTTATGGTTCAGTTATCTTTAGTTGCATTTAGTTAGTTTGAATTGCATGACTAATGAATTTAGTTGCATGATAGATAATAGGTGATACATTCAGTTAAGTGGGGATGGTCAATCATGCATAATTTTTGCATGAATTGATGGAGAGATATGTTTTAGTTAACAAAGATTGACTTGGACCCACCTTGGGCGCCCAAGTTGGCATCTTTGAGTTAACACCTTTTGCATGAGAAGATATTTACAAGGCTCAGTTAAGTGGGTGCATTCTTGGGCACCAACTTTGAGAAGAATCTTGGAAGATATTTTCTTGACCAACGATCAGCTAAGTGTTCAATTTGGGGCACCTAAATTGAGGAGACTTTGGTTTTGACTTCATGTTACATGATGGAACTCTACTTGCACAAAATAGGCATAGGTTTTTGAGAGGAGCTTTATGCCCTTGTAATTGACAATTCTTTGGAGTTTTCAATGCTCATTATTGTCTATTAATTGCAGCAAGTTGAAGAGAGTTTTATCAAAGTTTATTGCAGGTTGTGAAGAAGAATTGTTGAAGGAAAAAGAAGCATATCAGTCAAGGATTGATATAGTATTATTGTAATCTTATTCTAAGGTTAAATAATACAAGCACTATTGATTCTGGTGGTGGAGTTTTTTCTCAAAAGGGTTTCTCCACATATATGTTGTGTCACTTCTATCTTCCTGTCTCATTCTTCTACAATCTTCCATCTCTTTCTACAATTGGTAAAATTGATCTAAACATATAATCATACACAAAGAATTTGTAGCAAAGAACACTTAATTAGGTCTACAATTTCATAGTTTTACAAGTTTTAAAGCTACATAATTACCTCCATTTTCAACACTAATCTTAGGCCTACATTACCTTTTTAGAAATTTTATTTAGGAGAGACTTTTCCTCATTTCACATTCAATCAACCATAAAGTACACATATGTTATTAAAATAAATTTCAAGAAAGGGAGTCCAAGAGCACATCTAAAGATCAAAGGGTGCATAATGCTTTAGTTTATTTTTCTACATTATTGTTTTATATGCATTCTTTCTCTCTCTAAGTGTATCTCATTCAATATTTTTAATTTTATTGTTGACATCTAACTCACAATTTTTAGCTCAAATAGGGGGTCCATAGCTTTAGAATGCTTGATGGTACTCTTGTCCATATACTGATAGTATTTTTGGAGTTCCTTTCATTTGTAAATTCATAGGATTTTTGCATTGTTGGATGTCCACTTTCTTATAATTTCTATAATATGACATATTAGTTACGTTTGAGGCTCATTAACAACTTTCAATAGAGACAAAAAATAGAATAATACATGTGCTAATCAGTGATTCCTTTAGTGGCTAATATTCACCAATTGGCTAATAGTTGAAATTTGGGAATCCAAAATTGGCTAATAGTTCGAGCTATAATGTAACTTGAATTGCCACATTTTTACAAAATTGTATTAGTCTTCTTTAAATCGCCAAAGAATTTATTTTATTAAAAAATTTAACTCAAAAATTTGCCACAAAATTTGATACATGATTAGATTAGATTCACCTAAATGTTATAAATTATAGTAGAAATCTATATTAATTTTCCAATAGTATAACATAACTATTAGTTACTTTAGGACCATATTTCTAATCTTAAGTTTCCACCATTGATTTATAATATAATCTAATGGCCCTTGTTGTATTCCATGAGGTAAAATGTACCCACAATCTATAATGCTCATGGGCCCACAATTTTAGGTCTCATGAGCATTATAGATTATGAGTAAATGTTATCTTGTAGAGTACAATGAGGGTCATTAGATCAATGATCTAAAATCAATTTTGATCCCCATGAGAATTATAAATTGTGGGTACATTTTACCTTGTAGAATACAATGAGGATCATTATATTATATTTTAAAACAATGGTGGCAAGTAAATATTATTGTCTACCCCTTAAACCTATTAATAATTCCCACTCTTGAGCCCCTACTTTTCCATGAGAATTATTTTTAGATTGGATGGATTAACCATCATAATTGATGCATTTTACTATTATTTTTCAAGATTCGCCAAAATTTTCTACAAAATTTTAGTGATGTAAAAAAGCCACCAATAAAATTAATATTTTTTTTGAAAAAAGGAAAGATTTGCTAATAGAAATTATTATTTTTCCTAAAAATTGAAAGATTCACTAGAATTTTATATCTTTTTTGAGGGGGGTTTCTTAGAGTTATCATCAGTGCTAATATTGTAGCACATTAATCTACCATAGCACTTATTCCTTGTCCTATGGTGTTTGGTCCATTTTCTTTCATTCTCAACCCCACCATCATTTTTTTGTAAGCTTTTGGGCCTCTATGGTTATTTTATCTCCATTATTTTAATTTTTTGGCCTTTCTTGTGTGATATTTTTCATTTTGTGCTCATTTTCTCAATATGTTTTTAAGGTTCTATAGATTTACCCTTTCAACATTTCTTTCTCATTTGGCTCTGTTTATATTTTTTATAATCATATTTTTCTTGTGTATCATTTTTAGTATCATTCCTAACATATATTTTATAGGATTGGATTAATTTTGAGAGATAACATTTGAATTTTGCATGTTTATGGTTCACTTGATATAGAAAACACAAAATTATGGAACCTATGTGTGCCCCTAGTTCCTAGGCATGTGTTGTATCACATATGCACTATTTTGTGGTGTTCACACATCTTCCCTAATTTCCATGTCTATTATTTGGAGTTTGTGCCTACTTTGTAGCCTCTATTTCTTGTATGTCAATGTATGTTCCTATTATGTAGTATTTGTGCCTATTTTGTAGCCTCTATTCCTTATGTGTTGGTGTCTATATCATTTCTTCATCTTTCTAACATTAGTTTTCAGTTATTTTGGCAAACCTCTTTAGATATTTTAAGTTGATTATATCCATTATGTTGTTACTAAATTTCAAGTTCATTCAAGATGAAGACCTTTCATAAAATTAATAACTTATTATTTTTTAGGATTTTGGGAGAAGATTACTTAATAATTTTTTTTTCTTATTTTATGCTTTATCTATTTACTTTCTTCATCACATTTGAATCTAGGGATAAAATTAACAACATTTAGACTTGGTTTTTAAAATTAACAAGTGTATTTTAATTCTATAGTAGAACTTGCACGTATGTTCTCCCATTGTGGATCCCAAAAAAGGTTATCTTCTTTTCATTTTAGGAGGCCTACCTAGGGTTTTCATCACCCTAGGGGATGACCTCAACCATATTTTCTAGAAAGTTATAAAAGAAGGTATCATAATTTTTACCCATTTGAAGAATTCATCATTGTGTTTAACACATCCCCATCCATCCACCTCCTTTTTGGATCTTGAAAGGAAGGAGTGAAGTGTAGGAGGATTAGACCTTGACTACATTATTATTAATGGGATTTGGGGACATATGCCTCATACATCCTTGAGGTATATAGAGGATACCCTTATATAGCTTGTAATCCTAACTTATGATCACCATCTATCCTTTTTGTGGTGCATTATTAAGTGGTTAGACCTAAGAAGCTACTCACACCATTCATCCAACTTAGATAATTACAAATATTTGTGGGAAAGTCCTTTAGCCTCAATAGTAAGGAGAATAGACATGGTACATGAATTTGCATTCCCTATCTACTCTCACCTTGGTAGATAGTATATTTGTGAACCAATAAGAATTGAAACACCTTAAATAATATATTCTTGTTAATGTATCTTAATTATTTAATGTCATGTGCTCGACCTATGCTTTTTTGTAAACTTGAAGAAAATTCAACCAATTAAACCAAATCAAACTTTTGGAAATTCCTATTGCTTCCTCATAAAATACACATTCATAGCCATACACTTGTTAGGAAAAAGGTGTCACAACCTTGCAATTATAAAAGGTTACTATTAACTATAAGCTTATAGTTGAGCATTGATAGCTTTAAAATTTTCTACAAATCTACAAAATGACTAAATAAAGATGTTGGTAAAGTTTTGACCCAAGGTCATGTCTAGATTTCAAGATATTAAAGTTTCCATTTTTGAAAGTTTTAAAGTCAATTTTAAGGAACTTAGAGGCCATTTTTTGGATTGAAAGTGGTTGTAACTAGTGAATCAAGTTGTATCTTGATATATAACTTCATGAGATTTCCAATGGTTTAGACGAATCATCAATAAAAATCCTAGATCAAAATTTATGGCCTCTAGAAGTTGGGTTTCTTGAATTAAGAAATGTGAAAAGTTCTTAAAAACAAAAAAGATATGTAAGGGGGATTTACACATGTTGGTGTGTGTTTGAAAACATCATAGGGAATATTTGATTGGAGATAAGCTAGGTTCTCCTTTTTGGATGGTCTTATCTCATGGTTTTATAAATATTATTTGATAGTTTTATGTAGCGTATCTCATATATAGTACGTGCTTGAGATGGAGGTTGAGTGTAAGAGTCTTATATATGTTGATTTTCCTCTAGAACTATGGTTGGTGATACTCCTAAGAGAGATTTATTTGCAATTATATTATAATATTTTTTATTTCTTAATACTATTGGGTAGATTTTGGAGTGTGGGATTTCTCTCCTAAAAGTGTTTTCCCCACATAAAATATTGTGTTGTGGTATGTATGATATTTAGCTTATTTCTATTTAGTTTATATAATTTTTTTAAAGATCGAATTTTTTTGCATAACCCTCCTCTCAAGATTAGTGTAGGAATTTTTTCATTACCTTATCTTCCTTACAAGACTTAAGTAAAAATTAAATCCAAGTTCATTCATCTAAACAATTTTATCCCCTTCTAAACCATAGTCGACCTTCCAAATCCATAGTTCATAATATATTTTGCATATTTTTAACTAAACCAATTCAAATCCCTTTTTCATTCACATCATCCAAGAGTATTTCAAATCCTAAATCTTGTAATCATATACAACCAAGATAACCTAATTCCCAAACAATAAACAATTGGAAATGGATCAAAGCATCAAACTAATCAAATGGATAAAACTTCAAGAATGAAACCAAACCCCATCTTTATTTTATACCATCATTTATTTTACTACAATTATCCTCCAAATTATAGCACATGTAATATCTAGTCCATATCTTGAGCATCATTTCCAATTTAAGGTTATTTTGGTACCCATATTCCTTTACATACATGCCATAGTTTCTTGGTAATGGATTAGGGTTTAGCAATAATTTCTTTATGATTGTACCTATCATTCATATTCCCCCTACATAGATTCCATAATTGTACTTTTAACCCTCTTTCCTCTCTACATAAATACCATACTTGGTTCTTGTGCCTATCCTCCACTTTCTTCCATATATAGATGCCATAGTTTTTTTATAACTTGTTCTTATCCTCCACATTTCTCTTCACATATGTCATAGTTTCTTCAAATTCTCATACCTATCTTGTATCCAACTTGCTACATATAGATAATATAGTTTTCTAAAACTTATGCCTCATATCCAAATGGTTAATCTATTCCAATAAAAAATTTAAATCAATCCCTATCATCCTATAGGAAATTACCTTAATCCCACAAGATAAATCATACAAATAAGTTCTTAGAATATCAAATCTCAATCAATCCAACCTCAATATAATAACCAATCCTTAGCATTAATTTCGTCCAATATCAAGATTTTTCTCAAGCATCCAAAGTTAATATAAATCATCCAAAATCCAAGTCCTCTGGATCTAATCATCTAGCCAATAAAAACCAAAAGACTTAACAAAACACAAGCAATAGTAATGACCTATTCATTTTACTTTAATAAGCCTACTCATTATGATTAATCTCAAAATAGCCTAAATATGATGATGATGATAAATTTTTGACCAAATTGAATATGATGATAGTATCACTAATCAAACATGATATGATCCCTATGATAAAGTATTAACCAAGATGTGTCATTGAAAATATTATTATGAACCATTTTTGCAATGATTCTCCATATTAAACTAGGAGTATCAAAGACCTATTAAACCAAGAAAATTATAGTACTAGTTATTCCATGAAACAAAATTGAATGTCCATAAGTAATATTTACCCTAACTTTAGGAAGGGAAACAAAAGTATAGATAAAATCCCTCAAAACTAACCAAATACAACTAAAGCATCCAAATCTAACCAATTCTTACCACTCCAATCTAAATCACCATCAAACCACCTAGATCAAAATCATCCTATCAAAACCCTAATCCTTCAAAACCAATAAAAGTTTCCTAAAGCTTCATCCATCTATATATATTTACAATCTTGGTAAGAGTTTATCTAAGGAATGATAGTAAAGGATGTTAAGAAAAATGACACAAGACAATGAAAAAGGTAAATTTTAACACCCCCAAGAAAATATTTTCACACTTTAACATTAGAAAGAATATCCTAACCAACCTCAAGTCTATTAAAATTACCCAAGAGCTTCCTAGAACTATGCTCACTCAATATATAAACCTTTATTCCATTAATGATTTCCAAGATACATCTTGAGCCATAATTCATACAATTCAATGTATATGTGAAAGTAAATGAATCAAGTCCATGCAAACCAAATACCTTAAATTTCATAAGACACAAAAGAGTGAAAGAAACCAAACCAATGGATACATAAAAAATAACAAATGTATCCATGATATAATCACTAATGAGGATATCCAAGACAAACAATGTACATTTACCATATTTACAAAATAATTGAAGCTACATTGGGATCTCATTTTAAAGTATGATCAAACTTTAATAACCCCTAGATAAAGATCAAAAATATCAGTTCAACTACATCTAACCTATCTTAAAATCATAAGGTCAATAAATGCGAGACAATCCTCTCCATCATCCCATACACCCACCTTCTCATGAGGATATTGTAGGCCCCAATGAACACATGAACAAGGAAACCACTAATTATGAGAATATTGGAAACACAATGGTGAGTCAATCCCCTCCATCAAATAAGAATATTCTAGTACTAGCTATCCATGAACCAAAATTGAATGTTCATTAGTCATCTTTACCCCAACTTTAGTAAAGTAAAAAAAATTATAAAACAAATCCCTCAAAACTAATCAAAGCCAACTAAATAATCCATATATAACCAATTATTATCACCCCAATCAAAATTACAATAAAACCACCTTGATCAAAATAATCTTATCAAAACCGTAATCCCCTAAAACCAATAAAAGACACCTAAATCCTCATCCACATATAAGTCCATAATTTTGGTAAGAGGTTATCCAACAACTAATAGCAAATAATATAAGAAAAAATGATAGATGAAAATAAAAAGGGTATTGTAAAATCCCCAAGACAATATTTTCATCCTCTTGAATTCTCAATAATAACCTCACCAACCTAAAGTATATTAAGGTTACCCAAGAAATTCCTAGCACTATCAACCTTAAGTCAATTAAGGATGTCCAAGACATCCCTACAACCATCATTCCTAAAATTACATATATATGAGAAAGTAAATGAATCACATCCATACAATCCAAATACCTTAAATTTAATAAGACACACAAGAGACAATGAAACCTAACTAATTTATATGAAAAAAAAAGAATGTATCTATGAGTTAATAATTAACGATGAGATCCAATCCAATTAATATACATCTACCTTATCTATAAAAAATGAAGCTATATTGAGGTCTTGTTTGAAATTATGATCAGAATTACTCATCCCCACCTCAAGGTCAAGAATATCAATCCCACTCCATCCATCCTAGTTTAGACTCATAAGATCAAGAAACTGGACCCAATCCCATCCATCATCCCATAAATCCATCTTCTAGTGAGGAGATTTTAGGCCCCACCAAACACATAGACAAGAAAGCCAATCTTGATGAGCACATTGGAAAGAAATTTACAAATTATTTTGACCATATCAAGCATGAGTATACATAGAATAAGGTCAATTACATTAGGCATATCATTGGTCAAGGTACCACAATCATGAATAGGAAAAAACATAATTATCTTGTCATCTTAGTTTTATCAACTTTATCTAATATTGTCTTCTTCTAGATGAGAAAGTATACATCTCTAATGATTCATGGTTATCTAAGGAATTAATCACATCTTGTTTCAAAAGAAACACATATTCTATCATGAAGTAAACATTTCAAACACATGGGATATAATGGAAAGTGATGGGGAATTTATGTCCAAGGAAATATAACTATTATTAGTGTATGAAAATCTTGGATATTAAGGGATTGACTACATCCCTCCTAGAAGTTATTCCACTAATTATACTTTAATGATCATTAGATAACTTTATTCAATGAAATATCAAAATAGAGGCCATTCATAGCCCATTTAATAATCACATTACAACCTATTTTTTTCCTACTCTCTCATTTGAAATACTAGAATTGTTTATCTTGAATATCCTAAATAGCTTGATTAGGGAAAAAAACATCATCCATCGGGAGAAAAGTGATGAGTCACCATTCAAGAAAATATAAAAATTGAGAACTATATTAAAATGAGTGAAAAAATAAAAATAAAACATAAAATTAAAGTGAATTTAAGAAACCACATGAATCTAATAATTGATAGGAAATAAAAAATTAGGCCATGGATCCCAAAGAAAAGTGGGGTTGTTAGACAATTGAAAAAAATGTCCAAATAAAGAAATCAATTGAAAGCCACACATTACATATAATAAGTATGTTCCTTCTTCACAATTATTATCATGTAAGGCTTTACAATCTAATAATAACCCCAAATATAATTTTGTATCCACTAGAAAATCCAAATATCCCTCATCTCCATCAAAATCCAAAATACCTAAATCCAAATACCAATCACAATTCTCAAATATGCAATTCCAATCCAATCAGCCTCACCTTCTCACTAATAACCCAAAACCTTGAATCCACCATATCCTTGCAACGACACTTTCTAAAAAGGTCTACTAGATCAAAGAGCATAATCATAATTGTAGATTCTACACTAGTGGAGTGACCCTAGTAAAGTAGCTATGCAAGGAAGGATACTATAAGGATATAATGATAGAATCATCTAGATAAAATAAACTAGACAAAATAAAACTTGATAATTGAATCTATAAACATTAATTTAGCAATTAGAAAAAAATATGAAATAAAAATAGTAAAGAGAAATCAATTCATTGGATGGTGAAGACCACTTCTTGTGGTGCCTTGGACAAGTAACATGATGAAAAATTAGTCACATGTGTTATGTGTGAAAAAAATATCTATGTGAACCTTACACTTAGGGTTAGGCTCCATTCCATCATACTTATTCCTCTCATCATGTCATCCCATCCTAACCATCCATAAAATTTTCATAATCCATTTCATCATACCCAATCCATCCTCCCTATGAACTTGAAAAGGACATGGGAAAAATGTTACATGCTTTAAAAACTTCTTGATCATACATATTCTTTTATTGTAATTCCTATCACATCTTATCCTCTCTCAATAAGAATTTCAATGAATAATCATAAGTGAACTCCATCAAGTGAGTGCAATATAGTCCTTAGAAATATCCTCTTCAACCCCCCTCAATCCATATCCCATCCCTCAACCATTGCATCTAATCCCATTTCAATTTTTCCCAAAAACTTTATTTTTCCTTTCCATTGATTTTGTCATTGAGATAGTAACTAAATGAATATGTTCACCAAAGAATAACCCAAATCTAAAGAATGATCCCTAAAATATTTTACTCATATGAAAGCACTCAAAATTCCAAAAAGTCTTGTCCATCATCTCACAACCATCCAAAAAAATCCATAGGATTTGTTCCTTGTCTTTCTAAAATCCAACCATCCCACCATCATCTAGATATTTCATTCATAATGCTCATGTTTTTTCTCACTATTAAGAACACTATCCTTTGCAATTTTGTTATCATTAACAACACTATCGTTATCACCATCAAATCAATATATATCTAATAGCTTGATTAGGGGAAAAATATAATACCATATTGATATTTTATGCTTGAACCAACACCCATCCATACCCTTAAAATTTCTATGGTCAATCACCATCATCCCCATCCACCTATATGAATTCAGCATTGCATAGTTACTACATAATGTGTTTTCTATGTATTTGTTTGATTTCCTAATTTTTTATTTGTTCACTATATTTCTAGTGCTATATCCATCACATAGTCTTGACCACCACAATATTCTATATTATGATGTTCTTTGATAATGTGTTCATTGGATCATTATGGGGTAAGTGCAAAAAAATGGGGGGCCAAAAATGGGTCTTAAGTGGCCACTTTTTTTTTCCCCTGAAATTAGGAATATTGACCTTGGATGAGAAATTGAGGATAGCTACACTCACAATTTTAAGATGCACCAAAAAAAATGTAGCAAGTGCTTCGAGTCTTCTAATTTTTTTTGAAAATGGTATAGATTAAGGGGTTCAAAAGAGGGAGCCACAAAAATTATTCTTTTTTCCAAAAAAATAACATAGCAATTTTTGTAGCTCCCTCAAAAGGTTAACTTTTTTTCTGGTATTTCTAACATCACTTGGTGAGAAATTAACTAACATATAGTTTATGCCCAAATTTTTTGATAATTTTTTAATGAATATTTAATTTTTTACTAATTTTCAAAGTGGACACTTCCTAAAAAATCAAATTTTGGCTGTGCTACCCCTATAAATTTTGAAAACTAATTGAAAATCATTTTTTTTTAATATGTGTGGAATGGAGTCTAGTTTCTAAAAATGTAATCTATTTAAAATTTCTATGAACGATTAATTTATAAAAAAAAAATACCAAACACTAGTTTTTGCCAAAAACTAGATACACAAAAAAAGAAATTAAAGATGAAAGGCTTAACATTGTCAAAATGTGAAAAAATTACATTGTTATATAGCTAAGAAAGAGCCTAACAATAACCAAGTGTTTTATTTGTTTGACCTTGAAACATGTGTGGACTTGATGCTTAGCACGAACAAAATTAGGTGAAATATTGTAGAATTTGCAAAAAACATGTATTTTGACATTGGGAAGGTGCTCCAAGCCTTTGGGTTGGTATTCCAAATCAAATACCAAGCCTAAAGCTTGGAGATTCCCAAAGCAAGAAAAAATGTGAGCACATTATAATGTGCTTGCATTATTTGATTACATTGAAAAAATGTGAGCACTTTATAACACGATTGTGTTTTGTGAATGCATTGACAAAATGCGAGTGCATTATAACACGCTTGCATTTTGGTCTACATTGATTTTTTTATTCTCCTAGTCCCCTCCTTGTTATCTTTGAGAAAAACTATATACATGTGACATTTACATATGGACATTTAATTTCTTATACTTACGTTATATTTCATGTATATAGTTTCAGGATGTTTAAGAGTGGTTTTGGATCTCTAAGAGTTCTAATGAAAATTCTAGTTTTTGGAAGATCTTAAAATTTTTCAAACTTAGTCAAATTTCAGTAATTAACATGTCAAATTTTAGTAATTAGGAGGTCAAATTTTAGTAATCAACAAGGTTGTATTATTTCTCTCTCTCTCTATCTCACTCATTTTTTATCCCTTACACTCTAGATTTCTCTCACTATCTCCATCCCATCTTACTCTCTCTCCCTTGAGCTCAAGAAATATCTCTCTCATTCTCCCTCTAATTCTCTCTATCTCACTGCTCTCTCACTCCTCCCTCCTTCCCTCTCTACTTATATCTATCTCCCTCCCTCCCTCCTTTTTCTCTCTCTATCCCTCCCTCTCTCCCTCCCTCCTTCTCTCTCTACTTATCTCTATCTCCCCTCTCCCTCTCTCTACCTGCTTCTCCCTCCATCACTCCCTACCACTCTCTCTTTTTATCTCTATCTCACCTCTCTCTCACCTTCCTCTCTCTCCCTCTCTTCTTCCCTATCTACTCTGTATCTCCCAATCTTGTTGCAAGAATGAAGGTGTTGTCATTGATGTCAACTAGTCAACTGGTTATCATCTAGTTGTTGTCATGGATGTAGGTTATTGGTTGTATATGTTGAGAAAATTGTAATGAAGAAAGGTTGCAAGTGTTCAATGTTTTCTTTGGGTTTTTCTATAGGATTTTCTCCTATATTCATGTGGTTCAGATATGTTGATCATGGTTATTGGAAGCTACTATATCTAGATTTTGGGTTTCTAGATTGTTGTATAGTGCGAGTTATGTTAACCAGTTGTGAACTATGTTTTTCAAGGTGTCTGGTTGAGGTTTGGGAGAAATGTAGTTGCTTTGGATTTCTTCTTGGTTGAGTCTTATGACTTGTGGTTCTAGAGTTAAGTTGTTATGATTATGTTGAAGATAATTTTGTTGTTTGGAAAGATTGGATCATGTTAAGGGTTTCATGTGCTTAATTGTTCTATATGTTTTACATTGGTTTGGCCAACCTTGTGTTAAACCCTACTTTTGAAGTTCACGAAGTGTGTTGGGACTTATTTGTGTCCTCTCTTAGCATTTGTATGGGTAGCCCTTATTCTACTTCCACCCTAGAATATTTTTGTGCTGACCTAATTTGAATTTAAATGATGTATGTCCAACTTTGGATATGTTTCAAAGTTGAAGATGGTATAAATATAGGATGATATATTGGTGAAAGGTGTACAAAGAGATATGCAAAGAAATAGAGAAAGATAGATGCAAAATAGATGTGAATCAATGTGTATGTGATGAGAGTTTGGAAAATCAGTGGGAATCAAATTACTGAGTTTTTGGATGTAATGAGCTGAATGTGTACTCTATCATTCATGCATTTCTGTAAGTGGTTGAGTGAATCGTGGTGGAAATCTCTGTTGCATTGAGATTGTCTTCTCTCTATAACATATCTCTCATATCTTCTTTGTATCTATGTGGTAGTGATACCTCTAGGTGGTTAACCCTTGTTGGATAGTGAATCTTGATCTAGAAAGTGAGTCCTATTTTGGTAGTGAGCCTTTGTAATCAGTTTTGATATTCTTTATATTGTGAGCTAATCCTCACTGTGGTTTTTCCATTATTGGGTTTTCCACATAAATTTGGTGTTATTATGTATGCGTGATGCTTTTCAATTTCTTCCTTTGCACTTAATGTTTAATCATTTTAGTAGAGTAAAGGATTTGTGATTAATCTAATTTTTGGTGAAAGTTTTAAAGGTTAAAATTTGTGACAACTGATTCACCCCCTCCTCAGTTGTCTTGTTCAAAAAATCCCTCTCTCTACCTACCTTTGCATCCATCACACCCTACCACAATCTCTCTACACCTCTCTATCTCACCTTTCTCTCCCTCCCTACCTCTCCCTTCCTCCCTCATTCCCTCTCTACTCTCTATCTCTCCTCTCTCTACCTCTCCTTCTCTCTCCCTCTCTCTACCTACCTCTCCCCCCACCACTCTCTCTATTTCCCTCCATCTCACCTCTCTCTCCCTCACTACCTCTCCCTCCCTCACTACTTATCCATATCTCCCTTCTCCCTCTCTAGCCACCTCTCCATCCATCACTACCTACCACTCTCTATATTTCTCTCCATCTCACCTCTCTCTCACCTCTCACTCTCTCCATCCATACCTCTCCCTCTTCTTCCCTCTCTACTCTCTATCTCCCTAATCCATCTCTACCTACCTCTCCATCCATCACTCCCTACCACTCTCTCTACAACTCTCTATCTCACTTCTTTCCCTCCCTCCCTCATTCCTGAGCTCTACTTCCCTCTCTAATTATCTCTCTCTCTCTCTCCCTCCATCCCTCCCTCCCTCCTTCCCTCTCTACTTCTCTCTACCTCCCCTCTCCCTCTCTCTACTTACCTTTCACTCCATCATTTTCTACCACTCTCTATTTCTCTCTATCTCACTTCTCTCACCTTCCTCTCTCTCCCTCCATACTTCCCTATCTACTCTTCATCTCCCAATCCCTCACTCTACCTACCTCTCCATCCATCATACCCTACTAGTCTCTCTCTACACATCTCTATCTCACATTTCTCTCCTTCCCTTCCTAATTCTCTCTATCTCTCCTTTCTCTACCTCTCCTTCCCTCTCTACTCATCTTTATCTCCTCTCTACCTCTCTCTACCTATCACTCCATCCATCACTCTCTATTTATCTCTATCTCACCTCTCTCTCCCTCACTCACTCTATAATTATCTATATCTCCCCTCTCCCTCTCTACCTACCTCTCCATCCATCACTTCCTACCTCTCTCTCTCTCTCTATTTCTCTCTATCTCACCTCTCTCTCACCTCCAACTCTCTCTATCTACTTCTCCCTCCACTCTCTCTATTTTTCTATTTTTCTTTCTTTCTCTATCTCTCTATCTCACCTATATCTCTGTCCCTACCTTTTCCCTTATCTAATCTCTATCTCTCCTCTCCATCCCTCTACCTCTCTCTAGTTCTCTCTCCCTCCTCCCTCCTCCTCTTTCTCTCTCACTCTCTCCTCTCTATCTTTCCCTCTTTGAAACTATCTCCTTCTCTAGATCTCATCATTCTGTCTCTACTTACCTTTATCTCACCTATCCCTCTTTACCTCTCCCTTCTTCCCCTCTCTCTCCCACCCTCTCTCCTTCCCTTTATCTCTATCTTTCTCTACTTATCTCTATCTCACCTATCCCTCTCCACCTACCTCTCCCTCCATCACTCCCTACCACACTCTCTATTATTCTCTATCTCACCTCTATCTCACCTCCCTCTCTCTCCCTCCCTCTCTCATTCCTTATCTACTCTTTATCAGACCTCTCTCTATATCTACCTCTCCTTCTCTCTTTACTTATCTTTATCTCCCCTTTCCCTCCCCTCATCTTTCTCCCCCCCAATCCCTCCCCCTATTTCTCTCTCCCTTATGAAGGCTAATGGTGTAAGGTTTAGTGTTTAAGGTATAGGGGTGAGGTTATAGGCTTAAGTGTATAGGGTGTATGGATTATGGTTTAGGATATTAGGTATAAAGTTGAGGGTATAGGGTATAGGGATGAGAGATGAGGTTTTAGGGTTTAGGGTTTAAGGTATAGTGTTGAGGGTTGAGGGATAGTGTTCAAGGTTGAGGGTATAAGGTTAAGTGTATAGGGTGTTGGTGTAATTAACTATTTAATTACATCGTCATAAGTTTACTTAGGAAATCTTTAATTCCTAAGTTATAGGATCTTATCCTTATCTTATCGAGCTATCTTTTTGCTCAAGATAAGATTTAGTTGTTGCATGCTTTCCTTTTATAAGCAAGCCTCATCTTGTAAATTTGAATCAATTAATCGTGAATCAATCTTGCATATTGATAGCAAGTATTCTCGTCATTATTTCTCTCTTGTGGAAGTATTCTTTTCTAGCAACAGATTTCTAGAAATCTAACATGGTATCAGAGCTTCCAGGGTTGCAGACTCCTTCCCAAATCTGAGGGTTTTATTATTCTGGCTTGAAGATTTTTGCAGGGATTTTTCAGTTTTGTGCTTCTTTTTCCAGGTTGAAGACAAATCTCTATTTTTGGCTTTCGGAGCTCATATGTTTGTAAATGGGTTTTTTAATTACTTTGGAGAATGGGAACTATAGGCAATGGAGCAATTTAATTCTCACTCATCTTGGTGAGATAAATCTATTGCCCTATTTGTTTAATACAGTTCCTTTTCCTAGCACAGGTGTTGAGTATTGCATTTGGATAGGCTTTAGGGCTAGAGTCTTTAGAGTTATTTTTGAAAATGTAAATGATGACATTTTGGAGACTCTTATTCACTTCGAATGTCCTCATACTCTTTGGACTCACATTAGAGAGGTATATGGAGACCATGATTCTTCTCCATCTCTTGAAGCTCCTCTTTCCAACTCACATGTGCTTGTTCATTCTTCAGAGTTGATAACCCATGATTGTGATCCTTTGGACAAGATTGCAAATGTTTCAGAGGTTTCTGATAGTCTTCCTGATTGGGATTCCTATTTGACAGACATTGCTTCTTTGTTTGTGGAGTCTCACATTTCAGATTTGGAGGACCAATTTGAGGGTTTATCTCTCTTATTTGATGATAGTCATGGGTCCACTATTATCACTTCATGTTTGTCTATGGAGTTTGTTCAAGATCAGTTTCCACTTGTTCCTAGTTTGTATATTCATGATGGATGTAGTCCACTATTATCTCTTTACTTCCCTCTTATGGGGGGGTAATTTATTGTATATTCATGATGGATGTAGTCCTTGGGGGGTATCATTGAGTCCTCCATACATCATGTTTACATTCATCATGCCTTTTTTCTTGTTTTTTCTCTTTTGGAGAGGGGTTTTTTCCCACTGGGTTTTCCCTTTTTTCTCTGCTTTATGAGAGATTGCATTTCATTTGCATCTGTAAATGGGTACCTAACATGGCCTAGTTGCCGGGACCCATAGTAGTTTGCATTATAATCTTCTCCCTAAGTTGCACTTATGGGGGGGTGTTGGTGTAATTAACTATTTAATTACATCGTCATAAGTTTACTTAGGCAATCTTTAATTCCTAAGTTATAGGATCTTATCCTTATCTTATCGAGCTATCTTTTTGCTCAAGATAAGATTTAGTTGTTGCATGCTTGCCTTTTATAAGCAAGCCTCATCTTGTAAATTTGAATCAATTAATCGTGAATCAATCTTGCATATTGATAGCAAGTATTCTTGTCATTATTTCTCTCTTGTGGAAGTATTCTTGTCTAGCAACAGATTTCTGGAAATCTAACATAGGGTATATGGATTAGGGTTTAGGATATTATGCATAGGGTTGAGGGTATAGGGAAAATGTTGAATGTAGGGTTTAGGGTTTAAGTATAAGGTTGAGGATAGAGGGTTGAGGTATAATGTTCAAGTTTGAGGGTATAAGGTTAAGTGAATAGGGTATAGAGATTAGGGTTTAGGATATTATGTATAGGATTTAGGGTGTAGGGTATAAGGTATAGAGTTAAAGGTTGAGAGTGTAGGGTTTATCATTTAAGTATAGGGTTGAGCGATAATGTTTAAGATTTAGGGTATAAGGTTGAGGGAATAGGGTATAGGGATGAGGGTTGAGGGTGTAAGGTTTAGGGTTTAAGGTGTAGGGTTGAGGGTTGAGGGATAGAGTTTAAGGTTGAGGGTATAGGGATTAGAGTTTATAATATTGGGTATAGGGTTGAGGGTATTGGGATTAGGATTAAGGGTTTAGGGTTTAGGGTACAAGGTTGAATGTATGGTTTAGGGTTTAAGTATAGGGTTGAGGGATATGTTTAGGATTTAGGTTATAAGGTTGAAGCTAGGGTGTAGGGCTAAGGGTTGAAGGTGCAGGGTATAGCGTTGAAGTTATAGGGTTGATGCAGGAGCATCTAGTGGTGTAAGGACAATCTTCCATCACCCAAAAATGGTTAAATTTCAAGTTTATCATTTTTCAGATTTTTTTACATTTTTGGATACCCTTTTCATCATAATGAAATTCCCAATTTACGGTTTTTATTTTCTATTCCTAGGTTGAAAGATATTGCAGTTTTAGTTTCCCAGATTTGCACCTAAAAATCTTCTGAGTTGGATTTGAGGCACTTAGAGCTTCTAGAATGGCCCCAAAACTTTCCAAAATCAGTGTTCTTGACTTCGAGACCTTTCCAACGGTTCAAACGGTTCACGAATAGGAGCCACAGATCAAAAGTTATGGCCCCGGGAAGTTGGTGCACTTTCTAGAAGATACAATTGCAAATGTTCTTTTGAAATTTGAACTTCAAGTTGTAATTTTTCGGTGCCAAACTGCCTAAACTCAAATTTTAATGTTGTTTTGGCTCCAAACTAAAGAGGAGCTCTATTTATGGGTGGGTTTCTAGTATTTTTGGGTAACTTTTTGGGGAACAAGCTTGCATATTGCGAAAGGGTTATTCTGTAGCTTTCTGTAGCTTGCATGTGTTGTAGAACTTGGGGATTTGAGATCCTCTATATGTAAGAAGCTCCATTTTCTGAATAATAAAATTATTCTCTTGTTTGTGGGTTATTTTCTGTGTCTCGGGCTGAGCCCTCATCAAGGGTTAAGGGTTGAGGGATAATGTTCATGGTTGAGGGTATAGGGTTAAGTGTATAGGGTATAAGGATTAGGGTTTAGGATATTGTGTATAGGGTTGAGGGTATTGGGTTTAGGGTTTATGGTTTAGGGTATAAGGTTGAATGTAGGGTTTAGGGTTTAATTATAGGGGTAAGGGTTGAGGTTTGAGGGATAATGTTTAGGGTTTAGTGTATAATATTGAGGTATAAGGTATATAGATGAGGGTTGAGGGTGTAGGGTTTAGGGTTTAAGGTATATGGTTGATGGTTGATGGTTGAGGGATAGTGTTTAAGGTTTCAAGGGTATAAGGTTAAGTGCATAAGGTATATGGATTAGGGTTTAGGATATTGGTTATAAGGTTGAGGTTATCAAATTTAGGGATTAGGGTGTAGGGTACAAATTTTAATGTAGGGTTTAGGGTTTAAGTATAGGAACCTTGAGGGATAGTGTTTGGGGTTTAGGGTATAAGGTTAAGGGTATAGGTTATAGGGATGAGGGATGAGGATTTAGGTTTGGGGGTTTAAGGTATAGAGTTGAGGGTTGAGGGATAGTGTTCAAGGTTAAGAGTATAGGGTTAATTGTATAGGGTATAAAGATTATGGTTTAGGATATTTGGTATATGGTTGAGAGTATTAGGTTTAGGGTTGAGGATTTTGGTTACAAGGTTTAATTTATGGTTAAGCATTTAAGTATAGTGTTGATGGTTGAGGGTTTAGGTTATAAGGCTAAGTGTATAGGGTATAGAGATTAGGGTTTAGGATATTGGGTATAGAATTTTGGGTGTAGGGTTTAGGTATAAGGTATATAGCTAAGTTAACTATGAGTGTAGGGTTTAGGGTTTGAGTTTAGGGTTGAGGGATAATGTTCAGGGTTTAGGGTTTAAGGTGTAGGTTTGAGGGTTGAGTGATAGTGTTTGGGGTTGAGGGTATAGGGTTAAGTATATAGGGTATATGCATTAGGGTTTAGGATATTGGGTAGAGGGTATAGGGATTAGGGTTTAGGATATTGAGTATAGGGTTGAGGGTTTAGGTTACATGGTTGAATGTATGATTGAGGTTTAAAGTGTAGGGTTGAGGGTTGGAGGTTGAGGGTAGAAGTTTAAGTTATAGGGTATAGACATTAGGGTTTAGGATATTGAGAATATGGCTTAAGGTGTAGGGTTTAGGGTATAAGGTATATGGTTAAGGGTTGAGAGTGTAGGGTTTATGTTTTAAGTATAGGTTTGAGGGATATTGTTTAGGGTTTAGGGTATAAGGTTGAGTGTATAGTGTATAGGGTTGAGGGTTGATGGTGTAGGGTTTAGGGTTTAAGGTGTAGGGTTGAGGGATAATGCTCAAGGTTAAGGGTATAGGGTTAATTGTATTGGGTATAAGGATTAGGGTTTATAATATATTGGGTATTAGGGTTGATGGTATTTTGGTTTAGGATTGAAGGTTTAGGGTTTAGAGTACAACAAGGTTGAATATAGGGTTTAGGATTTAAGTTTAGGGTTTAGGGTCTAAGTTTAGGGTTGAGGGATAATGACCAAGGTTTAGGTTATAAGGTTGAGGGTATTGGGTATAGTGGTGAGGGTTGAGGGTGTAGGGTTTAGTGTTTAAAGTATAGGGTTGGGGAAGGAAGATAGAAGGGGAGATAAAGAAAGTTAGAGAGGGAAGGATGGAGGGAGGGAGAGAGAGAAGGGAGGGAGGGAGGAAGAGAGAGATATTGGTGCTTGATAGAGAGTAGAGAGGGAATGAGAGAGTGAGAGAGAAACATGGGAGAGAGAGAGAGGAGGAAGGGAGATTTAGAGAGAGGGAGAGAGAGGGAAGGAGAGAGGAAGAGGTAGAGATGGAGAGGGAGATTAGGGAGAGGATGGTGAGATGGAAAGTAGAGAAGAATAGGGTTAAGTGTGTAGCCTATAAGGATTAGAGTTTAGGATATTAGGAGGGTAAAAGCACAAATTTGTGTCACACTTTTTAAAGGAAATGTCCAACACTGATCCAAATTTTAAACTTGAATCACTAAAAAGTGACATATCTATTTTGAATTTTGAAATGATGCAAAATAATAAATATTTATTTTTTAATTATATTTTATGCTTGTATTTTGAAAAAAAATTAAAAAATTATTTGAATATAGTTTTTTATAAGTTGACACTATAATTTAGTTGCTAAAAAATGAAGTCACATGAGACATCAAAACTTTATATAGTATTTTTTATTTTTTCTCCAATTTTTTTGTTTGTATTTATAACTTGAAACTTTAGTGCATGGATTTTTTTTTTTCCAATTTTGATAAATATATATTTTTAAATAAACAATAAAATGTGCACATATTATTTTTTTTTGTTTCCATTCCATGTCAACTTTCATATTATCATTTATCTAAAATGGAAAAATAATTATACCCTCTTGATATATAGATTCTTTTATCTCTTGCATCATATTTTTTTTCATATTTTTAAAATAATTTTTACTATTTTTTCTTAACATGGTAATCAACCTAATATTTTGTGTTGATAATCTACTTAAATTAGTAAAAATAAAATAGAAAATATAAATAATAATTTAATTATTAAAAAAAATATATTTTTAAAAACTAGTTTTATGGATCTACAAAAGTGTATTTTAATATTCTAAAAAAATGTTATTTACATGAGTAGAAATTGTTGAAACATGAATTTTTTCAAATAAATCTTTTTTTTTTTGGTAAAATGGCCTCAAAGTGGTGCTACATATGCATTTAGCCAACAATTTTAGTTGGAAAATTTGTGGATATATCTAAATTAGCTATAATGAATCTTAAAAGATCAGATACTTGACAAAAATATTTTTTAATATAGTTAGAAATACTTAAATTCAATTATGCTGATAAGTTGGCTAAAAGTGTGACACAAATTTGTACTTTTACCTAGGTATAGGGTTTAGGGTATGGAGTTGAGAGTATAAGGTATAGGGTTAAGGGTCAAGAGTTTAGGGTTTTGGGTTTAAGTATAGGGTTGAGGGTATTGAGTTGAAGGATAATGTTTAGGGTTTAGAGTATAAGGTTGAGGGTATTGGGTAAATGGATAAGGGTTGAGGACACAAGATTTAGTGTTTAAGCTATAAGGTTGAGGGTTGAGGGATAGTGTTCAAGGTTGAGGGTATAGGGTTAAGTGTATGGGATATATGGATTAGGGTTTAGAATATTGGGTATAGGGTTGAGGATATTAGGTTTAGGATTAAGGGTTTAAGGTTTAGGGTTCAGGGTACAAGGTTGAATGTAGGGTTTAGGGTTTAAGTATAGGGTTGAGGGATAATGTTTAGGGTTTAGGTTATAATGTTGAGGGTATAGGGTATAGGGATGAGGGTTGAGGGTGTAGGGTTGAGGGTTTCAGGTTTCAGGTATAGGGTTGAGGGTTGGTGGATAGTGTTTAGGGTTAAGTGCATAGGGTATAGCGATTAGGGTTTAGGATATTGGTTATAGGGTTAAGGGTATTAGATTTATTTTTTAAGGTGTAAAGTATAAGGTTGTATGTCGGGTTTAGGGTTTAAGTATAGGTTTGAGGGATAATGTTTAAGTAACTTAGGGTATAAGGTTGAGGGTTGAATTTTTAGGGTTAAAGGTATAGGATTGAGGGTATAGGGTTAAGCATATAGGGTATAGGGATCATGGTTTATGATATTTGGTATAGGGTTTAGGAGATTGAGATAAAGGGAGAGATAATGGTGAGATAGAGAGTAGAGAAGGAATGAGAGAGTGAGAGAAATATAGGGAAGGTAGAGGTAAAGAGGGAGAGAGAGAGAGAGGTGATATAGAGAGATAAAGGAGGGAGAGGGAAAGAGTGAGTGAAAGAGAGAATGGTTAGATATAAACTAGAGAGGGAAGGATACAGTGAGAGAGTAATATGGGAGAGAGAGAAGAGGAATGTAGGGAGATTTTGAGAGAGGGAGAGAGAGGGAAGGAGTCCAATAGAGATGGAGAGAGAAATTGAGAGGAGTCTATAGGAAAGGAGAGATAAAGAGGGTGAAGTAGAGAGGGAAGGAGAGAGTTGGAAAGAAATATGGGGGAGGAATAAAGAGAGGAGAGGAGGAAGATGGAGAGATTGAGAGAGGAGAGAGAGAGGGAAGGAGGGAGGGAGAAGTAAATATGGAGAGAGGGAGATAGAGATAATTATATAGGGAAGGAGGGATAGAGAGGGAAGGAGTGAGAGAAAGATGGGGGAGAGAGAGAGGGAGAGAGAGGGAAGGAGGGAGGGAGGGAGAAGTGAGATATAGAGAATGAGAGAGAGGGAGAAAGAGGGGATGGTGGTGATATTGAGAGAGAGAGGAAGAAGGGAGGGAGAGTGAGGTAGAGAGGCATATGTTAGATAGAGAGAGGTAGAGAGAGAATGCTAGTGGGAGGAAGGAATAGAGAGCAAGGGATAGGGAGGAAGAGAGAGGGGGGAGCTAGGGAGGGAGAGAGAGGTGAGATAGAGAGAGAAGTAGATAGGGAAGGGGAGAGAGAGAGGAATGTGGAGAGATTGAGAGAGGAGGGAGGTATAGAGAAAGGTAGACAGGGATGGGTTAAAGAGTAAAGAGTGAACGTGTATGGGAGGAATGAAGAAATAGATAGATAGGGATAAGGATGTAGGGTTTAGGGTTTAAGGTACAAGGTTGAGGATTGAGTGATAGTTTTCAAGGTTCAAAGTATAGGGTTAAGTGTATAGGGTATAGGGTTATGGTTTAGGATATTAGGTATATAGTTGAGGGTATTAGGTTTAGGGTTGAGGGTTGAGGGTTTAAGGTTGAGGGCACAAGGTTGAATGTAGGGCTTAAGTATAGGTTTGAGGGATAATGTTTAAGGTTTAGGGTATAATGTTCAGGGTATAGGTTGTAGGGATGAGGGTTGAGGGTTTATGGTTTAAGGTATAGGGTTGAGGGTATAGGGTATAGGGATTAGGGTTTAGGATATTTCGTATAGGTTTTGGGAGATTAAGATAGAGGGAGAGATAATGGTGAGATATAGAGTAGACAAGGAGAAAGTGAGAGAGAAATATAGGGAAGATAGAGGTAAGGAGGGAGAGAGAGGTGATATAGAGAGATAGAGGAGGGAGAGGGTGAGAGTGAGTGAGAGAGAGAATGGTGAGATATAAAGTAGAGAGGGAAGGCGACAGTGAGAGAGTAATATGGGGGAGAGAGAGAGGAGGAAGGTGGGGAGATTTTGAGAGAGGGAGAGAGAGGGAGGGAGTGGTAGAGATGGAGAGAGAAATTGAGAGAAGTATATAGGAAAGGAGAGATAAAGAAGGTGAAGTAGAGAGAGAGAATGTTGAAATAGATAGTAGAGAGGGAAGGAGAGAGTGAGAGAGAACTATGGGGGAGGGATAGAGAGAGGGAGAGGGAGAGAGATAAAAATGGGGGGAGAGAGAGAGGGAGGAAGATGGAGAGATTGAGAGAGGAGAGAGAGGGAAGGAGGGAGGGAGTGTCACGCCCCGCCGTGCGAACCCCAAAGGAACTAAAACAACGGAACAAATTTTTTTTAAAAGAATATAATAACATACTTAAGTAGTACAACATAACAATATATTAAGAGGCACAACTTGTTCCAATGGGGTACATGAAGTGACATGACTAATCTAACCCATAACATTGATAAAAAGATAAACAATAATTAAACAATTATATAAATCTATTAATTCCCATTCATCATTAAAATATCCATTAAACAATACCGTTATCAATACCATATGCACATGTGACAATACATGTAATTATACAGATATAAAATGTTACATATTTCAATAGATACAACATAACGTAACCAACTATTACAAGTGACAGTTCTTGAATACATACAAGGCCTGAATATACATCACATTCGAAAGATGGTGAAATACCACTGTCTAAGCATACATCTCAATAACCACATATCCAAATTACATCAAGGTCACCCCATCACACGTGGGAGGCGATACATCAATAAATACATTAAATACATTACAACTGAAGTATATACAACTATCTGGTACATAAGAATAACTAGATCATCAACATCTTCCAAAATCCCTGCAATAAAGATACACCTGCAAAAGAAGGGGAAACCCAACGGGGTGCGAAGCACGTTCCACCCAACCACCCCCGTGCTGAGAGTAGACAAGGAAGGGTCCCCGACCAAGTACGTCTAACAATAACACAAACTAACTCCAAGAAGAACAACCTAACACCAAAGACTGTTAGAGTAATAAGTTATTATGCTTAATTAATTACATCACATTGATTAATTAATTAAGTCACTTATTCCTCTTTATTACTTAAGCTAAACTTAGGCACATTAATAATTAATTATTAATTATTAAGTGTGCACACTAGGGTTTCATTTAGGGTTTCCCTTTTAGGGTTTCTTGATCTCCTTCATAAGGATTGATCACATTGTAATAATCGATTCTCTTAATGCATTTTCACAGAGAGTTTTTCTGAGAACATTGCTTTTTCGTTCTTCATATCTTTTGCATGTGACAGGTATCGATCTTGCATGCAGGTGATCTTGGTGATTCTAACATGGTATCAGAGCTCCAGACCTGCAGCTGCTTGTTCGTGATCTGAAGATATGGCCTCTTTGTGAGTTTCGGGTGCAAGGGTTTCCACAGGCATCTTTTCTGCAAGATCTGGGGGTAGCCTATTTTTTGGCTCACAATGGGCTCAAACGGACGTCGCCATCGCGTTCGCAGCGTCCTAAAACCCTAGAAACGCCTGTCAAATCGTCCAATTTGGTGCAGTTGATCCGGGAGGCAAAATTTTTTTGTCTGGTGGGCCGTACGGCCTCCCCAGCACGTGTTACGAGGCTCGAAAATCGAAAAAAATTTCAAAAACCACGTTTTTTCGAAATCCGGGCCACCGCTGCCAGTTATAAACTCACCCGCCGCCCGGCGGCCACCGGGCGGCCACCGGGCGGCCACCCATTCGCCGCCGCCACCGGCCGGCGCCGCCAGCAAGCCGCGCTCAGCCCACCGCCGGCCAGCCAAGCCCCCGCGGGCTCTCCTTTCCTCCGGCAGGTCCTATGGGAGAACCAGGAGCCCGGCAACCCGACCCGGCCGACAACCCGCGCCAGAATATTCCGGCAAGGGTATATTCCGACGACCGACAATTTTTTTTGCAGGGGACTGTTTTTTTGCGGCGACGGCCAGATGGCCGTCAAATTTATGCTCGTAAACTGATGACGTCAGCATGACGTCAGCGTACGGCCGGCCCTCTTTGCCCCCTCCTAGCCCTAATTTGCCCTAAAGAAGCAGTTTTTTTCTTTTGGCCATAACTTGGGCATACGGTATCGAAATCGGGCAAACGAGATATCGCCGGAAAGCTGATTCCGAGCTCTTTCATGTAGTGCAGTTTATTTTACAGTATTTTTATGTTTTACTGCATTTATTACTATTTGAAGTCAGATGTAGTTTTTATGCTTCCAAGCTCATAACTTTTTGCCACGATCTCTGTTTTTCGCCTCGTTTGAAGCGTCGGAAAGGTATTGAGGAGATCTAGGTTACTGTCCATGCAATTTTTCTGTATCTGTCCCAGGTTTATCAATTAGTCCAGATTTGGCCCGATGGGTTATTTGGCAATTACTTGGATGTTTTGGCAGTTGAGAGAGTGCATTTTGCATCTTTGCACTTCATTTTTCAGTAATACATCATTTAATAATCACTTGCTGCATCATAGATTCCAGAGTTGTTCCAGTTTGGAGTTTTCGAGTGTTCCGTGGCATCGGGGTTTCTGTTGCTTTAATCATGATTCCTTGAGTCAATCAGTGACTCTCATCCGGTTTCAGTAGTATACAAAGAATATTTCTTTGGGCCTATATCAAGTTCCAGTGTTACTCTACAGAGTTCTTCCAAAGTGTTTCTTTGCAGCATGTAATCTCATTGTAAGGGGGGTTTTGTCCCACTGGGTTTTTCCTTCTCTTACTCATTATTGCATTTGTAAATGGGTA
The DNA here is from genome assembly GCA_007258455.2 of Sequoia sempervirens. Classification (NCBI taxonomy): domain Eukaryota; kingdom Viridiplantae; phylum Streptophyta; class Pinopsida; order Cupressales; family Cupressaceae; genus Sequoia; species Sequoia sempervirens. The sequence goes on along the minus strand of VDFB02271358.1, from coordinate 1,124,573,329 downwards.
CCTGATCAGGCCTAGTTGCCGGGACCCATCTTTGCTTTCATGCATCTTTTTCTAGTGTTTTAGCTTACTTCCTAAGTTCATCTTAAGGGGGGGTGTTAGAGTAATAAGTTATTATGCTTAATTAATTACATCATTGATTAATTAATTAAGTCACTTATTCCTTTATTACTTGTTAAACTTAGGCACATTAATAATTAATTATTAATTATTAAGTGTGCACACTAGGGTTTCATTTAGGGTTTCCCTTTTAGGGTTTCTTGATCTCCTTCATAAGGATTGATCACATTGTAATAATCGATTCTCTTAATGCATTTTCACAGAGAGTTTTTCTGAGAACATTGCTTTTTCGTTCTTCATATCTTTTGCATGTGACAGGTATCGATCTTGCATGCAGGTGATCTTGGTGATTCTAACAAAGACCACATAGAAACTCAACAACAACAAAACCAAAAACAACGACAGTTCACTTCTGAACATCACAACAAGTCACACTCACAACATCACTGGAACTCAAGACATAACATACTACTTCCAACAATGACCAAGGACAAATCAATAAATCACTTCCAGAGGACTTCAGTAAATCAACACAAACAGAATGTTAGAGTAGAGTGTCATCGCATGGTTTCACATGGATTCTCCAGACAACCCATTACAAGGTGCCGCCTCCATCTCTACATGGATTCTCCAGACAACCAAGTTAAGGTGCCGCCTCCATCTATGGTTCTCCAGACGGCCTATCTCAAGGCGCCGCTCCATAGGGTCACTCATGCAGAGTCATTGACCTTTCGTGAGGACAAGGTAATGACCTTTCCAACCACGGCCTTCTCAGTCCCCTTTAGTCTATGATAGCACTAACAGGTGGACGAGGCTTCACAATTATCTTGTTAATGTTTAATTCCCACCCGCGGTTTATTACTTAAGTTTTCACTGATTAATCTTACTCTATGTGGGTTACCCTGACAGCCCCTTTGTGCGCCGGCCCCCACTAGAGCCACTCTCTCTAGACACTCTAGCATGAAAATATCCAACTCACAGGACTATATCAACAAGGAAAACCGAACCAACAATGGCTCAATCGCGAGGCCAGCCTCCGTGGGCAGTGGGGGTATGGCCTCGGCCGACCCCCAACCCAAAAAAATTTAATATATTTTTTTTAAAAAAACTAAATTTCATATAATTTAATTTAATTAAAATTTCGTTTTCCAAAAAGAAACATAAAAATATGGAATTCGAAACACGAAATTTATTATAATTTATTTATTAAAAATTTAAACCAATACAGGCACGGACAGAGAGAACACATGATCACAATTTTTCACAGAATAATATATTTGTTTGCATAAAACATAATTATATATTATATATATATTATATATATATATATAAATATATATATATATATATAAATATATATATATATATATATAATAAAATCAATGCATAAATATGTATATATGTGAATAAGCCATTCAACAGATGGCAATATCTAAAAATTGTTTTTCTCAAATAGATTTAAGAAGAAATTAGACTTATAAATTTCAATTCATAATAATGATAATTTTCTTTTTCAACACAAATTTTTTTTTTTAACAACTACATTTTATAATGAAGAAATTCAGAGGATTTTGCTATAGTTTTCCTTTCAAAAATTACGGGTTTTCAAATCATAATCGATAGATTTTTCCCTACTAATACAGATCTACATGCAAACTCAACCTTCAATCTAAAACGATTTTTATTTAAAACAATAATTTTTCCTACTAAGTTAAAGAATTTCAGAACAGATTAACTAATGTTTTCAACAGAAAATCAAGAGTTTTATTCGAATATAATTTCAAACCACATAATTTCTTTCTATGAATTTTTCAATACATGCATCAACAGGTATTATTTAAAGCCCAATAAAATAATAAATAGCAAAGGAAGAACCTGGAGTCCTTCGTCTGAAGAAGAATCCCCTTCTGAAAGCTCCTTTCGAATTCCTCCTACAACTCCTCGAAATTATTTTCTCCCAAGTTTTCAACAAAACAAAATTCTTTTCTTTTATTTTTCCTTTTCAGATCCGAGAACAACAGAGTAGAGGTTCTGTGTGTGAATAATCCCCTCATGAAAAAAATAATAAATCAAAATAAAACTCTATAAAGCTCTTCTGCTTTCTTTTAACAAAAAGCCTCCTTCCTATTGGTCCTTTTTTAGCTTTTAAAAGCACAAATTTATCTACAGTTTGTAATTAAAATACTTTATTTAAACAAGCTATTATCTATGCAAGATTTGCTAATTTAATATTAATAAAAATATATTATTTAATTATCTTTAACAATATTTATTTAATTTAATTATTGTCAACATTATTAATTAAAATAATTATTTACTCTTTTAAATAAATTAAATCACCTTTTTAATTTATAATATATTTAAATTTAATATTCAACTAACACACAATTAAATCAAACAACTAAACAACTTTAATCTATTATCTTATAAAATAAGGTTAATTAAATAAACATGAACCATAAATCAATTGAATACCTCAACAAAACAAACTACACAAACAACGAGAACGAAAACCACAGTCATAACATGACTCACAACAGACGACGGACTTGGGACGGGGACGCTTCCAAACCTACTCCCTTTTTCAACATTTTTACCCGTTGGGCTAGTTTATTGCTCGCCATGTCCTGCCGAAGCAGGTGGAATCGAGACTTATTCCTGCAATCCTACATCCAAGCAAACGTCAAGTAGCACATGTATATATATATAATCAACATCCTACCATGAGAAGGAATTGCAGTGTAGTAGGGCACTCGTGAACGAGTGATGCTACACTGTCCTCTCACCTAACCTATTCTAACAATAACAATATCAATAACAACTAACATTTCTAACCAAATTGATCATAAGATAACATGATAATTAACTACTGCATCTTAACTAATTACTAAACCATTGCATTATAAAATAATACTGAATTCAAATCACATGATCACCATAAGATTATCACATCGACATATAAAACATTCGAGAGAAAGCATTGCATAATAAAATAATCCAAACTCTACATACAGAGTATCAATTGTAGCAATCAACTAAACTACGCAACCACACACACCAAAACAATGAATCAATCACCATCACAATTCAGTGTCACACTAACATATAAAAGCAAATAATAGTAATAAATAGTATCAGAAACATGGGGGTATTACAGGGAGAAGTAAATTTGGAGAGAGGGAGACATAGATAATTGTATAGGGAAGGAGGGATAGAGAGGGAGAAGTAGAGAGGGAGAAGATAGAGAGTAGAGAGGGAAGGAGAGAGGGAGAGAAAGATGGGGGAGATAGAGAGGGAGAGAGAGGGAAGGAGGGAGGGAGGGAGAGGTAGTGATAGAGAGATATAGAGAGAAGTATATAGGGAAGGAGAGATAGAGAGGGGGATGATTAAAGGAGAAGTAGAGAGAGAGGGGATATACAAAAAGAGGGGAGGGAGGGAGGGAGGGAGGGAGGGAGGGAGGGAGATATAGAGAATGAGAGAGAGGGAGAAAGAGGGGGGAAGGAGGGTGGAGAGATTGAGAGAGAGAGGAGAAAGGGAGGGAGAGTGAGGTAAAGAGGGATATGTTAGATAGAGAGAGGTAGAGAGAGAAGGTGCATGTGAGGAAGGAATAGAGAGAAAGAGCTAGTGAGGGAGAGAGAGAGAGGGAGACCTAGGGAGGGAGAGAGAGGTGAGATAGAGAGACAAAGGTGATATAGAGAGAAGTAGATAGGGAAGGCGAGAGAGAGAGGAATGTGGAGAGATTGAGAGAGAGGAGGGAGGTGGATAGAATGGTAGATATGGATGCATTAGAGAGTAAAGAGTGAAGGTGTATGGGAGGAAAGAAGAGAGAGATAGATAGGGATAAGGGTTGAGGGTGTCAGGTTTAGGGTTTATGGTATAGTGTTGAGGATTGAGGGATAGTGTTTAGAGTTCAAGGTATAGGGTTAAGTGTATAGGGTTATGGTTTAGGATATTGGGTATATGGTTGAGGTTACTGGATTTAGGGTTGAGGGTTGTGGGCACAAGGTTGAATGTAGGGTTTAGGTTTAAAGTATAGGGTTTAGGGTTGTGGGTTTATGATTGAGGGTAAAGGTTAAGTGTATAGGGTATAGGGATTATAGTTTAGGATATTGGGTATAGGTTATAGGGTATAGCATTGAGGGTATAAGGTATAGGGTTAAGGGTTGAGAGTGTAGATTTTATGCTTTAAGTATATAGTTGAGGGTATAGAGTTGAGGGATAATGTTTAGGGTTTAGGTTATAAGGTTGAGGGTATAGGTTAAGTGTATAGGGTTGAGGGCATTGGGTTTAGTATTGAGGGTTCATGGTGCAACAATTTAATTTAGGGTTTAGGGTTTAAGTTTATGGTTGAGGGATAGTGTTTAGGGTTTAGGTTATAAGGTTGAGGGTATAGGGTATAGGTATGAGGGTTGATGGTGCAAGGTTTATGGTATAGGGATTATGATTTATGATATTTTTTATAGGGTTTGGGAGATTGAGAGAGAGGTTGGAAGGGAGAGGGATAGGGAGAAGTGGAGAGGGAAGGAGAGAGAGAGAATGAGGAAGGTGGAGAGATTGAGAGAGGAGGGAGGGAAAGAGAGTTAGAGAGGGATAGGATAGATAGAGATAAGTAGAGAGGGAAGGTGGGTGGGAGGAAGAAAGAGAGAAAGGGGGATAAAGAATATTAGAGAGGGAAGAAGGGTGGAGGGATGGAGAGAGAAAATGGTGCTTGATAGAGAGTAGAGAGGGAAGGAGAGAGAGAGGAGGATGGTGGGTAGATTAAGAGAGAGGGAGAGAGGGAAGAAGGGAGGGAGAAGTAGATATGGAAAGAGGGAGACAAAGAGAAGTATATAGGGAAGGAGAGATAGAGAGAGTAGAGAGAGAGAATGGTGAGATAGAGAGTAGTGATGAAAGGAGAGAGATAAATATGGAGAGAGATAGGAGGAAGTTTAGGAGAATGAGAGAGAGGGAGAGATTGGGAGATTAAGGGAGAGACTAGGAGAGAGTGGGAGAGAGAGGGAAGGAGGGAGGGAAGTGTAGAGATAGAGAGAAAGAGATAGAGATAAGTATAAATAGGGAAGGGGGGTAGAGATAGGGGAGGAGGGAGGTATAAGTATAGAGATAGATAGAGAGAGGGAGAGGTAGGGAGGGAGAGAGAGATCATAGAGAGAGAGGAGGGAGGGAGAGAGAGTGAGGTAGAGAGAGATAGGTTAGATATAGAGTAGAGAGGGAAGGTGGGTGGAAGGAAGATAGAGAGAGGTGAGATAGATAGAAAGGTGTGATATATATATACACACACACACAAAATGGTGAGATAAAGAGTAAAGAGGGAAGGAAAGAGTGAGAGATAAAGATTGGGGAAGAGGGAAGCAAAAGTAGAGAGATAGAGGAAGAGGTAGGGAGGGAGAGAGAAGTGACATGGAGAGAGAGGAGGGAGGGAGAGAGATAGAGAGTAGAAAGGGAAGGAGGGAGGGATAGAGGGAGAGAGAAGTGCAATAGAGAGAATGAGATAGAGAGGGGGGAAGGTGGAAAGTGGAGAGATTGAGAGAGAGAGGAGGGAGGGTGAGAGATGGGTAGAGAGTTATAGGTTAGAAAGAGAGTAGAGAGGGAAGGTGGGTGGGATGAAAGAAGAGAGAGAGGGAAGGAGGAAGGTGGATATATTGAGAGAGATAGTAGGGAGAGAGATATAGAGGGATATGTTAGATAGAGTGAAGTAGAGAGGGAAGGTGGGTGGGAGGAAGTGAGAGAGAGGGGAGATAGAGAGAGGGGGAGATAGATAACATTAGAAAGGGAAGGAGGAAAGGGGGGGAGGGATGGAGGAAGAGATATATGTGAGATAGATATAATTATAGAGGGAAGGAGAGTGTGCGAGAGAGGTCTAGAGAATAAGGGATAAACAATGAGTGAGATAGAGAGAGAGAGAGAGAAAAGGATGACACAACTTGCTGATTACTAAAATTTGACCTCCTGATTACTAAAATTTAGCATGATGATTATTCAAATTTAGCTAAGTTTGAAAAATTGTAAGATCTTCCAAAAACTAGAATTTGAATTTTAACTCCTAGAGATCTGAAACCACACTCAAACATCCCAAAACTATATACATGAAATATAACTTAAAGTATAAGAAGGTAAATGTCCATATGAAAATGTCAAGTTATACTTAAATTTTTATTTCATGTATATAGTTTCCCTGAAAGATAACAAGAGAAAGAGAAAAAATGAAGAAAACAATTAATGTAGACCAAAATGTGAGCATGTTATAATGCACTTGCATTTTGGAAATGATTTTTTGAATTCAAATCAACACACATTTTTTGAAATTTAAACAATAATGTGAACACGTTATAATACACTCACATTATAACACACTCGCGTTTTGGCTTGGTCACTACCAACCCATAACATGAGCACATTTTACTATAACGCACTGATTTTTTGTTATTTCAGGACGAAAAATCAAATTGGCCACTTTTTGGCCCCTCATATTTTTGCAATTACCATATGTTATTTACAACATGTGTATTTTTGTGGCTAGTCTTGTTTTTCTTTAACCTCTTTCTATTTTATTTTTTGATTCTTGTCCTAAAATATTTCTTCTCTTTTCTTCTCTTTTTTATTTTCTCTATTTATTAAAATCAAAATGAAATGAATAAAATAAAACATTTATTAATTCTTCCCAAAAGTAATTAAAATTGCACTAACAAAATATATTTTGAAAGGTTGAACCAACATACAACTACATAAATTTTTATTTTTTAAAATTTAATTTTATAAGTTAGGAAAAGTTAATGTAAAACTAGCAATCACACCTTGGTGTGCAACAGGTACCCTGAAGAAGTGTGGAAGGTCAAATAAGGAATTTGTTGGTTTATTTTTTACATACATTTGTGTAGTATACACGAGGTCAACTGGTAGGATATTTAGAAAATGATGTTTGTACAACAAAAGTCTCAATAGAGAAATGATAACTTCAAATCAAATATGCAACTAAAACAAAACCTCTTTATTAGGAACATAATAAGGCTTCATTACCAATAAGATCATGTTATGTTTAAAATTGGGAGAGAGGGAGAAAGATGGAGATAAGGGGATATAGAGAGGGGGAGATATAGGGGGAAGAGAGAGAGAGAGAGAGAGAGAGAGAGAGAGAGAGAGAGAGAGAGAGAGAGAGAGAGAGAGAGAGAGAGAGAGAGAGAGAGAGATAAAGAGAGAGGAAAAATGGATAGATAGAGATGGAAGAGATAAATATATAGAGAGGTAGAGAGAGGGAGAGATAAAGAGAGGAAAAATGGATAGATAGAGATGGAAGAGATAAATATATAGAGAGGTAGAGAGAGGGAGAGATAAAAATATAAATATAGAGTTAGGAAGTGATATATAGAGAGAGATAGAGAGAGGGGAAGATATATAAGGGTAGAGAGAGATGGATAGATAATGAGTTAGAGATAGAGGGAGATATGTAAGAATGCAAATATGGAGAGGTAGAGATAGAGCTAGAGATAGGGAGAGAGAAACAAGGAGAGAGTGTGTGTATGAGTAAGAGAGATATATGGGGAGATAGAGAGGGAGATAGATATATATAAATGGATAGAGAGGGAGGAAAATGGAGGGAGACAAATAGAGATAGGATAGAGAAGTAGAGATATATAGAAAGAAGTGATAGGGAGAAGGAGAGAAGAAAAATATGGATATAAAGGAGAGAGAGAGATACATACATACATACATACATACATACATACATACATACATACATACATACATATATACATACATACATACATACATACATACATACATATATATATATAGAGAGAGAGGGGCAAGGGATAGATATAGGGAAAGAGATGGAGAGGAAGATAGAGATAGAGATGGAGATGAATATGGAGATGGAAAAGATGGGGATCATACAAGAAGAGAGGGAGAAAATGATAGAGGGAGAGATGGAGAGATGAAAGAGGGAGATACATAGAGAGAGGTAGGGAGAGGTACATATGGGGAGATATTATAGAGAGATATGGGAAGAGGAAGATAAATATCTCTTTATATCTTTTTCTTTTTCTCTATATTTATATTTTTTATTATCTCTCAATCTCTCTCTTCCTCTCTCTCCCTATTTCTCTCTATATTTTTCTTCCCTTCTCTCCTCCTCTATCTATCTTTCTGTCATTTCTTCACCCTATCTATTTATCTCTCCTTATCTTTCTCCCCTTACTATTTTTTTCTATCCCTATTTATCTCCCCCCTCTCTCCCCCTTTCCATTTTTATCTCTTGATCTCTCAACCTCTCTCTCTCTCTCTATTTGTCTCCTATTTCTCTTTATCTCTCTATATCTCTCTTTATGTGACTATATCTATCTATGTCTCTCCTTTTCTCTTTTTTCCTCTCTCTATTTATTTATCTCTCTTTTTCTCTATCTCTACCTCTCCATATTTATTCCTCCATATTCATACCTTTATTTTTGTATCTCTCTTTTTCTCTCTGTATCTCTTTTTCTCCCTCTCTATTTCTCTATTTCTCTCTCTCTTTCTCTCTATCTATTTTCCTCATAATTATGCAATGGGTACATTGAAGAGGTTTTAAAGGTGAATTATCATACCCTTAATCAAATGACATCCTATGTTAGGAATACCTCCTTGGGGATGTGTTATCCTTGGATTGTTGTCATGAAAAGACTAGTCAAAAGTTACCTTCTCTCTCACTATAAATTTTGATTTTTTTTTACTATAAATTATAACAAAAATCCAAAATAGAATTATTCTACAATAATTAAAGCTTTAATAAGATAAATAATTATAAATTAAATTGATTCTAATAAGTTTTAATTATTATTTGTAATTTCATAAAATACAAATAATACAAATAAATTTCAAACTTAAATCTAAATTAAAAGCTAAAATAAAATAAACTAAATGGAAATTCAAAATATATCAAAATTCAAATATTAATAAACATAATAATTTAAAAAAATTAATAACAAATAATAAAATTATTAAGTTAATAAATGATTAAATAAAAAAGTAAAACTATTTTTTAATTTATTAGAATTAAAATATTAATAAAACATGAACCCAAAAATATAACTAATATATTACAAAAAATATTAACATAAACTCAATATTAACAAATAAAAAAAAAATTAAATAAACTAAAATTGTATTTTAAATAAAATATTAAAAAATAGAAATAAAAGTAAAACTCTAATTTTTTTATAAATATTAAAAATTACAAGTAAAAATAAAATGAAACCTAGATATTCAAAAGATAAAAAGTCAATTTGTAATTTATTGATATATATATATATAAATTGTATTATCATTTATCTAAAAAATTAAGTTTAAAATTTTTAAAATTTAAATTTAAGACTAAATAAGAATGTAGTTGTTTTTTCTTTAATTATTTATTATATATTTTAATATTTAATAAAAATTAATGATTGAGATCATTTTAGTTGTCTTGCATCCTTCTCTACAATTTTCAACCGTTGATTTTCAAAAACAAGTCATTCACTTCATATAAGGAACACTTTCGATGTAATAAAAAATAAAATCCGCAATTTTCAATAAATCAATCACAACAAGATTAAAACTAAATATTGTGCCAATGAATTTAAATTTTTTTTTAACAGAACTATAAAATTGACCCAAATGAAGTAAATTGACTACAATGGTTTATGACAACCAATATTTTGTATCATTAGAAATTAACAAGATTATTAAACTAAATAAATAAATTTTAGACACATTCAAAGGTGTGATACCACAAATAAAAAAAAAAAAAACATGACAAGACAACACACCAAAGTACTTATAAGTGTCATTGGGTCTTCCATACCCATAATAATAAGGTGAGTGGATCAACACATAAGAATAGCCTCATCAAGTTTCATTAGATGAAGTGATATATTTATTAAATAAATTTATGAGCTACTTCTTAACATGTCACCTCATCAAACATTATACTTGTAGGAACTACACATTTATTTGTATACATAAAATCTTGCAACAAAAATCATAGATAAGGAAATAGATTGTGTTGATTCATCATCATGTTCTATGAAAACTCAATTAGGAATAATTAAAAAAAATTAAGCATCTAATTATAACATGAGTGGTTTCCATAGTATCCATTCAATAATTAAAATATGATATGATCTTTTCCTATCACATTCCAAAAAATAGCAAAGTATGATAATATACATAATAAAGCATAAAATAGTGTGGATATTAGGACATGTTAACCATCTAATTGTTATGTCTATAAATCATTTAATATATCAAGAAAATAATAAGTGTAGGACAAGAGTTAAACATAGATGTGCCTTACACTAATCATTTGATTTTTTTTTTTAAAAGCATAAGGTAAGCTCCATGAAGATCCAAACCAATAACAATAAGGAAAAATCCACTAAAACAAAGGAAACTTCCACAATCTCTAAGAATCCATCCATATAGAAATTAAAAGTATGTCGTTCCATAGAACAAATACCCACAAAGGAAAGAATTTCCTAAGGTTCTTCATACCATCAAACTTTGTTAGAGTTTCTATCAAGATTTTCCTCTTACCTTGTCACCCCCGAAATAGGATAATCTCATAGTATATTAGATAATTGTTTCCTTATGTTTTCATAAGGAAGAGATCTAACTCAATAAGAAATTAGACAAATTCCAACCCAAGAGATTAACTTAAAAAATGATAAAAAATAAATTCTAAGATGATTTAAAAATCTCAGTTAAATAAAAATTAATTTTAATTCAATTTAAAAATCAAATAAACTCACCAAAGTATCTTTAACCCTAAAAGTCACTCAAAATGAGTTAGTAAAAAGGTACACACTTTCCACTATTATCTAGGAATTATAGAAATCAATTAAAAACACACACAAACATTAAAAAACTATAGATATGTAAGTAAATACACTCATATATGCCACATGGTCTCCTACTAGACCTTTTAAACTAAGAAAACTAGTCAAAAAATGAAAAGAGATCTAAAACTTTCAAACAATTAAGTGAGATGATAAGTGATATCCATGGTGTTCTCCTCCACATACCTTCCACTTCCATACACATGAATAAGTCTTGAACACTCATTGGACATATCAAACCTAATAATAGAGATCATAATTGAAGCATAATTAGTCTAATTTATCATATTCTCATGCATACAAATCATGGTATGTATAACATCTCAAATAATTCTAATAACACCTACTATCTCCAATCTATGTAATCACAATTAGTCTATCATAGCACAATATACAATAAATACTATAATCAAATTTATATAGCTCACAAGATGGCATCACACTAGTCAAGCACAAGTGAAAAATGAATAAATTATCAACATGAAGTAGAGGTTAGCACATGTGTTATTATCGACATCTTGTGCTAAAAAACCAAAGCATATATCTACAAGATAAGCCATCTACCATATAAGTCTTGAAAACATGCAAAGGTGCAATCATCAAGAGAGAAACATGAGATGATAGAAATCATGCATGTGTGTAGGGTTAACATGCAAACTAGACAAAGATGAGAGCAAGTTTAAGACAAAAGAGTTTTGCTATATTAAGGTCACAATTTATAAGTTTATATCCATATATTAGGTTTATTTTTAGACTCATGGAGATTGATGATGCACTTATAGAAGTGAATTAGTAAACCACACAATTATACTACTAGAGCAACACTCCATCCGACTAAAAACCTAACATACTGATATATGATTTTTTGACATGTACTCAATAATATCATTATCAATTAAAAAACCCAATATCAAAAGAAAGCTACTATCTATAGGGTGAGCTAGTAGATGGGTGTCTTGATTGAAGAAATGTGAAGAATGCTACAGTGATTTGAATGAATACATAGTTAGTAGGCCCCCTATCTATATTTGGTTTTGATGCTATATAGAGACAAAAGATGGTCATATTATATGACATTTAGTTCTAAGAACCACCAACAAAACCAACATCTAAATTACATACCCACTAGGAATATCCCTTCCCTTGATTCTTTCTATAGAATATGCTTCTTTACCAACAAAAATACCCTTCATTTCTAAATGTAATACTAATATATATTTTAATTACCACTCCCAAATCATTGCTTACGTCTGGGCAAATATTAAAAGGAATTAAGCAGTGCCCACAAGACTTCATGATCACATAAAGTAGCCAACCTAAGAATAGATTAAAATCATGTACGGCAAACCTCAAAATCCATTTTATTTTCCACTAACTAAAGCAATCTATTTTATCATAAGTAAGATTTTAAAATAGACAAATAAGGAATATTTTGATAAAAATATATATGTAAATCTGCTTCACTTGACACTTTACATCTCACAATTAAAGTGATATTGACATTCAATGAATGGGATGGAGACTCGTAAATTATAAAATGACCAAATTGGTAAGTGGAGCACACTTTAGGAAAAACAAAGCATAATTAGAAACCAACTTTTAATAAAAAAATAAGATTTATCCATAACAAGACTAAGTGTCAAAAAGCTGGGGCTAAGTTTGGCATGAAAAAAATAAAAATGATAAGCACTGCCATAAACTGGGCAAGTGTCAGAAAAGTGTAAAAAATAGTTGGTGCCCTAACTTTTTATGCGCATAGAACGGGGCACCCGTCCGCGGATCATAATGTGATATATGACTGGCCTTAATTCCGTTTGTTTATTTGAATTTGCTGTCAGTTTTTTGTCTGAGAATAAATACCATGGATAACTTATTTTGTGTGAGCCAATTGAGGATTTGGCAACTTGTTTGCTAATTATAGGGCCACGATCTGCCCACCGTCCAAGACTCTAGGGTTGCCCACTTTGATTAATAATATGGAAAATGGTACGTAAGAGAGCATTTTGTGCTCTTGCAAGTAAGATATATTTGCACCTCACAGCTGCTGCTTCTTCATTCCCACCAGGATTTTCGTCTTCAAAGGCTTTGGCTGCTTCTAGCCTTGTTCTGATCAAATTTAGGAGCTTTCATTTGTTGTCAAGTATTCTATCATTGATCAATCCATCTTTGATTCGAGTACGATCTATTGGAATACATCATAGATGAGTTAGAATTCAAATCTAAGATCTTTCATTTGTTGTTCAAGTATTCTATCATTGATCTACTGGTTCTTTAAGATCAACCCGTCTTTGATTGAGTGCGACTTATTGAATACATCATAGATTAATTAGGATTTGAATCTAGGATCTTTCATTTGTTGTCCGAGTGTTCTATCATTGATCTACTGGTTCTTTAAGAGCAGTCCATCTTTGATCTTAGTCGGACTTAGCAAAATACATCATAGATTAGTTAGGATTTGAATCTAGGATCTTTCTTTTGTTGTCCGAGTGTTCTATCATTGATCTACTGGTTCTTAAGAGCAGTCTATTTTTGATCTTAGTGGGACTTAGCAAAATACATCATAGATTAGTTAGGATTCAAATCTAAGATCTTGCATTTGTTGTTCGAGTGTTTTAACATAGTCCATCTTTGATCCGTTAATCCATCATATTGGAATACAACAATGAGGATGGGACTGATATATGGGCTATTTTGTTTGATGTTTGTACTGGTTTCTAGCACGCCTGGTGATCTGTTTACGTGCCCTAATTGTGGGACGAGTTACGTTCCATACCCTTTGAGCACTGATGATAGTTGTGGCCACCCAAGTTATCGTATATTCTGCAACAATAATCAGCTTGAGTTTAGGTCACTTGGTGGTATATTCTATCCCATCATGAGCATTGAGCCCTGGTTTTACCGGATGATCATCCGACCTCCAGCTGTGGCAAGTGACTCATGCACCACTGTAGATTATAGCGTTGGCGGATTGTACCTTGATGAGAATCTGCCATTCAATATTTCAAATCGTAATACTGTTATGTTGTTGAACTGCTCGGAAAGGCTTTTGTTGTCTCCCCTCAACTGTACGTCGATCAGTTTGTGTCACCGGTTTGAGGACGAGATGGAAGAAGCCATGGCGTGCAAGGGTAAGCTTTGCTGCACCTACTTGAAGGACACTTCTTATACTTCTCATCGTATAAGAGTTCATGAGGGAGGATGCAGTGCTTTTACCAGTGTAGTCAACATTAATTCTCAGCTGCCTCCAATGGAATGGAACTATGGCATTGAAATACAGTGGATTCCTGCTTGATATTACAACGGATTGCTATAGCAGCCATGAAAATAAATGATTGTTATGCTGCAGAGAAGTGTGTAGGAACGTGTGAAATTGTTGTCTATGAGTCGGTATTTATAAAAGTATAGTGTCTGGTGATAATGAAGATTTAGCTTCTATTGTTTGTGTACAAGCTTCTTGGAGAGAAAAATCTTGTTATCACTATTCTCAAGGATAATATTAATCTCTTCCAATTTACTAGTACTGGAATATGATTGGATTATAGTTTGGAGTTTTCGTTCTGCTTGCTATATATTCATTATTAATGTTCACATGTTGGCAATCAGTTTTGTAATAATTTTTTTGGGTTTCTTTTATGCTTTTGTGTATTTTATAGTGGTAAACAACCTAAAACACTCAGTACTAAGAATTCCACTATCTTGTATTTTTAGTTAATTATTTGAAATGATGTTCTCGTGTCTTATTCTTTTTTATTGTGTAATTTTTTTATAGTGAAATGTTTTGGTCAAGCATAAAAAAAGAATTATTTGTTTCCTTGCATTAGCATCTTTATGTGCTTTTGTTATGTTTGCATGGTAATTTATTATCTTCAATTTCTTATCATTTATGCTAAAATTATCTAATGGTACAGTGACTAGTTATGTTAAACCATAACAATTGATTTGGGTAGTGGAAGTGATGTGGCTTGATGATCCAAGGTATTCCTTGTTCGATGGCAATTGATTTATCCATGGAAGTAGGGTGGCATTATCTACTAGTGGTTTTAGTGCTATGCAAGCTAAGGTGTTGGGTCATCATTGGTCTAGGTTGATGTGGTTGACTTACATTATTTTTTTGGCATGAGAATATTGTTGAGCTCTTTCTATCAATTGAGCTATGAGTCCTCTTCTTGTTGGTTACAACTCTATATTGCATTGTGTTTTATGCTAAAATATTTCCCATTAATGTACTAATATGTTCATTTATCATGTTTTTGGAAAGTTTGTCAATAAGAGGTGGTGAGTGACATGGTAGCATCCTATGGTAGTAGCTTGGTGGAGATCTATATAATTCATTAGTGTAGATTGATGCTCCTATGTTGTTTATATTACTAGTGTTGGCATGCATGAGCACACTTTGTGTATGTGCTTGTAGGTTATCTTAAAGGGTTCAAGGATTGTGTGTTCATGTGGAGGTATTGTGGAACATAGCATCAAAGAGGGATAAGATGGCTTGTGTTTGGCTAAATTAAAAATTGCAACATACTATTAAGAACCATGTGGTGGGATCAATGCCATGTAATATTAATATGGCCACTTTAATTTTATATCTTCACTAATATGTTAAAGGGAACGTTGTGTCACATTCCCATTAAAATAGTCAAATGACTAAAGGATGATGTGCTCATTTATGTTTATCTATTATTCCTTGTCTCAATGTGATTGCTACATGGCTAATTGAGGTGGAAACATTGAATCACATGGATTTATTTTATTGGTCTAGAAGATTGAATGGGAAATATGGCTAATAGGTTTGTTTGTGCATAATAGTTAATAGGTGAGTGCCACATGGATATAGCTAAAATATATCATGATATACTTGGTGGGCTCACTATCTACTTAGTGGAGTGTTCAATTATAAGTAAAAAGTGTATGATCATATACAATAAGTTGACATGTTCATTTCTTACTAGAAACAATAAAATAACCTTAGAGCTTGCATAAATTTTTATTTATTTATTTATTCCTATATCGTAGATTCAAAAGTAGTCAACTAAAGACATTCATCACAACTTCAAATGGTTTACCCAAAATATATTGGATACACAATATTAAAAAAAAAATGTAAATGAGGGTTTTATGCCACAATGAAGTAGTATAAAAATCAAAATGTTAGATAGATGGTGGAGAGCTTAATACTATCCTCAAAGCTCAATAAGGTAACTATAGGATTGTGTTGTAATTAATTACATTGTAGACACATGTAATGTGCAATAACAATCATTTGAGCTATGTGTCATGTGTAGAAGAGTGTTGATGGGGTTTTGGATCTTTCTAGTAGTGATCAAAATTGCTTAAGAATCTCATTAAACATTTTTCTCTAAATTTTTTTGGGTTTGTTATTAAGCTAGTATTGCACTAAATATATTTTGATTGGAAAGGCTAGACGAATGAGTTAAATGATGAGAGAGGGTTATTCTATCCTACACTTTTTCTTTGTGATTTAGAGGGTGGTTCTATGGAGACCATATGATAATATGTGATGAATAGTGCAGGTCTCACTCAAATGAGTTCATCTAAAATTATATAAAGAATTAACACACTCATAAGAATTAAGACAAGTAACTTTGACTAACTTTTTTGAAACTCATTCAACTCTTGAAATATAATTATAGACCCAATTTTATTTTTCACTAACACAAATTACACCAATTTCAAAATTGAAATCTTAAGAGATCTCCAATTTGTAGAAGAAATCCTCCAAGGTGAAGCCAAATTTCACTAGGCAAAGATAAATAGTGATAACATACATAAACAATTTGTTGCAATAAAGAATACATAGGAGTTCTATATGACCTCCTACATTGTATATCTTTTGGTGGTCACCTTTCCATACAAAGGATTGGATTGTGTTGGTCATTTGAGAACAAAGAAAGGGCAGACTCTAGTCTATGATTGTTACCCGTAGCTTCAATATAGGAATTATAAGAAAGACTATAGATTCCAGGTCAATGATGCCTTTATAATGCACATTGTGAGGAGATTATCAAAGACTACCATAGAAGAATGTCTCATGGCATGAAGGCATTGGGAAAGAAATTTGGGTATTGGTTCATTTAGTTCCCTAAAATTACCTACATAAGGGTTGAGGGATTCTCAAGATTCCCATACCATTTACCTAGGTACCCCAATGATAGAATAATTTTATTGGAATTAACTTGGTAGTTGTAGACTTCCCATTCATTGCTACAAGACACACTATTTTGGGGTTCCCTACCCCATTTTTTTGGTCAAGGAGTATATTCCTTCCCTACTACCCCTTGTGCAGAAAATTCAGAAAAGGAACTCATAGAATATCTTGAAGTTGCACAAAGAGAGAGGAGGCTTGGATCCTCTATGAAAACTAAAAAAATAGGTTGGAAGGCAGTATGCCCATAGGCCACATATTGAATATTTATGGGCCAACAATGATGATGACCATGAGGTCAGAAGAAGGTAGTATATGAGAATGAAAGACAAATTTGTGAAGTCTATTAATTTGTTCCTGGGTCCCTGACCAAGTGGTGGAAGATGATAATTTTCTTGATGAAAGTTACAATTCTCTCACCAATGTGTCATTTTTGATGGTTGACTAGACAAAGCTAGAGTTCAAGGACTTGGACATAGTCACTCGTCCAATAGAATAAAGAACTAAGAAGTGGTTGGATGACCAAGTGGCCCAATTGCAACAATAGGGCATGGAGTTGACATACAAAGAATTAGAAGATGACCTTGATAGTGAGGCAGATAGTGGTGTTGTTGCGAGTTCTTCAGGTGAGGCTCCCAAGTCTCCACTTGTCACAAGATCAAAGAAAAGAAAGGATGCATTAGAACAATAGCCCAAGAAAAAATTATATACCAAGAAGGCTATCGAGGGGCAAAGACCACTTAAGAAGGCCAAGAAGACAAGAACATTTGTCTTTGATATTCCCACAATACAAGAGCCCTCTCCCCCAGAGGAAGAAGAGCAGTTGCAATCACTTCCACCTGTCACCTCTGCACTTCTAGCTGCCACTATGGTACCATCCCCTTTCACTCCTCAATCATTTCCTATATCAACACCACCCACCATGGACATACCTGTCCACCTCACCTCAACTTCCCCGACCACTCCCATGGTTGTGGTGGACTCCTCATCATTCACCTCTTCTCCTCTATCATCTGCCTCACTTCTACCTCCATTACCAACTCTCTCTACCTTGCCACATTCTATGCCTACAACATTTATGGCACCTATTGCCTTGCCTGAGACATTTGTCTCTTATCTACAAAATATGTAACCCCAATTTTTAGAGGTTATTTTGACTCCCCAAGCTAAATTGCTTATGGCTCAAATCACCTCTTCGCTACCTATCCCTCCACCTCCCACTAAGCCACCCAAGATGGAAGCCATTGTGAAAATATGTGAGGAGATGGAGAGACTAAGTGAGGAGTAGTTCAAAGAAACAACAAATATCACTAAGGAGCTCGAGGACTTAGATTGTGATGACTACTACAAACATGTTGAGGAGGGCCTAAGAATTGATCTAGATGAAGTGGATTTAGATGAAGACGAGCAACAAATTCCCAAGGATAGGGTTCAAATGAGTGGTTTTGACACCCACTATGATGTAGAAACCTTCTAGACCAAGAGCCTGAGGATGAACAACATGAAAAACACAATGACAAAGAGGCAACTCCAGAGGAACACCACTCCAAGAAAGAAAGAACTAATGTAGAGATTGATATGGAGAAAAGTTATGAACTCCTAGAGGATGGCCAAGATAAGGTCTATAGAATGAAGAAGTTCCTCCAGAAGAAAAACAAGATAAAGAGGAGGAGGATATAGATAAGAACAATACTAAGCCAGATCAAGAGGCTAAGGTTGAGCATGAGGAAACCAAAAGGGCAACACAAGAAGAAAATATTGATGAGGGAAATGAATAATTCATAGAGCTTGACAAAGGAAAGGAAATAATGCAAGAGGAGGAGCTTTCAAGAGGTCAAGAGGAAGGGGATAATGAATTCAACATTACATCACCTGACCATCAAACAAAAGTCCCCTCATGGCTGGAGCAATAGCTAAAAAGAAAAGCTCCAATGCTTTCAGACCCTAAGGCCCGCTTGGAGGCTATATTAGCTTGAACCCAAGTGAAGACATGAGAAAAGAAGAAACTGAAGGTCAGGTGTCACATCACAATAGGTGCCTTGGGTTCTCATATATTGCAGGTTGCCACTCCAGCTACAAAAAAAGATGTAGGGAGCCTTCAGGCCAATGACTATCAAGTAACAACTATCAACTTAGTCCTTGCATTTAGAGCCCAAAAGATTGATGATTTTCAAGGGTTTGTTACCATAATTTTGCAACAAATGGATAAAAATCAATCCATGAAGGAAGAGTTGAAAGCACATGTGGTAGAATTGACTGCCTTCATACAACAATGGACCACAATCAAGGAGGAAGCCCCAATGGAGTCACCGACACCTGCCTTGCTATCAAATGAGGAGATTAATAAAATGGAGAGAATGAAGAATTGGACCAAGTCCACATTAGAATGGTTCAAGAGGGTAATCAACATGGGTAATAAAGGTATCCTCTATGCAACCAAAATGTATAATCATTATTTGGTCCTACAAAAGTAAATTGAAAAAGAGGCAAACATGTAAAGATTTCCCCGATCTTTATAAAATCACGTACCTAAACTGAACAACATTCTTAAGCTCTCCATGGAGGTTTGGGAGAAGGAGTTGGCCTTGCCAAAAGAAGATCACTACTTGCCCAATACTTGGTTAATTAATCATGAATTCAGAAAGGAGGTCCTAGAGAAGTCCCTGATTGAATTGGATGCTATTCATGCCCATGTTGTTTCCCACCTAGCTAAGGGTGATGAACTCTTAGAATTATTGATGGGATATAAGATGTCTACACAAGAATTGGATCGAGAGGCAGTGAAACATGAATTTCACAAGAGAATGGAACATGGAGCTGGTGACACCTTGTGAGCATGTTTTATTGATTTTTCCACACAGGCTTTCTTTAAATCAGAGCAAATGGTTAAAGCATGAGATACATGTGTAAGGAATTATGATGAAATGGTGGATGAATTCAAGAGGATTGCCTTCAAATCACTAAATCTGACTTCACCAAATGGGATAAGCTCTAGATCATTATAGGGAAGTTTGTCTATTATGCTTCATTACAAAAGGAAGCTGGAAATCCCATAATAGAAGACAAATACTTGTTGAAGTAGCTAAAGGACAAAATTAGCTATATGACAAAATAGGCTAAAGGACAAAATAGGGAAAAAGACAAAGTGGCCTATTTTATATTGTAAATTTTGTACTCATATTGGGTGATGTGAAAACCCTAAGTTAGAATGAATCTGGGTCATTCATTGAAAGTTAAGCTTGGCCATTCATTCTACTTTTTTAAATCTATAAATAGGGGCATCATCTCATTTTCAAAGAGAGATGAGTTGCTATAAAAGATATTCTATAGCAATATATAAGAAACGCATTTGAAGTTGATGGTTTCTTGGTGTATTTCTCATTATGTGTGCATTATTCAACCTCTATATTTCATTTCAGTTAGCTTATTTATTGTTTAAGTTCATTTTCATCTTGTTAGTTCATGGACAAATTTAATGGTGATTGTATGTTACAATATTAGATGCACTTTCAACTCATACTTTTTGTAATTTATTGATGATAAATTGTTGTGTAAAGTTAGTTTGAGCTCCTTTATTTTTTGCACTTAAGTTCAAATGTTTATTCATGCTAAATAGGTGAATGCCATACTCTAAAAATCTATAAAGAATCTTAGAAGATTGCACTAGTTTGTTATACTGTAGATGGTTCTTGGTTAAGAAAAAAATGTTTGAGAAGTCTATCTACTGCAATATCTGCCACTATTACTATTGTCCCATAGTTTTAGAGTTAGAACAACTTCTAAACCCTTAAAAAAAAATCTCTTTCTTTTAAATTTGAATTAAATATACATTTATAGCATCACCATACTACTGAATTTGATAGTCTTAAAACAAGTTTCAAACTAATGTCATAAAATTGTTGTTACTGTTCATCATTTCCAAAATTTTGAAACTTCATCACAAACCTGAAATTTCCAAGCCTTGTGAACCATAAAGGCCCCTTGTGATTAGCAACAAATCACACATCAATACTGAGCTATTTTTTCATAGTCATGACCTGACATCTGAGAGACCTTGGGATATTTTTTGCAACTTGTTTGCAGGGAATTATCCTTCAAGAGAGACATAAAATTTGTGTTGTGTCTATGTTAAGAAAGTGAAAAAACACCAATCAATAGAACTGGCACTAGAGGGAGGGCTGTTGGATGAAGCTGGATTGAATTGTGTCATTCTCTCCACAAAGATTTTACAAAATAACCAGATTCACACCAGAAAAGGATAGTTTCAAGAACTAAAGACCCCTACCAAGGCTAGGAGAGCCAAGAAAGTGGAAGCTTCAACTTCAACACCACCCATTTTACCTCCATCCCCTCCATCTCCATCTTCTCCTTCCCTCTGACCAATTTTTTCTCCATTTACCACATCTAAAAAACTGTTATAGTCCCCATATCTCAACCACAAGTTGTTGCAACTTAGCCATTACCACCCCCACCTCCACAAATGGCTTGGTTGGGAAAAAATCCATCATTTTTTTCCTTTAATGACTACCATGATATGCCAAAGAATCTAGAAAATTTCTGCTCCAAGTTTCATGTGGACGATCCTCAGAGGATAACTAGAGAACACATCAAAATCTTCCAAACTGCCCTCAAAGATAGACAAATTGAACATGAAGATTTTGCTTGCAGACTCTTCTCATATTCTCTTAGAGAGGAATAATTTTACTAGTATATTCATCTACCCACAAGATCCATCACCTCTTGGAACCTCATGAAAAATACATTTCTACAAAAATTTAAAGTTCCAATCAGTCCCATAGATCTATCAATAATTTATGCATGTTCGATGTGAAGTCAATGAGCCAATCAGCTCCTTCAACATTTCATCGAGCATACATGAGGTTGTACAGCCACCTTATGTGGTTGATGATGCTTCAACAAGGGCCTTGTACTACTCCACCTTGGATAATCTCACCTTCGCCTTGGTCAAATGAATGCATCAACCCTCTACAAGTTTGGTAGAGGCCTATGTAGAAGCAATTAAGGCCAACACCGATTTGGGACAACACTTGGATAGTCCATTACCTTTGTTGGGGCCTATTTCCAATCTGGACAGATCCATGGGCGTAGTCATTCCATGGCCCATCAAATTCCATTGATGAATTAGGTTCCTTAGCTACCCATCATGCCACATACATGGTCTCCATTGAACTAGGCTCCACCTATACCTAGTTATCTACAAACTTCGAATTAGTAGACTTTCTTATAGCAGCATAACACCCCTTCATACCTGTAGAACTCTGAATATTTAGTTTTCCAATAGAACTTGTCTGCAGTACACCCCACTTTTCTCTAGAATTTTGTGCTAATGCAAAGAAATTTAAACATAGAGTGAATTGATGAATTGGTTGAACAAGTAAAGAAGTGGACCACTAAATTTACCCACTTGAGAAATCAGAACAATCAGTTACAATCTTCTCAAAGGAGCATTCAAGCTAGCTACCGTAGAGACAAATGTGATCTAGGTCCATCTTTAGGACAAAACTAGACAAAATTCTAGACAAAATTTTGAAAGAAGACAACCCCAAAGGCATAATAGAACATGGAATACCAGACCCAACAATGGTGGGGTGCCCACACCACTTAATCACCCTAGTAGTGTAGATAAATCAACAAGTAGAGTATACTTGGGTGAGGCAACATTATTCAAATGGTGTAGAATCTATCAAACCAACAGGCATTTTGAACTCGAATGTCCAAAATTTTGAACTACTGCTACAATCTTTCAAGTGGAGGTGCAAGATGTTGTTGATAGTTCAAGCTACCGAGAAACAGTGCCCTCATAGTCATATGATTCAGTCTTGGTGTTCAACCAGGTGCCCTTCCCTCATAGCAATAAAAACGAGCCTAAGAAAGAGGCTATAGAAAAGGGAGGCAAAGAAAATGAGGTATGTAATGAAAGAACTCTATCTCAAATGATTGATTCAATAGATAATGGACCTACAGAGGAGGAAGAACAATGGTAGGGAGAGGTTCACATGTTCCACCAGTGTTCAACCCCCTATAACTTGAGGAATAGACAAGTTGGTGGTCCATTCATGACTTTTATACCACCAAATAATTTTAATACCCCCTAATCCAAATGCTAGCAAGAACCCACCTTATCCTAGGGTGCTAGCTCAATACTTCAATAGGAATAGGTAGCCCGATCTTATCAATGGAATAGAACTATGGCATTGAAATATAGTGGATTCTTGCCTGATATTATAATGGATTGCTATAGCAACCATGAAAATAAATGATTGTTATAATGCTATAGAGAAGTGTGTAGAAATGTGTGAAATTGTGGTTTATGAGTCAGTGTTTATAAAATTATAGTGTCTAGTGATAATGAAGATTTAGCTTCTATTATTTGTGTACAAGCTTCTTGGAGAGAAAAATCTTGTTATCACTATTCTCAAGAATAATATTATCTCCTCCAATTTACTAGTAGTGGAATCTGATTGGATTATAGTTTAGAGTTTTTGTTATACTTTCCATATATTCATTATTAATGTTCACATGTTGGCAACCAGTATTGTAATGATTTTTTTGGGCTTCTTTTATGCTTTGTGTATTTTATAGTGGTAGACAATCTAAAACACTCTACTAAGAATTCCATTAGCTTGTATTTTTACTTAATTATTTGAAGTGATGTTCTTGTGTCTTATTCTTTTTTCTTGTATAATTTTTTTATAGTTTTAGTTTTGGTCAAGTATAAAAAAAAATTATTTGTTTCCTTGCATTAGCATCTTTATGTTCTTTTGTTATGTTTGAGTAGCAAGTTATTAACTTTAACTTCTTATCACTTATGCTAAAATTATCTAATGGTATAGTGACTAGTTATGTTAAACCATAACAATCAATTTGGGTAGTGGAAGTGATGTGGCTTGATGATCCAAGGTATTCCTTGTTCAATAACAATTGATTTATACATGGAAGTAGGGTGGCATTATCCACTATTGGTTTTAGTGATATGTAGGCTAAGGTGTTGGGTCATCATTGATCTAGGTTGGTGTGGTTGACTCACATATTTTTTTTGGCATGAGAATATTGTTGAGATTTTTCTATCAATTGGGCTATGTCCTCTTCTTGTTGGTTACAACTCTATATTGGATAATGTTTTATGTTAAAATATTTCTCATTAATGCACTAATATGTTCATTTATCATGTTTTTGGAAAGTTTGTCAATAAGAGGTATTGAGTGACATGTTAGCATCCTATTGATGGTAGCTCAGTGGAGATCTCTATAATTCATTAGTGTAGATTGATGCTGCTATGTTGTTTATACTACTAGTGTTGGTATGTATGAGCACACTCTGTGTATGTGCTTGTAGGTTATCTTAAAGGGTGCAAGGATTGTGTGATCATCTAGAGGTACTACAAAACATAGCATCAAAGAGGGACAAGATGGCTTGTGTTTGGTCAAATTAAAAAATGTGATATACCATATTTAAGAACCATGTGGTGGGATCAATGGCATGTTATTTTAATATGGCCACTTTAATTTTATATCTTCACTAATATGTTAAAGGGTATGTTGTGTCACATTCCCATTAGAATAGTTGAATGATTGGGTATGTGCAGGATCATCATGGAAAAAATAGGCCCTTAAGTGGCAAAAAATTCAAAAAAATCAGAATTAGGCAAATTGACGTAAAAATTTGAATAAGTTATCTATATTATTTCAAAAATATGTAAGAATAAGATATATAGAAAATTGAATGTAGTTTCTAAACTACTAGGTTTGTTTAAAAAAAAAATCTATTTGGTGAAAATTTGAAATTTCAATGCAGCATTACTTAAATTTCAGGGAGAAAATAAGAAGTAGGTGTCCACGACCACCCTAACCACAATAAAATGATAATATTTTTATAAATATTTTAGATATAAGCAGAGGACTCATGTACCGATGTGACGATATTTTTGTATTTTTCCCAAGTAAATAATTAATTATGATTTTTTATTACAACTTTTAAAAATATAAAAACTTGTATGTCTAACCACCTTAACTTGGTCAAAACTTCATGAAATTCATTTTTTTTTTTTTAATCCTATAGTATGCGAAGCATAGAATGTGATGCATGTTTTGGATTCAAAAAATGTGATACTATTTGAAAACTATAGATTTTTTCAATCAACCTATCAATCAGGACTTTAGTCGTAATTTGAATAGAAAATGAATAATAATTATGATATTGCTATCGATTCAACCGTAGTTTCGAGTCAAACTCATTGACCCATGTTTCATGAGTAGTGGTTCAACAAGAACCCATCTCTCATGATATCGAATGGTCTACTTAGCACTCATTGCATCTAGGTGATGCTCACAGAGGTGAAGCAATGGTCCGTCCCGAGGTCACCCATCCCAGATCCCACAAGCTTAACCAGGGAGTTTTCTCCAAGGTTAAGCCCGCTTGAGTTGTTACCCCATTTGCAAAACCTTCAGCAAGTGTTGTGCCTTATGAACCATTCATAATAGAGCCCCTTTAGCTCATCAATTACTTATTAAATTCAAATTAAACATAATTTATATTGGTGGAAAGTTGATAATCCCTTTTAAAAATCCTTTTCGTTTCAACAATTTTGGGTAAAAAAAAGTTGTCAACCACATACCCACCATATTGCTATTTTTTGGCCCATCATGACCCTGCACATACCCAACTAAAGGATGATGAACTCATTTATGTTTATCTATTATTCCTTGTCTCAATGTGATTGCTATGGCTAATTGAGGTGGAAACATGGAATCACATGGATTTATTTTATTGGTCTTGACGATTGATCGGAAATATGGCTAATAGGTTTCTTTGTGCATAATAGTGAATAGGTGAGTGCCACATGGATATATCTAAAATATATCATGACATACTTGGTGAGATCACTATCTACTTAGTGGAGTGTTCAGTTATAAGTAAAAAGTGTATAATCATATAAACTAAGTTGACATGTTCATTTCTTACTAGAAACAATAAAATTTCCTTATAGCTTGCATGATTTTTCATCTATTTTATTGATTCCTATATCATAGATTCAAAAGTAGTCAACTAAAGCCATTCATCACAAATTCAAATGGTTTATCAAAACTAGATTGGATACACAATATTAAAAAAAAATCATAATATATAAATGAGGGATTAATGCCACAAAGGAGTAGTATAAAAATCGAAGTGTTGGATAGACGGTAGAGAGTTTAATACTATCCTCAAAGCTCAATAAGGTAATTATAGGCTTATGTGTTGTAATTAGTGACATGGTAGACAAATATAAGGTGCAATAACAATCATTTTAGCTATGTTTCATGTGTAGAAGAGTGTTAGTCCCAAGTGTTGGATCTTTCTAGTAGTGATCAAAATTGCTTAAGAATCTCATTAAACATTTTTCTCTAAAGTTTTTGGGGTTTGTTATTAACAATCTAGTAACACACTAAATATCTTTGATTAGAAAGGTTGGGTGAATGAGTTAAATGATGAAAGAGGGTTATTATATCCTACACTTTAATTTTTATTGTGATTTAGAGGGTAGTTCTATGGATTTAACCATGTGATAATATGGGATGAATAGTGTATGTGCCACTCAAATGAGTTCATCTGAAATTATATAAAGAATTAACACACTCACAATAATTAAGACAAGTAACTTTGACTAATTTTTTTGAAACTCATTTAACTCTTGAAATAGAATTATAGATCCAATTTTATTTTTTACTAATACAAATTACACCAATTTTAAAATTGAAATCTCAAGAGATCCCCAATTTATAGAAATGCTAACATCTACTATTGGGTGAATAGAGACATTTAAAGTAAAAATATAAAATGAGAATTTCCTTTGCATATCTAAATAAATAGTGAATGAAGAAAGAAGGATAAATTGAAATTTATGATGTTTTTCATACTTTTTTGTGTAATGTGTGCATGTATGTGTTTAGAGAAATTACAAATAAGTGCCTTATATCTTGTTGCAAAATTCATTAATGAATTATGTACAAAAATAAAATATGATCCCTATGATTTTAAAAGGACATAATAATCTAAGGTTTTGTCACAAACCTTAAATCCTCAAATCCATATTTATTTACTAATATACAAATAGCTTTATTTTTCCTTAATGAATTTTTATTATCCCATATATTGTTAAGAAACAAGGCGAAAATACTATGACGTATTTTAAAGAATTGATCCTCAACCAAAGGTCACATTAGATCTTAACAAGGTATAGTAATGGTGATAGCATGTTGTCTCAACATTTGAAATTGTTGAGAGAGAAGATATTCTAGATGCATCCATGGCGGTAGATACCAATAGGGTCAAGTAGGACCAAAGTACAAAAGGTTGTGAATGCCGAATAGAGCCTCCTCAATCCATAAAATGTTTTGACATAGCATTTGCATTATATTTTAATGCTTTTCATTAATGTAACAAGAGCTGCAGTGCAGCGTAGTTCCTGCCAAGTGTTGGTAGGGTAGTATTGGGAAACTACAGATTGGAGGAGCTTGCAAGGTAGTTTTGAGAAAGTGGGGATTGTTAGAGAATTCAATAGATCAGATCTAACTCTTTGGTGAGAAATGATAACTCTTTGTAGTAGGTATCTTAGCATTTACACAACCCAAACATTGTAGAGTGGCTAGTTCAGATGGATGGACATTGCAAACTGCAACCTTTTTGTCATTCTGGATATGGTACCTGTAATAGTACATACTTTTTTGTTAAATGCTGCTTCTTGCACAATAAGTCAGTTATGCATAGAAGTAGCCATACTTCAAATAGAAACAATGATTAGTTTGTTGAGTTAAAAAAGAAATCAAGGAAACAAAAGCAAGTTTTCATATCATTAAAAAGAAATATACCAGTCAAAATTAATATAAAATATCAGAAGACTAATAGAAGCCTACATATTATTTTTTGTTGATTGTAATTGAGAATCAGCTCTAATTCTCAAATTTTGACTTAATGCAGCCAAATTTACAAATATGGTGTATCAACATCAATTCTTTTATTTGCTTGAAATTCTTGCCGAATTTAAGGAAACAGATACACTTTATTTGCAAGTAAAGTGTATCTGTTTCCTTAAATTCGGCAAGAATTTCAAGCAAATAAAAGAATTGATGTTGATACGTAAACTAACATAAAGTTTAAAAACTGTGGCAGACACTGGTACTACCATTCATAAAAAAATATGTTGTCTCTGAAAATAGGAGATCTCATCTAGATATCAAGAGTAGAGGTGGATTAATTCAATACCCTCAATTACATAAAATCTAATTGTACATGCATTATAGAGTGTAAATCACAACCATAGAGATCTACTACATGATAGAAAGCTTGAACCTTGATATATCTGAAGTGCGGATAGTTATTTTACTAAAGGTAATGTAATACATCCTATTCACGGATCATCAAATTCTAGGCATGGACAATATTGCACTATAATTCTAAGGATTTTTTTTATAGAGTGGAGAATTTTAAAGATAACTAAAAAAACCTGATGTACACAGACAAAATTGATTATTGAAAATAGTGAGGATTTAAGAATATTTACAATGCAATTCTCAATACATATCTTGGTCCAATCAATCATGTTTACATGTTGAAAACTTGAAATACACCAAGCTTCATGACATACAATTTGATAATAGACAAAAGGATGCAGTGAGCAAAAATCTTTTAAAACCTTAATAATGGGATAATTCATGCTAAGAATGAGGCAGATAAATTATTCAAACAAATACAAGAAATGTAAACTCAGTCTACAATTAACACCTAACATTTGTGGGGCAATATTAACCTGGGACAGTTCCCCTCAGCCTTAGTTTTTCTTTTTGGCTCTGCATAGCTATGAAAATGTGTATGGAGTGCCTTTTTCATTGATTTGGGAATCCTCTTCAGTCAGTTGCAAGTTCACTTTTTGTTAATATTAATCTCAAGTTTTAGAGCAGTGCATTTCTATCTTCAAAATTAACAAATTTAATTCTTTTCTACATTTTTTTTGGTCACCAGCTTGATGATCCTAGTATTTGAAGTTTTCAGTTCTCTAAAAATGCTTGAATCTACCTAGTATTTTGGAATTACATTGTCAATAGCAATAGCAAGTTGGTGCCATGGTAAGGCTGATATGCAAGTGCATAGTTGTTGGCTAAGGAAAAAGCTGCTTTCATTAGTATGATGAAAACTGTAGAGCAGTAGTTGTATAATTCTTATAAAATTTTCAATGACTTGTTGCCCCTTGCTAGTGTGTTTACATGCATTTACAATTGCTATCTAGCTAAATACACCCATGAAAAACATGGCATAGCAATGCCTTTCATACGCTAGCAACTGAAGGAATTCACTGGAATAAAGTTCTAAGGGCATTAAGATAATTGCAGCAACCAAAGTAGCAAAACCTCAGACTAGATGATTTCAAAATACTATACTTTTCATTTCAAGAAATGTCAAAGAATCCTGACAGAACATCATCATAATTTACACTAAGTAACAAAGAAACTTGGAACTATGACAATACATAATACCCCAGCAGAGCATATGTAGGCCCTGAAGCATTGCAGGGAATGATGGGCATCGAAGTTCTACAAACAAATAACAACTCATCGTACGAAACCTGCTGAATACATTGGATTGTCAAGAAATAAGAATAATTATATCATAACTGCTATTCACCAGAGTAGTTTGTTGGCACTCAAAAATATTGCAAATAATCAAAATAGGCCAACAGAGGAAAATGGCCAAATGCAATCAAAAATACTTTAGAAGCAACTTCTCGTCTCTGTCCATTTCCTGATTGTCAATCAAGACAAATCAATTTATTTTTGTCATTGATAGCTTTTAGTTAATAGTAGTATAAGAAATTGAGAAAATGAACAACAACCACAAAAAACTCTTTACACAGTTTTTTTGCCAAATTTCCCATAATATGCATGGACAGTGGAGATGTAAGATGTAAAAAAAGAACTATTACTAAATTAGGAAAAAATCAATTAAACCTAAGATGTAGAAAAAATAGCTATTCAAATAAAACAACCACCCTTCCAAATCTCAACCATCCCAAACAAACCCACATTCTGACCTATCAGAACAACTCCCTAGCTAAAACTACAATTTCAAAACATATTCTTTATTCAATTGTCTTTCACATGGTTTGCAATTAGTTCCATAAAAATCATCCCTAGTCCTTGAATTGAAGAATCCCATAAAATGTGAAATTATATAGCAACTATGTAGATATGATCCAAAGCAAACTAAGCTTGCCAATAAATAACCATGACACACTACTGATGGGCTAGAGTGTGATAGAGGTGGATAAAAAGTTAAGATTGATATTTGATGCTTGCATAGCCATATTATCTTGATCGCACTCTTAGATCTCCATAGAAATATGAATTCACAAACCTTGTAATTGGCATTCTAAAACTGACCTTGCTTCCTCCATGAACAGGATCTTGAGAAAATTATGATGTAGTTTATATTTGCTCAAAAGAGCAAATGGAAATAACAAATCATAGATGGCCCTACAATCTGCAGTCTCATCTGTTATGCTTCAATAGCATGACTTAACCAAGAAATTGACTAATAAAGTGAAAGCAAAGATTAGTGCTACCATATTTTTTCTTACTACACACAAGTTATGTTGAAGAGATTTTGGAGAAAAATTGTGTAGTAGATGAAAAAGTTTGCTCCACAGTCTCTTTCCAAAAGCTTAACTTCACTAATATGGACTGTGAAAGCGTAATGCTCCTAACATACAACTTATTTATTGGGAAGAGAAAAAATGCTCAAGATGTCCAAAATAACAGGCAATCTACATATAATTACAATCCTTTCAAATGGTTCAACTCAAATGTTCTCCATCTGATTGTATGCCATAACAATCCTTACCTCTAGAACTACTAACAGAAACTTGCAAGCCAAGATGTAAAGCCGGAAACTCAGGTAACAGTACTGTTGCTCTAAGTCATGTTGAGATTTAGATGATGTCTGTACCAAGAAAAATAAGAAACAGTAACTTATTATCATTATCATTTTGCTGAAAGAAAATCTAATACACAGGCACAACCAAAATTAATTTTCCTAAAACAAAAAGCTAGGTTGTAAATGCTAAGCATGTATTAAGACTCCAAGAAGCTCTCAGAAAATAGAAATAGCAATTAATTCCTCAATAATCTTCCATTAAGTACAATTGCAACTAATTCCCATCAGTACAGATTTCCAATGCAAAATAGAAAGTACAAAAAAATATTTTAGTGAAGTAAACTGTATATCAATCTACCTGATCATGCAAAGTTGTTCCTCATTCTAAACGTCCTCAACCTGAAAGTTGGTCTGATCCCTGTGTGAATTGCTGCTGAGACTGTGGTGTAACGATGAACCGTTGATGTAGTGGAACAGGTGAAGCCACTGTTGAAAAGTAAAATAAACCACTCAAACTTTCCATGTTTGAAGAAACTGCAAGATAGAAAATAACTCGGGGAAACTCACATAGTAAGAAGCACAATATGTATTGCTAATTCTACCTGTTGAAGGAAATGGTCCATGAATTGTTGCCACAAGACTAGCTCTTGGAGATGCAAATTGTAGAATGCAAGGCCCTAGTACTCCATAACCTTGTAGAGTAGGATAGCTAGGTCTAGTATGGAAAGGTTGGCCAATGTGTACATAAGGATATACTGTTGGATTTATGGTCCCATATCATGTCAGTATCCACTTCCATATTTACATGACCGCCGCCCTGTTTACTACCTCAAATATATTTTCATAATTTTTAGTTGCTTCTAGTTTTGTTTATTATGAAGAGAACACCTTATTTTAGGCACTGCCATTTTTCTCATCTAGAACATCCTGTTTGTTTATATAAACTATTTGTATCAGATTTAATGATTAACTAATTAATCAATTGCTGCAACAATTTATAGGTGTCCTCTATTTTGCTCTGTTTTTGTATCAATTTATGTTATGTTCTATTTATCAATCAAGTTTTGTGCTGTTCTGCTATGCCCTATTTTGTGCTTTGAAAAAACCAACATTTTGTATTAGAGTTCAAAACCTCATTTGTTGTGTAGGCATGTAGTTTTTCTGGCAGGAGAAAAATCAAAAAAATTTAATAGTGCTAACAACTGGTTTTGTGGTTTGTGGTTTTCCTATCAGCACTAGCAGAGTTGAATTTAGCAGCTGAAACTCAGAATTTGTGAAAAGTAGAATACTCAATTTTAGAGCATTGTGTTTTCAACATAAGAAAGAGCTATGAGTTTGTTTGAAGATCAACTAAGACAATTCACGCACTCAGAATGGAGTTACTCTACTCTCTAGTATCAAGCTATGGCTAAAAGCAATAGTAGTTTGAACCTATCTCTGTTGATATTACAATGGAAAAAAACAAACACCAAGAAAGATTGAAAGAAGATAACATTCTCAAGGCACAAATGATAAAATTAGAAATATATGAAAATTAGATCACATGAATGGCATGTCATCAAATAAGCAATCCACTTTCCAACATATGCCAAGGAAGGAGACGAAAAGGTAATGCTATACAAAGAAAATAAGTACAACGAGCACTCTGCAGTATTCTAGTGCAAGAAAATGACCATATGAAGTAAACTAGAAGAGGCTAAGACATGAACACTAGTAGTCAAAGAACTGTTGGAAAGCGGAAGGAGTTGTTTAAGAAGTGAGATTCAAATAATATAACAAAGTGAATGATACGATAAACTATCAAATATAATAATCAATCTTGCTAAATTTTGTTTGATTAGTTCCCAGTAATTGATTTTTTTTCTACTGCCTTGTTAGCAAGAGTGTCTACTAGGAAATTTGCTACACAATTTCTTCCACATGCAAACCAATGACTGCTAAGTTACACTGACTTATGAAATCTTTAGTTTTGTGGATGATGCACAACATTTTCTCTTCTCCCGTGTAGTCCAGACTTAACTTTTTAGGTCATAAATGTTATATTAGTTTGAATGATCACATAAGATGGAATTAGATCCAAGGGCATTTATGGTTTTCAAGCACATTGTTCTTTAAATTTTGCTTAAGTCGAGGATAGTTCAAGGGTTAAGGCCAGTGGTTGTTAGGGATGTTCTCTTATTTTGCTGTTCTATACCACCTAGGTGTCTCGAAGAGAGAAATATTCAAGAAGGATTGTTCACACCGTTGAGTGAGAAGTCCCCTATCTATAATCAATCCCTGATCACATAAGATGGAATCATATTCAATGCATTTGAGGTTTTCAAGCGTTTAGTTTTTCTTTGTTGTCCTTAATTTTAAAATTTTGTGATTTTAAGCTAGAGTGGCTCAGGGCTCAAATGCTAAACCAATCATGACACTCACATCCAAGCTTTGCCCACAAGATAAGTGTTGTCTTCACATAATGATTTGTCCTGCCCAGATGAGCAAGAAATCATTCAAGAGGGTAATTTTTTTCTTTCATTATTTGTGGAGCTAAATCTACAGGGAGTTTAGGTGGCTTGATAGCAAAATGTTAGCACAAACCCATGTCGATTATGAGTTTCTTGCACTGAGTTTTTTTTTGTTGTGTTCTTTCTTACATTGAGAGTTACTGCATTGAAGACAACAAAGCCTAAAGTAACGTAGTTGTATAGAGGGTAGCACACAATCACAAATAAGAGCTATACAATGGATCTCTTTTAGAAGGCAATTTATTTCCAATGATGCCAAATCCTGTAACAACACAGGGTTTCTGTACACATGCAGATAGGGTTGATGTGCATAGTGGGTATACCCTGTGTATAGTCTTGCAAACCTGAGGCCGTTGCAGTGTGAAAATAATACAAAAATTTTTTGTTTAAGGAAGCAATAATTGTATCAACATGGAATTGATCAGGGAATAATACCAGAGTGCATATAATACAAAACTTTTCTGTTCAAGGAAGCAATTATGTATTAAAATGCAAGCACAGAGCACATATACAATGAGTTTCTCTAGTTTCAAAGTTCATATATGAAATACTGCTTAAACCCTAACCTTGGAAATGGAATGATAATGTTTCTCACCTATATGTAAACATTAACTACAAATAACAAACTGTATTGCACAGAAAACAAAGAAAATATATAATTGAATGGAAGGATAGTACAATTGATTGTTTTGAAAACTTCCTATCATGTAGTCTCCATTGCAAGAGAGATGAAACCCTGGAGTATACAACAAGATATGAACAAATACTGACCTTGTTTACTTTTGTTTCCATGATTTTCTCCCAGCCAACTTGCAACAGAATGTAACAAGCAACAACCGAAGGAAGGGAGACAGATGGAAAGCTAAGCTAAAAAGGGGAACTAAAGCCATCTATCCCTACGTGGATGCAGGTATGTTTGCAAAATATGGAAGGATAGACAACACACCTGAACTGCTTTACAAATGCCTGACCACGTCTCTTACTGTAATTGCCAGCTGTTCAACCCATCTGACAATGTACAGAAGCATCCTTGGAAAATCATGCGGTCTCTTGCCTGGGTAGCTGCAACTACACCTGCCCTCCATCTGTAGCTCCAATCACAAGCAGCCAAAGCACTCTCCATGAAAATTTTGGTTAAAAAGTTTGCAACTTGCCTATTAGGCCAGGCCAAAATAAATCTGCAGAAAGAAATTGCAATGACTCGATTGGCTAAATCAAGACAGATTAATCACTGTTTAAACTTTGCAGCCTCCACTATAGTTCGTCGGCAGGAACTAATAATTACCTTGTAACTATCACATGTTTAAAATTCATGTTAAACTTGTATCAATGAATGTAAATATATGTTTGTGATTCAAGGATTACTCAAATTTTTCAATATATGATGTTATGATTGTATTTTTTTAATTTACCAACTATATATTTAAGGTCAGGGTTATCATAGAATTGAAAGAATGAAATTTCATTTTTATGGTTAAGAATAAATTTGATCCCTAAATTTAGTTTCTATAAGTCTATAAAATATGATAAGGGTTAATTAATGGTTTGAAGTATAATATTTAAGGAGGGTTTATTGTAAATATCTTAAACCTGGTTAAAAGGGAAACCCTAGTCAAGTCCCTAGAAATTTTCATGAGTTAAAGAAGAGGTATTAAAATATTTAGGTCTTATAAAGGCCTGAATGTTATTTAAATATATTAAAAATCCATAATTTATATTAAATATAAGCAATGAAATTACAATGGTATCAAAGCATATCACTTAAAACATATATTTGTAGGGGACTTAAGGAATATTAGCATTAATATCCATAAGGGACATTATAGTGGTATGGGAGTTTATTTTATTATTATCCCATTCCTTCGAATGATAATAATTAAAGTAGAGGGATTTTATGCATCTCAATGACAGAGAAACTAAGTATTATAGGAGGGAGAATAGAAAATAGGATGACTCCAAAATAGGGTGAGGATAGAATATTACGGTAGACAAGGAAAAATCCACTATTGTAGGCAAGATTATGAGGTTTAGGTGGAGATAAAGTTTGACATAATGTTGGAAATTTTGGTACAAAGGCTACACAAAATAGATAATAATATGAATGTAGGCATGGGATGGAATGGAGAAGGTAACTCTTCAAAGCTGAATAACCATAATGTTTCTCCAAAAAAAATAGAGGACCATCCTCATCTCAACTACAATATCTTTCCAACCTACCTTTATTTATAAGGAGGAAGAGGCCCCAAAATTCATAGCCCATAATATAATAATTGATGATATCACAACTTTCTATGTTGTGTATAAAACACTACCAAAGGAAATTTAAGTTGAGATATCCCTTAAAAAAAATATAGCAAGAATGGCCCCAAAATTGAATTGAGAGAACAAAACCCACATAGTGATTCCTAACATGCCTCAAGGAAGGTTGCATTATTTCCCTAAGATGGGTCCAAAAAGTACACTACTCATACATGGGCATAGAGAATAGACACATATCTAACTCTCAAACCTATGGTGGAGGATGGGGATATCAATTTTATATCCTTGCATCTAGAATATATTACATAAAATAATGGTTCCATGTACTAATAACTCAAGTTCACAACTCCATCAACTAGTATAATGAGTTCTACATGATGTTGGTTGAGAGGTTTGATTGGAAGGGTATGGAGATACACTTGAGGGAAATATCTTAGCTCAAATAATATGGGTCAATGGAGAGATATGTGATAGAATTATAGAATCTATCTGTGTGATTGAAATTAAGTGTATCAAACGTAGATTAAAAACAAATCAAACACACCAATAAGACATTATATTGAAGAAAACTAATTAAAAACTAAAGCAAACTCTTAAAAACATCAGTTTCTTCAATGACGTCCCGTTATCCTCTATCTCCAGTGTTTTTGTCAATTCCAGCTTGCTCTCAGATCATGGGCTAGGCTCAACAAATGGTCTTCCTAGAGAACGAGATTTGAAGATGAATGCATGCTATGCTAAAATATGATTAACATGCTTAAACTAAACATGATTGCTAAAATGTAAGATTACGAAATTATGAATGCTAAAGCTAATCATGACAATGCTAAAATGTTAATCACCTAAATGCAACTAATCTCTAATGTCTATCTCTAATGTGTGTGTGTGTAACCAATGCTTGGATTTGCAGGGGTATTTATAGAGTTTTCAAAAGATTATGATTGGTTGATGTGACCAATAGTTGAAATCAAGCTTGTCAAGATGAATGGTGAGAGATTTTGGAAGTTGAGAGAAAGATGGGAGGTTGAGAGAATAATGGAAGATGTTTCCTTCCCACAAAACCTTTCACTCAAAAATAGAGGCAACCTGCCATTTGTCATCTTTAGTTATGAGTTGGTTTTGTAGTTGAAGATAATTCCCATAATTAAATAAATAAATTTATTTAATTACATGTGAGAATGAATTTAGAAGTTTTCATAATTAAATAATTAATATTTAATTATGTGTGAAGTGAGAAAAGGTGTTAAATTAAATATTTGTAATATTTAATTTTGCTGTGAGATGAAGAAGGTGTTTGGAGGAATATTCCATCATTTGAATTTAAACAATTAAATTATGAATAATATGATAATTAATTTAAACAAATTATAAAATTTATTTAATTTAATTAAGAGGAAGATGGAAGATGGTAATAATTAAATCAACTTATTTATTTAATTAAGGTAGACAAATTATAAAAGTGAGCAATATAAATAAATAATTAAATTTATTTATATGTAGATGAGTTTAGAAGATTAATTAAATAATTCATATTTAATTAATTAACAAGCTTGATCAACTATGACCATTTTTAGATGTATACATTTTTCCCCTCTTTGAAGTGATGTGTGAAACACATTGCTTCAAAGAAAATATTCCTGCCTTTGTTGCATTTGATTTTGCCCTTGGTCAAAAAAATCTGTTTGATATGTCCTTTTGATTTGACTCTGATATGTTTCTGATTGAAAAATGTTGTTGATATTAATGATGCCCCCTCGGGAGGTAAATCACTGATCATGAGAAAAATGTTGGGTTGATGATGAACTTTGGATGATGAGATGGATGTAGTGATTTAGCTCCTGATAAGTAATTAAAAGATGCCCAAGTTTGAAAAATAAGGTTAGAGTTTGAGAAAAGTAAAATAAAAATGAAAATGCCACAAGAACCCACCTTGGTTGACCTTTAAAAGGTCAAAGCAGTAAAAAGGGCAAGTCATTTTCACCTTTTGACTGTAGTGATTTTGCTGCTCTGACGTTGACTTGGCGAGATGGAGATTCTATATCATAGACATAGATTCGAGCGAGTTTGTTGATACTAGAGACCAGCCACGTATGGACCATTGGTGAGTCGATTCAACCCTCTTTGTGTTGCAAATTTGTGATTTTAAGTGAATTTTTATGCATTTTTACATGGATTTAGGTTTGAACAACCTATTTTAGTGCATAGAGTAGGAGTTTAAGTGCTTGTGATCTTTCTTTTAGTGCATATAGGGTGTAATTTAGCGCTTTTAGGAAATAGACAGTTTAGCGCATGCGATATGCAGAATAACACTTATAGGATGCCGATAGGAAAATCGTAGATTAGCGTATAGAGGGAATAGAGTTGCGCATTTAGGGTTCTAGTGCATCAGGTAACTAAGATGATGCATACGCTTAGGGATTTAGCGCATATAGGGAAGTAGTGCATAGGGGATAAACTATAGCGCTTTGATGACACAAAATGGCGCATAGGGGGATTTAGCACATAAGGTGGAAACTTCAGCGCTTTTAGGGTTTTAGCACATAGAGGCTGCAGATTAGCACATATAGGAAAATTTAGGTAGAATGCACTATTTGATGAAAGTGATGAAAAATGATGATGTATATTGCTTCTTTGGTCAATAGATAGATAAATTGTCTTGTCATCATGCTGATATGGATAAAAATGATAGAAAATCTGATGATGAATTGATAACTTTTCTTTCAAAAATAGAAAACAAAGAGTAGGTAGCTAATAACTTTGTTTTCATTGAATGAAAAACAAAGAGTAGATAGATTGATGGATTGTCTGATAACTTTTCTTTAGAAAACAAAGAGTAGATGATTGATATGACTTTTGATAAATTTGCTTTCTGTGATAGAAAACAAATAGTAGATGATTAATATGATTTCTAATAAATTTGTTTTCTATGATAGAAAAAAAATAGTAGATGATATGTTTGAAAACATATTTGCATTCGTGACTAAAGTATAAATAGGAAGATGATTTGATTGTTGATAAATTTTCTTTCCTAAAAAAGAAAGAAAATAGTAAATGATGATAGAGTAGATTGATTTGATATAAATTTTGCATTGATGTCATGATATGGGTCACTTAGATATGACACTTGATATGGTTCACTTGATATGAGTCACTAATATGGGTCACTTGGTATGAGTCACTTGATATGGTTCACTACTATGGGTCACTTGAGATGATTCACTGATATGGGTCACTTGAGATGGTTCATTGATATGGGTCACTTGATATGGTTCACTGATATGGTTCACTAATATGGGTCACTTGATATGGGTCACTAATATGGGTCACTAATATGGGTCACTAATAGAGAGATATAAGTTTGATTGATTTGTGTGAAGTAGATAGATCACGTTGATATGAGGTGATGATATGAGTTTGATTGATTATCTTTGTGATGACCAAAAATAGGAGGGTTTCAAAAACCTCCAGATTAGAGAGCACTTCCCTATGGGTTGGGATTAGATACGAGATATGACACTTGCATATGTACAGTTAATAGTGGGATGTGAGTTGGGACCTTTATTATCTATGCCTCTAATTCGGGTCAACAGGGGATTGTTGACCATACTAGTAGAGAGATGGTATTCAGAGCATGATACCTTTCATTTGTCGATAGGTGAGATGATTGTGACCTCGGAGGATGTATACAAGATTTTGGGGATTCCATTGGTAGGTGCTCTTGTGGTTTATAACCACAAGGAGCTAGGTGGTACAGATGCACTCAGGAGGGTGTTTGGGGATGCTCATATAGGAGGGTATTGGGTGCCATGGGCAGATTTGAGGAGATATTACCCGCCATTTTGAGTGCATTCATTGGAGGCTTCCTTTGTCTAGACTACTGGTGAAAGGGACTATCAGTTGGGTGGGGGAGGATCATTGAGCAGATGATAGTCAGCAACAGAGATATGTCTAAGGGAGTTTCCTATTAACACATTTGTATCATGAATTGCATCAGGTAGTATACAGAGGGTCATCCAGTTTGTCTTGTGGTGCTACCTTGCTCTAGATCTAGGCATGGGAGCATATTGCTATTACGAGACCACTTTGTCCTAGAGCTAGGCCACTAGGCAGGCCATATGTATATGTATATTCTAGTGCACTTGTCCAGCCCAAGCTAGGCAAGGTGGAGTATTGGAGATGTATTATTGATGATGTTGATTTAGTGATATGGAGGTCGTACATGGATTGTGAGGCATGAGATAATAATCATCTAGAGATGCCATTCATATGTATGCCCCAGTATCTGATAGGTCGGACCTCATTCATTATAGAGATATTTTTGGCATTACGAGTGCAAAGATGATATGGTTATACATAGGGGATGCCTCAGGGTGGCACAAGGATGATCCTGGATGGGGGCCATGCATTTCATATCAGGTGGAATATACAGAGTATATAGGTTTATAGCCTAAGGCATGGGATTATAGGCTAGATATTACTGATGCAGGGGTGTCAGATGAGTACTCGGATCATTTTCACACACATCCATTCCCTCATTTTACATGTCTAGAAGAGCCAACACCCATTATGATGGCACCTTAACTAGGAGGGATGAGATAGGAGGATGTGGTAGGGGGAGCAGGAAGTTGGAGGAGGAGAGGAGGATAGTGGGGAGGAGGAGAGTGGAGATGGAGAGAGATCAAATGATGGTGTGGGGATGATAACAGGGATGGAGGAGGGGATGAGTAGAGGCCAGTCAGGCATAGGCCAGATGTTTTGGGTAGTGTTCAGATTATGCAGAGGCCAAGGACTGGTACTAGACGACAGACAATGATCAGGGTCTCCTCTATAGCGCAGTAGGCACAAATAGCTACTCTATAGGCCCAAGTGCATACACTTCAGGGGTAGATGGCATAGTTGTAGAGCTAGTTGGCTCAAGCTCAAAGTTTTGCAGTGCAGCTATAGGCACAACTTGTGCAGGAACTAGTGTAGATATAGGCATAGATGTAGGAACCTCGTCCTACCTCAGATCCATAGGTGGCCCAGTTGATAGCAAAGAAAGACTCCTTCAGATGGAGGGCATTAGAGGTAGAGGGTGTTGTTGAGAGACTCATGGGCACTGTTGAGAGTGCATCTTTGTGAGAGGCCATTGTAAAGGGATTCGAGATTGGGAGGCTGAGCATTATTGAATTAGATACGAGGAGTTGTGCCCTCCCAACCACAAAGAGGCTTACCCTCGGTCCCACAACAAATATAGGAGTAGATCACGGACTACGACACACAACATAGGGGTCATAGGTCCTTGACAAGATCCTAGTGCAAGGGGTAGTGGCAGGCCACCATCCTCTAGACTAGCTCCATCAGGGGGCTCTACTAGCCAGCCGTGATATGTGATTTTGATTGATGCAGTATTATTGATGTATATCATTTTTGGAGCATGTACCTTGTTTGCTATCACATCTTATGTATCTCTCTATACTTTTCAATTTCATTGGACATTGGACATTTGTATTCATTTTTGATGAGCAATGATATGCAACGGTGATGAGTTTTGATGATGTGCATTTTTGATGTGATGATGATATGGATATGCATTTGTTTACAGTATATGATATGAGATGGATTTGTGATGCCTTTGATAGTTTAATGCCTAACCTGTGATGCAAGATTATTCATGATATGCTTAGGATGACGATTTGTGATGTGTACTAATGATGTCATGCAAGTGGATGACTTATGATGTGATTATGAAAATATGCAATGGGATAATGATATGTTTATGAAAAATGTAATGTTTTGCAAATGGAGATGT
This sequence comes from Sequoia sempervirens, assembly GCA_007258455.2. Taxonomy (NCBI): domain Eukaryota; kingdom Viridiplantae; phylum Streptophyta; class Pinopsida; order Cupressales; family Cupressaceae; genus Sequoia; species Sequoia sempervirens. The sequence goes on along the minus strand of VDFB02271358.1, from coordinate 1,124,531,776 downwards.
AATGTATGGAATTTCTATTTTTGGATTTTTCAAACGCAAGAAATAATGATGTGACGAAAAATGGATGTTTATTTTTATGAAATGCATGATGAATAGGAAATGCTATGAAATGATATGTGATATGGGTCAAATGTTATGTGAAAGGTGACATGATATTTAAATTATATGAAAACGATTAAATATATGAAATGAATGTAATGTGACAAATGATAAATGATATGACTAATGTGTTAGGGTTAGAAAGGAAGATATCTAACAATTAAATGTAGATTTAAGTAATAAACAAAGAAACTAAAACACACATAGAATAAATTATAGCACAGAGAATTTAACGTGGTTCACCCAATCTGGGCTACATCCACCAAACCGCAGCCATCCAATGATTTTATTATCCAGTGAAAAACCTATTACAATCTTGTGAATAATCGGGTTTTTCATCATACTATAACACCCATTTGAACCCCTTTTTAACAAGCTAAGAAGATTCCAAATTTTGGGTTCTACAAAATTAGATTTTTCTTTTTTCGTTGATTTTTTCCTTTTTCGGTGATGACGCAAAAAAGTAGGAGGAAATTTTTTCTCGGCTCGAACCCCTGCTTTTTGGGGGCTACCGGCCTAGCCCCAAACCTCAGCAATGATACATGTTGAGGTGTACAGTATACCATGGGCTATACAATATAGCATGATCAGTCACCACATACCAACATACTGGGATAAAGTAAAAAGAACATGATTAATAATAATGAGATGTATGATAAGATTGTAAATGATACATAATGAAATGTAATGGAATGATGAAATGACAATGATACATAATAATGAGATGTATGATAAGATTATAAATGATATGTTGATGAAATGATATGAAATGAAGAAAATATAATGAAATGGATGAAATGAAATAGATTATGAAATGATGACCCAAAGATAAAATATGATAATGAAATGGTAATGAAGATGATAAATTGTATGAAACTGTGCAAAATGAAAATGAAATAGATAGAAAAATGACAAGTGAGATGTTAATGATATGAAGACGATAGATAATATGAAAATGAAAGTGATATGAAATACTTAATGGATAAATGAATGATATGAAATGATAAAAGGATCTAAATGATATGCAATGAAATGATAGATAAAATGAAGATGATATAAAATGAGAATGATCAATGGTATGCAATGAACATATATGATGTGAAAAATGATAAATGAAATGATAGTGCACAATGATGGATGAATAAATGATAAAGGATTTAAATGATATGAAAATGAATGATAAATGATAAATGATAAACTATATGATATGTACATGACCTAGATGAAATGATAATGATTAATGAAATGATGATGAAGATGAAAGATGATAATGAAACAAATGTCTGAATGTCCTCCACAAATAGTCCAAAGAGACATGACAACCATTGATATTTTTGTTCAACCTTTCAAAACTCTGATGCAAATCCAGTATGCTGATATATATAATGATCTAAATGAAATGCAACAAAACGAAACCAACCATTTTTTGATCCCTTTGTTAGCTTTATTGAATCATCATAGAACGTTTAAAATGTTGGAAGTATGTACAAGCATTAGAGGGGAAATTAGCACCAATGATGACTTGAGTACAACTTTCATGATTTTTGATATAGCAAGTGAACACAAGCATCAAGGTATAAGTGAACCGATATGACCTAAGTATTTCTTGCATAAATAGACAAAGACTAACCACTTTTTGATGCAAATTTGGGACTGTCATCAATGATACACTTTGGAAATTATGTCTTGCGACATATTTGCACTAGATTTATAGTTAACCTCAAGATAGCAGACAAAGAAAAATCATTCCTTTTCCTCGCCACTCTAGTTCAGTACATCATCGAGTGTGCTCCAGAGGGATGATATCAAAAGTCAAACAACCATTGTTCAAAATATAATACCATTATTCCAAACATTATTCAGATTTTAGATCATCTAGATATGTGTTATGATATGGTACTTGCTGAAAACTGTTATGATATGGATCAATGATTGGATAGTTGTTCATGTGATTTGATTGTTTGTTTGCATGATTGGATTTTATGTCATTGTCTAGCTGTTTCGGTAAACTCTTAAAATTGATTGCCCCCAGTAAGTCAACGTTTGCCCCTAGTATTGGCACAATTTGCTAAAATGAATATGTACAATGATCAAGCCATGGTAAGACGTTATCACTCTAGGAAAATGATGACCGTATGATGTTATTATGGCCCTAAGATGATGGTGAAAAGATGCATGAAATGAAGGCTAATAAGCTAAGTGTAGAACATGAACTAATAGATGGAGAGCTACAAATAGTGTCTCTTTGTAAGATTTTCACTATCTGTCTTTATTACATTTTTCTGATTTCCTTTTTATTTTCTTTTTGTATTTTTCTTGTCAATGTCTGCTTGTTGCCAAATTTTCACCCTATGATGATTTTTTTGATTTTTTTTTTTTAGGACTTTTTGTTGAGTTTTATATATTTTTTCAAGACATTTTGCTGATTTTTATAGATTTTTTCAAGACTTTTTGTTGATTTTTATAGATTTTTTCAGGACTTTTATGGATGATGACAAATGATTCAAACATACTACTTTTTTAGGTGCATGCTATTGATGGGTTCATCAAACAGGTCCCCTTCTGTCATTGACAACTTGTATGCTCCTGAACCGTATACTGCTATGACCATGTATAGACCCAGCTAATTTGGTTCAAACTTTCCTTTCTTCTCTCTATCTTGCTGATTTCATGGGTTTTCCTTCAAAACAAGATCACCAACTTGAAAGGTATGTGGCTTGACTCTGTGATTATAGCTACAAGACATCATATGTTGATATGCTTTCAAATGATTAGCTGCTCGTTGTCTCTTCTCATCGAGGAGTTCAAACTCTTGTATTCAGGAAACTCTATATTCATCATCTGTTGTGGGACCCTTCAATGATACCCTGAGTGATGGAATCTCAACCTCTAGAGGTAATATGGCTTGTACTCCATAGACAAGAGCATACGGTGTTGCTCCTATTGGCATTCAGATGCTAATTTTGTAGGCCCATAATGTGGGATTGAGTTGAATGTGCCAATCTTTCCCTACATCATTCACAGTCTTCTTCAAGATCTTCAATATAATTGTGTTTGAGGCCTCTTCTTGACCATTCCCTTGTGGGTAGTAGGGTGTTGAATATCTACGCTGGATATGGAATCTCTCACAAAGTTCATCAACATCCTGATTCTTGAAGGGTCGTCCATTATCTGTGATGATTTAGTTGGGAATTCCATATCGACAAATGATATAGTTGAGTATGAACGATGAGATTTGTTTTTTAGTAATCTTAGTGAGAGGTATTGCCTCAATCCACTTGGTAAAATACTCTGTCGCTATGATGATGAAATTGTGTCCATTTGATGATGAAGGATGAATCTTGCCAACTAGATCTAACCCCCATTGAGAGAATGGTCAGGTTAGCATGAACGGTTGTAGTTCATGCGCTGGTGCATGGATGAGATTCCCATGTATCTAACATTTTAAGCACTTCTTCACAAAAGTGAATGATTCTCTTTCTATTGTAGGCCAGTAGTAACCCATTCTAATCAATTTCTTGGATAAGGTCAGTCCACTTGAATGAGTACAACAAATGCCACCATGAACTTCTTTTAAAGCCTTGTTAGATTTATCATGTTCAAGACATCGAAGTAAAGTACCATCAAGACCACGATGATAAAGGGTGTCAGCGATAAGAGTATAGCAAGAGGATTGGAAAATAAATTTGTGCTTTTGGTTATGAGATAAATCAGGTGGTAAGATGTCATCTTTTAGGTAGGCATAAATCTTGCCATACAAAGGTGAATCGTATCCTACTAAGTGGCAAATGATTTTACTTTTAGGTGTGTCATAGGCAGGTGCAAATGATTGTTCCACCAAAAATTCATAGTGAGCCTAATTTTCTAGGAGTTACAACAATGACGCGATCGTGTCCATGGTGTCAGCTGCTTTGTTATCAAGTCTTGAAATCTGTATGAACTTGATATCCCCAAAATACTTCTTGAAGTCATCAACCATTTTCTTGTATGGCAACAGTTTGTCATATTTGGTCTAATAATCATCATTGATCTGATTAATGACTAACTGTGAGTCACCATAGACTTGTAGCTATGTGATCCTCCATGCCAATGCTATCACTTGATTCCAGTGGTTAAAGCTTCATATTCGGCTATGTTGTTGCTGCATGGAAACATTAGTCTATATGATTGAGGAATGGTATGTCATTGAGGGGTGACAAAGAGTACACCTACCCCCAATCCATGTTGAGTGAAAGAACCATCAAAGTATAATGACCATGGTTGTTTGGATTCTGCAATGAATACATCAACATCTAGAAATTCAATGTGCATGGGATACTTTGCTTGTAGTGGTGCTTCAGCTAGTTGATCAGCGATAACTTATCCTTTGATTGCTTTGTGATCAACATAATGGATGTCAAACTCACTTAGGATCATAACCTATTTTTCTAACCTTCTTGTTAATGTAGCCTTGCTTAGCAGATGCTTGAGTGGATCAATCTTTGCAACAAGATTAATTGTATGAGTTAACATGTAGTGCCAAAATTTTTGTGAGGCAAAGACTACTGCTAGACAAGCCTTCTCGATGAAAGTGTAGTTGAGTTCATGACTTGTTAACGTTCAACTGATGTAATAAATTGCACGTTCATCTCCTGTAGAGTCCTCTTATGCTAATAATGCCCCCAAAGATGTCTCTATTGCGACAATATACAAGATTAGAGGTTTATCAAGATTTGGTGATACTAGAACCAATGGGTTCATTAGGTACTGCTTGATCTATTGAAAGGCCATTTCACACTTGTCATCCCATTTGAAAGGAACATTCTTATGCAATAGATGTGTGAAAAGTAGACTTTTATCTTCCAGTTGTGCGATGAACCTTCATATAGATTGAAGTCATCCCTATAATGATCTCAACTAACTAATATTCCTTGGTGGAGGCATTTCCATTATTGCTTGTACCTTAGCAGGATCTACTTCAACTCCTTTTGTTGATACTATGTATCCCAAGAGCTTTCCAAATGTGACCCCAAAAACACATATCTTGGGGTTGAGGCAAACTTTGAACTTTTCCAACCTTGCAAATATTTTTGATAATACTTCAAGATGTCCTTCTCTTGTGTGTTATTTTTCCAATATATCATCTACATAATCTTTCATGAATGTGTGCATAATGTCATAAAAAATTGTAGTCATAGCTCTTTGGTATGTAGCCCAAACATTCTCTAGACCGAAAGTCATGGCGTTCCAACAATAAGTCCCCCATGGAAATGTGAAAGTTGTTTTGTCCTAATCTTCAGGTGCAATCTTGATTTGGTTGTAACCAGAAAAACAATCCATTAGTGAATACATGGCATGGCCATCTGTCAAATCAACTATGGTGTCTATCTTTGGAAGTGGGAAGTCATCCTTAGGACATGGTTTGTTAAGATCTCTGAAATCTGTGCACACTCTGATACGTCCGTCTAGTTTGGGCATAGGAACAATGTTGGAGATCCATTCTGCATAGTCGATTGATCTTATAAATCCCACATCAAGGAGTTTTCTGAGCTCTTCTTTAACTAGTAGTGAAACATGAGGATGCATCTTTTTGAGTTTTTGTTTCATAGGCTAAACTCCTGGTTTGATGGATGAGTGATGCATTATGAGATTGGGTCAAGACCTGACATGTCTGCATAAGACCAGGAAAAGTTGACTTGATTTTCTCTTAAAAATTTCATGAGCTCGGGTACTTCTTTATCTGTCATTGACGCAGCTAACTGTAGAATCCTTGGTTGTTCTGTAGTTTCAAGATTAACCTCTTTTTTAGGCTCAATCAAGATAGGTGATCACTAATGATAGTTCTCAGGGAGAGTGTCAAGCTTCCCATCATTTGGTGCCTTAAAAAGGTTTTCACCATCTGATACGCTCTTTGTTTTATCTTTTGTTTGATCTAACACGGCCAAATTTTGGTTTTAACCATTAGATCTTTCTTTTTTATTTTTATTTTTGCAGCTAGGATACTTGACACTCTCCTGATTAAAGACTTTGTCAAAAATCGCTAGTGGAAGAACCATTTGTGTCATATGTAGAAAGGAATTTCATGATAGATTCATCGCTTGGAAACATAGGTATATCAATAGGTTCAGACGAATCCCAGTCAATGAGATAAGGATGGATCAAAGGTAGCTGGTCATCGGGTTGTGTGAAATCAACTATGGTTACTGCCATAATGGAGTTGTCTGTAGGATCTGAGGTATGAGGCAGATCAATGATGGTAATCACTAGAATCATAGTTACCTTGTAGTTTAGATTCTTGCGGTTGGGTCCTTGAACCTTCACCTTCAATTAGAGTTGGGGTATACTTGTGTATCACATCAAACTTTTTGTACCTCTAGAACTCATCATTGTAGATGGTATCCCATTCGTATTCACCAAAGTTTGTGTCAGAGTTATTATCCATGAAATTTTGAATTGCTGTCAAACATGCTTCTCTTGTATTGGAACCTTCTTATGATGTGAGTACAAAATCATGAAATTTCTTGGATGTTATTTCTTTTGGGTTAGTATCGTAGCCTAGTCCTATTTTATCCTTTGTAGCAAGTCCTGGAAGGTGAATAGGCTCAACTACTCCTTTTCACTTTCTGATAGGACCATTACCATCATAGCCCATCTTTTGCATGATTGAATACTCTTTTCCATATTGATCAGTTGGTATTTTGACATTGAGGACTATTTCTTCATCTTTATAGAGCCAATTTAGAGCTTCTCTATCCTTAGAATCTTCCATGGGGAGTTTCCCTTTGATAAATTGTCCATTAAACTTTGTACTTGGCTTTGTTGGTAGTTGCGTTGACGTTAATGCTACAAATATTTGTTGTTGTGTGATAGAAGGTTGTCCATGTGACCAAGGCGATGTAGGTAGATTAACAAGACAAAGAGAGTACTCCCCTACTTCATTGTCCTTGAACTATAGTTTCTTGTCAAATATTTTGTTTAACTAATTGATTTTTGCATCAAATTTGGGAGAAGTACTAGCAAGAGCTTCTTGATTGTTGGGAACCAAAGTGTCTTGACTAGCTTTGATGTTGGCACAAGTCTGACTGTTTGAATTATTAGCTGGTATTGTGATCTCTTTTCTATCATAAGGAAACTTAAGACATTGATGATATGTGGATGAGACAGCTTGCATTTCGTGGATCTAAGGACGATCCAACAAGATTTTGTATTCAAGATCACGGTCTAACACTTGACATAAAGTATTTTTGATAACAAGTCCCACTCTGATTGACAACATGATTAAATCCTTGGACACTCTTTCCTCATCATCTTAGGATTTAATAGTAATCTTTCTTCAAGGATCAATGGAATCCTCAAAAAATCCTAAAGCTTGAACTAACTTCATCGTACATATGTTTAATCCACCCCCTCCACCTATTAGGACGTGTCTAACACAAAACTCGTGGATCATGACTTCTAAGTATAATGATGAATTATGGGGATAAGTCATGGAAATGTCATCTTTTTTAGAGAATGAGAGGCATGTGGGTGAGGACAAGTGTTCCACCATGGCTTGAAACTAGTCCACATCTAGATCAATGGATATAGTTGTTTCAACGAGGGCCCTTTCTATAATTTCCTTGTGTGCTGGGGAAATATTTAGGAGTTCTAAGATATAAATCTAAGCAGGATTTTTTCTAAGTTGATTGACTAAGTCATATTGATGTTGAGACGAGGGCACAGTGAATTTTGAAGAAGCACCCTTTAAGACAATTTTAGCTTGTGCCCTTGTTGTTGTGTTGACTTTCCTATATTCCATCTTTTCTTTAACTTTTATAACATTGACCTGCTCGTTGTCAGTGTAGATATGGTTGATTATATTATCATTGATATGATTCACACTTTTTCCAGAAGACTAACCCTTTTGATAGTTGGGAAAAGGGTTGTGAAATGCTTGGTGGTCTTCGTTTGATTGTTGGCATCCTTCTATTGTGATGGTGCCATTTTTTATTAAGTCTTGAACGACATTCTTCAAGGCTTGACAATTATTCGTACGATGGGCCTTGCATCGATGATAGTCACAATAGTATGCATCATTCCATGATGGAGGCTTCACACTGGGTTCAAAGTTGCGTTGAGGTGGTAAATTAAGAAAAAATTTAGCCATCAACTCTTTGAATGTAGATTCTAAAGATTGGCCCACTGGAGTAAAAGTTCTTTTGCTAGAGAAGAATGAAGATCATTATGGATTTGTGTTTGAGACATTTCCTAAGGCATTGTTGTTATTTTTTCCATAGTAACCTTGATTGTTGGCATTCCCTTGATTGTGAGTAGAGGTTTGATTCGCGTTGTTCCGAGGAGGAGGAGGATTGTTTCCTTGATTTGTGATAGAATTGACATTGTTATAGTTATTGTTCAGAGGAGCACTTGGAGTACTAAGAAAAAATGGCTTAGTTGAGACATGATTTGTATCCACAACACCATCATTCACCACATTTTTGTTGCGATTCCAAAACTTATATTTTTCATTATTTTTGCGGTGATTTGAAGAGCTAGGATTGTCCTTATCAAGTTTAAATATGCCTCTTTTGACCAAAGCACCCTCAATGGTTATTGCATTATCAATCAATTTTTCAAAAGAGTGAGGACAATGTAAATTCAAATGATAGCTCATTTCTAGATCTAAGCTATTGATGAAGATAGCCTTCTTTTCCTTTTCAAGAACAAGACATGGATATTGAGCGAACAATCTTCTCCATCTTTGAAGAAAAGTAATGAAAGGTTCACCAGTTTTTTGTTTAACTTTGTAAAGATCCAGCATAGTGATTTGATGTTGGATGTTGTAGGAATACTGTGATATGAACTAGTTGATTAATTCCTCAAATGTCTTGATAGGCAGTGTGATTTTTGATAGCCATTCCATAGATTGGCTTCCAATACTCCTAGGAAAAAAATTCATCAAGTATGTGTCCTCATGAGAAAACTCTAAAGTCATATTTCAGAAGTCTCTAATATGATCGATTGGATCCTATTTCCCATTATAACGATCAAACTTTGGAACTTCGCAATGTTTTGGAAATGGGATCATATTAAGACTATGATCAAAAGGATAAGGACAAATATCATCGATAACATATTTATTTGTGGTGGTTCCCCCTTGCATGTCTTTAATTTGTCCTTGTAGTGCTTTAATCTATTGAGACAATGCACTAAGATCAAACAAGGGTGTTTCATCAGGACTTCTCTTTAAGTTCTCAGTATTAAAATCATAAGGAAATTTAGCTCATTTGCCAGCCAAATATAGGAAATATTTTTCTTTGTTACACTCTAAAATATTTTCTAAGGCTTTGTGAAATTTGGGATCTTGCTCAGCCTCTTTAAGGTGACGTTCTTCATCTTGTTCATCATCACTATCTACATGAGTTTTGCTCACATCCTTGTCTTTTTTGTAAGGAAATGGATTTTCTTCTCTGTTATCCATGTTGTTGTTGAAAAGGGGAATATGACTTACACTATAAAGGGGATTACTATTCTCATCTTCTTCTTTAGTTCTTCGGGTATGATCTTCTTGTTGAATATCCTCTTTCAACTTATTGTATTGAGATCTTGTAAAAAATAGGCATATGATTCTGAAATGTTCTTCTAGACTTAGATCACAGTTTGATAAGTGTGAAAATGATGATGTTTTGATCCAATAAGATGAAAATATTATGATATGATCAAAGACGCTTCTAATTCTTGATTGTGTCTTACAATGATGAAGGATATCAGAATCCTGTTGGGGAAGTTGAATAAAAAAATTAGGAATTTTTTTGAAAGGTGCACTTTTAAGATTTGATCCTTGTTTTTGAAGAATGATAAGTATATAAAATAGCCTAATTAAATTCACTAGAGGATTTGACTAGGATGTGTTGGAAATTCAATAGAAGTTTGTGGTAGATAATCAAAGTTGAGAGGTTGATTGTGATTGTGTCGTTATGATAGAGCTCTTCTCTGGAAATAGGCTCGTGAATATAAAGGCTCTACAACATACTCATCAGTAAATCCACTAGCAAAATCTTGGTATGTATGGAGAAACTCACGGTAATGGAGCAAGACGTTTTGAATTTTATACAAAAACTTTCTAAATTGCAAGGTTTTCTTGTAACCTAAATATTTATTTGGTTTCTTTATCCTATTGGCAATCGACTTCCTAACAAATTTTGTTGATTTCCACTCTCTAAGCATGAGAGAAATCTCGAGATGCTACTAGACCAAGGATGTTACAAACTTAGATCTGTCAAAAGTAAAAATTATGGAAAGTGATAGATGTGCTACTCTATGCCCTATATGTGCTACAAAAATAGGCATATGCGCTAGAGAAATAGTCAAATGTGCTACAAAAGACCTCGAATGCACTACAAAAAAATGTTTTGATAGTGACCAAAAACTATTTACAGAATATTTAGCCTATGTGCTAAAACACTCAATGCATGAAAATAGACTCTAAATGCAATGAACTAACCAGTGGATGTGCTAGAATAGACCTCATATGCACTAAAATATACCCTAGATGTGCTAAAAAGTTTTCTAATGTAGTTTTCTAAACAGTTTTGAATAGTTTCAGTTGAATTTTTGCATGCTCATTTTGGATGATCTTTTATCTGAATTAATGTGACTAAAGACACAACAAACATTCTAAAAACAATTTTTTTTTAAGCCCTATACTAAACATCAAGTGTATGTTCAAAAATGTTTTCAAAAAGTGTTTTCATAGGTTTTACACATAACAGACAATTCAGGCAGACTCACTCTTAGTACACAAGTAGGTCATCATAATAACCACAACCCACATCTTAGAACTGCGTCGACTCACACAGCCGTGTCACCCCTAAAGGGGTTCCCATTTTTTTGTCTTTTCTAGGCGCGTACTTAGAGTGACGGAAGTGGATACCAAATCCCCTAAGCAAATGGTCCTTGGAAATTATATGGTGAGTATCTTGGGGGTAGATTCTCCCCTCCCCTTACATCATGATTATTAAGATGTTCAGAAACTGACATAGTTGGCTACTACACTAGGTTCGTAGTAAGGGTTTTCATTTGGTGCGACAATAATAAACTCTCTCAGGAGACCTCCCAACCTTTAGAACAAAGGATTTGGGTATGGTTATCTTGCACACTATCATTAGAAGTGGGTTTCCCCATATTTGCTTTAAATTTTATAGTGGGGTGGAATAACCTGGCTTTGGTTTGAACCCACTTGGGTCGTTCCTCTTGGGTGAGTACTTTTTCCCACAAGAGAAAGCCCTCTAAAGGATTTAAGAAAGCATTGAAATTGTATAAATTGAAAAGGAAAGTTTGGTATTCTGATCACCCAGTTAAGGGGAGAGCATAGACCTATTGCCATAGACAAAGCAAACAGTGTTCTTTTTAGAGTCCAAATGACAATGATTTAATCTATGTGAAGATATTTCTTCACAACAAGCATGGGATTCATTTTAACTACAAAATCAATGTGTGGTGACTACCCTAGGATTGCTTCTTTTTAAATTCCATGTCTATCCTAGTATTGGTTCATTTTAAATTGATGTGTCTACCCTAGGGTTGCTTCTTTTTAACTAGAAAAAAGCTCTGTCTATGGAAGGCGTCAGACTTAGAACTTTGTTTAGTTACAACCTGCATGTGATTAAAAAAATAGTTAATGCACTAAAACAGACATCATTAGTGCTACAGAAAACCTTAAATGCGCTAAAAGAAATCCTAAATGCACTAATCTAAAAATGCATTTTTTTTTTTAAAACAAAATTTTGATGAAGTGAGCTAAATGCATGCACTATTATGTTCCCTAGATGTGCTAAAATAATTTTCAGATGCACTGAAATAGTTCCCGAATGCGCTGAAAGACCTGTAAAAGCACTAGAAGAAGTCCTGGATGCGCTAAAATAGCCCAAAGATGCACTAAAATGCAAAATTTTCTAGAAATCCAAACTAAAGAACATGAAATCCTATGAAAAAAATCTACAAGTAGATGTCAAAAATGGGGCAAATGCCCCACGGTGGGCACCAGAAAATGTGTGATTGAAATTAAGTGTATCAAATGTAGATTAAAAACAAATCAAACAATCCAATAAGACATTATATTGAAGAAAACTAATTAAAAACCAAAGCAAACTCTTAATAACAACAATTTCTTCAATGACATCCCATTGTTCTCTATCTCCAATGTTTTTGTCGATTCCAATTTGCTCTTAGATCGTGGGCTAGGCTCAACAAACGATCTTCCTAGAGAACGATATTTGAAGATGAATGCATGCTATGCTAAGATATGATTAACATGCTTAAACTAAACATGATTGCTAGAATGTAAGATTACGAAATTATGAATGCTAAAGTTGATAATGACAATGCTAAAATGCTAATCGCCTAAATGCTACTAATCTCTAATGTCTGTCTCTAAAGTGTGTGTGTGTGTGTAACCAATGCTTGGATTCGCATGGGTATTTATAGAGTTTTCAAAAGATTCTGATTGGCTAATGTGATCAACGGTTGAAATCAAGCTTTTCAAGATGAATGGTGAGAGATTTTGGAAGTTGAGAGAAATTTGGAAGGTTGAGAGAATAATGGAAGATGTTTCCTTCCCACAAAACCTTTCACTCAAAAATAGAGGCAACCTGCCATTTGTCATCTTTAGTTATGAGTTGGTTTTGTAGTTGAAGATAATTCCCATAATTAAATAAATAAATTTATTTAATTACATGTGACAATGAATTTAGAATTTTTCATAATTAAATAATTAAAATATTACAAATATTTAATTTAACTGTGAGATGAAGAAGGTGTTTGGAGGAATATTCCATTATTTGAATTTAAACATTCAAATTATGAATAATATGATAATTAATTTAAACAGATTATAAAATTTATTTAATTTAATTAAGAGGAAGATGGAAGATGGTAATAATTAAATAAACTTATTTATTTAATTAAGGTAGAAGAATTATAAAAGTGAGCGATATAAATAGATAATTAAATTTATTTATATGTAGATGAGTTTAGAAGATTAATTAAATAATTCATATTTAATTAATTAACAAGCTTGATCAACTATGACCATTTTTAGATGTATACACTATCCATCATGGTACCTAATATCTCACTAAGAAGGCTAACCATTCTTTTCATAGAGGCATTGGTAAAATATCTTAAAGAATTGGTGAAATATTTTTAACCACCTTCCCAAAAAGAAGCATTCAAGAGGGCCTTGGAATTAAGACCACTATAAAAATAAATAAGTTTAAAAAAGGACTTTCCATCATAAGAAGTGTAAGTAAGATAAGGTAGTGAAACAATTTCCTACACTAAACTTGAGAGGAGAATAATACAAAAATTTTACAACAAAAATAAGCATAAATATCATGCATACCATAACACCATGATTTACATGGGGAAAACCTTTTCAGGAGAAAAACCCCACACTCCAAAAGTCACCCAATATATTATTCAAAAATCATAAAGATTACAATATACTTGCAGAGAAAGCTTCCCATAGGAGTATCACCACTACGAATCCAAAGACAACACAATCACTATTAGACTCTAAGAAAACATCACAATACCGCAACCATAATACAACACCCTCATAAAATAGGGTTAGCTTCTAGGGAAAGATAAGCCAACAAAATATCTACCATTAGATCTAAAATCTAGTAATTAGTGGTCCAGATTTACAATATATCATTAATTTAATGTGTTTTAGTCATTTAGGAGTTTTTGTGAACAAAAAAATATTAAAACACATCCCACTCCTCCCCTCCACCCCATGCTCCCATTGTATATTACACCTATAAGTGTAACTAGGAAATATATATATCCTATCAACAATAAACCTTATATAATTGCAAGGTTGAGACACATTTTTTCAAAAAATATCCCACTTGTTGAACACCTTGCAAGAGCAACGAGAGGGAGTAAATTTTTCTTCTTAATTGCTAGAGGCCAAAAGGACCATATTCTCTGAACACCATCTAAACTTCTCTATGCTCATAGGTTTAGTTAAATAATCAACAACATTCATCAAAGTATCTACCTTAACCAACTTCACCTTGCCATCTTCGATCACATATCTAACAAAATTATATTGTACCTCAATTTTCTTGGTCTTGGCATGAAATTTTGGGTCCTTAGCTAGCCATATTGCACTCTGAATTTCACAATAAACTATCACTACACCTTTTTTAATTTCAATATCTGAACACGGTCTAAGCCAAATGGCTTCTTTACAAGCATGAGTAACTACCATATACTTAGCTTCAGCAGTGGACAAAGAAACCACAACATGTCACTTACTCATCTAACTAATTTCACCACCAAATAAAGTAAATACATAACCATTGGTGGATCATCTACTATCAATAGATCACCTACCCATCCAAATCCACAAAATGAAGAATATCAAGGGAAATATCAGCTTGAATTAAATTACTATGATAACATTGTTGCAAGTATGAGCAAGTTTGGGGGTGTTGTCATTAATGTTGTCATTGATGTCAACACAACACAGTATGTTATAGATTGTACATGTATAGTTGAGATGTTGTGAGTACATGGATCTATCTTTATGACATTACGGATGTGTTGAGTTGCTATGTTTCCAAGTGCTTTTGGGAAAATTAATAAAGAAGAGAAGTCTGAATGTGGAGTGTCTTCAGAATGTGCTCTGGTATGTGCTCCACATTTCTCCTGTGTTGATTCTATGCTTGTGCGGATCTAAAGGGTTGCTAATGGTGTTCTTGTGGTGATATATCCTAAGTTTTAGCTTCTGGCATGATGGTACGTGGAAGTTACATTCACTAGTATGTGAACTATTCTGGCAGAGTTGGTCTTATGTGGACTAGGATAAATGTTTCTTCTTTGCAGTCCTCCACTATTTTTTTTAGATCTTGCAGATGTGGGATATGTCTTGTGAAGGTATTTTTTGTGTTTTGGCAAAGCAGTTTGAGGTTGATGGTCTGGAAGTCATGTTTCAGTGTCACTGTGTTTGTTTGCATAGTTTGGGTGGACCGGTGAAAGGTGTTCAGTGTTTGAAGTTTGTTGCACTTTTTGTGGATGTATCTAGAGGAATCTGAGATGTATTCTCATGTATATTGAATCATGGTGTGGCATCCACATGTCATCTTCTTGTTGGGAAGCATGTACATCAATGTTCATTTGTGTTTTCACTAGGTTTGGTGGACCTGGTCTTTACACTTCATTCAAAGAATTAAAATTAATAAATGAAGCATGTGGTTGATTTGAGACATTATCTTTTGGTCTTGGTTAAATGTCTTATTGGTCCAATCTTATTCCTTTCCACCACGGGAATGTTGAGTTACAGACCTAATTTGAATTTATGAAATGAATTTTTTGTGGCCAACCTTGGAGGAAGGTTCTAAGGTTGAAGATGGTATAAATGTAAGTCAAATTGTGAAGAGTTGTATGACAGTGTGATACAAATTGATGAAGTAAGCCACAAATCATAAGAGAAGAAGTGTGTGTGAGTGAGTTAAGGTAGTAGTTCTTTATTGTGTTGGATTCCTGAAGGTAGTGAGCTAAAGGTTTCTATAATTCGTTATTCAAGGTTGTGGATGTGTGTTAATTGTTGTGGTGGATCTTTTTTTCTCTTTTGTACGTGTAGGCAGTGATCCTCCCTATTGGACAGTGAGTCCTCTTCTAGGCAATGAGCCTTGTATTCAGTTTTATAATCTTTTATATTGTGAGTTAACCCTCACCGTGGTTTTTCCCTCATTGGGTTTTCTACATAAAAATATAGTGTTCATTGTTTTGATTTACTTTCTATTATTT
This sequence comes from Sequoia sempervirens, assembly GCA_007258455.2. Lineage (NCBI taxonomy): Eukaryota > Viridiplantae > Streptophyta > Pinopsida > Cupressales > Cupressaceae > Sequoia > Sequoia sempervirens. The sequence goes on along the minus strand of VDFB02271358.1, from coordinate 1,124,515,900 downwards.
GTGTTTCATGCTCATACTTAATAACAAAATAGTGTGGTTGTTGAATTGATAAGTGATAAATTTTTTAAGTTTAAATTTTGTGACAACTAATTCACCCCCCTCTTAGTTGTCTTGCGCCTGTTTAACAATTGGTATTAGAGCTTTGGTTCCTTGGTGTAGAGCTTAATTGCTTCAGGAAGATCCAATGGTGCATAATTTGGTGATCCCTATCTTCGATGGATCTAATTACAGTGATTGAAAAGTGAAAATGAGAGGATATATTGTTTCTCTTTGCTACAAGACCTGGAAGGTTGTTGAGATGAAGTATACTCCTTCGGTGAATGGTCCTACTACTAAAGATGAAGTTTCTTCTTATTAGGAGAATGAGAAAGCGAGGTATGTTATTTACAGTTATTTATCTAAAATTGAGTGAGCTAAGGTTCTTTGTTTGGATACTACTTCATGATGTCTGGAAGAAGATGGAAAAACTATATGAAGGAAATGAAAAAGTAAAGTTGACAAAGAAGATGGCGGCAAAGCAAAAATTTGAGGATTTGAAAATGGAAGAAGTTGAAGAGTTTACAAGCTATTTCCAGAGGGTTGAGATGATAAAAAATGAAGTTAAGAATCAAGGGGGAAAGTTGACTGATGAAGATATTATTGAGAAGATCTTGATCACCCTACTAGGTTGCTACAGTGATAAGATATCAGTTATTGAAGAGATGTATGATCCTACGAATTATACTAAAGAATAGTTGTTTGACACCTTGAAAGTATTTGAAAAGAGAATGTTCAGGAAAGAAGATACGAAAGAAGAAAAGACAAAGATAACATTTAAGGAAATGCATATTGAAGATGATCTGAAGAGTGATGGTTCTGATGAGTTGGAAGCGAACTTCACCCAGAAGTTGAAGAAAGTTACCATAAAGTATAAAGGTATGTTTCCCTTTAAATGTTTTAGTTGTGGTAATATTGGTTATTATGCTTCAAGATGTCCGAATAGAGTTGTACATAAGAAGAAAAAGGATCATAAAGATAAGGATAGAAAGGATAAGAAATACAAGAAGTTGTATTATGTTAAAGAAGAAGCTAGAATCTTTGATGATGAATCTAAAAATGAGATTGATGATAGTGAATGCTTATTCTTAGCTTTGGAAAGTAAATTTTTATCTGCTAACCCTAGAAAATGTGCAAGCAAAAGGGCTCCAGAGAATAAGAGGAATAGGATGGAAGGTACTTTGGTTACCACTTTTCATGCAAGATAGGATGAAGACTACTGGGTAATTGATAGTGGATGTTCTAATCACATGACTGGAGATAAGAGTAAGTTCATTAAACTTGAAAAGTATGGTGGTGGTTTAGTCATTTTTAGTGATGATTCAAGAGCTAAGATTTGTGGGAAAGGTTCAATTAGTTTTAATGGAGTGGAAAGTACTAATGATGTATATTATGTGAATGGTTTGAGGCATAACCTTTTGAGTGTTGGTCAGATGTGTAGCAATGGTTTTAAACTTGTGTTTCAGAATAATACCTGTGAAATCAAAAGATGATTCGTAAATGGAGATATGGTTTCTGCAGGAAGGAGAACTCATCGAAACATCTATCAGTTTAAGGGATTTAATGGTCAATGCCTTGTATCTCAAGTCAATGAAAGTTGGTTATGGCACTAGAGAATGGGACATGTAAACTTTGATAATTTGGTCAAAATCAGTTCAAAAGAAATTTTCTGAGGGCTACTTAGAATCGTAAGACTTGCTAATACTATTTGCAGAAGTTTTCAATTGGGGAAACAAACAAGATGTAGCTTTAAGGGAAAAGAGTACTCTATTGTAAGAATGATAGAGTTATTTCACACCGATCTTTGTGGTCTAACTAGAACAAGAATCCTAAATGGTGAGAGGTATTTCATGCTTCTTATTGATGATTATACTCAAATGACATGGGTTGCTTTTCTTAGAGAAAAGACTTTGGCTCTATACAGGTTTAAGGTATTCAAAGCAAGAGTGGAAAATGAAGTAAGTTTGAAAATAAAGTGTCTAAGATCTAATAGAGGTGGATAATTCACTTCTAGTTAGTTTAATACATTTTGTGAACATGGCATAAAGAGATAGTTTTCTGCTTCGAGAACCCCTCAACAAAATGGGGTAGTTGAGAGAAAAAAAATAGGACAGTACAAGAAGTTGCAAGAACCATGATGAAAGAATCAAATGTATCGAATGTGTACTGGAGAGAGGCAATACACACTGTTGTATATGTTCTTAATAGATTTCATATTAGAAAAAACAACACAAAGACTCCTTTTGAGTTATGGACTAGCAAGACTCCTACTATGAAGTACTTCAAGGTATTTGGAAGTAGATGTTACATTAAAAGAGATGATGAAAATCTTGGAAATTTTAATGCTAGGTGTGATGAAGGAATTTTTCTTGGATACTCTACTACTAGCAAAGCATATAAATGCTTTAATAAAAGATTGAGAAATATTATTGAAAGTGCTAATGTGAAAGTTGATGAAGACATACACAGACCTATTGAGATAAGTGAAGTTGAACCTAATGATCCTATCTATGGACATGTACCTAAGGAGAATAAGGAGAAGGAAGAAGAAGAGAAAGAAGAATAGACTGAAGAAGAATAAGAAGAGAATGAGTTGGAACTTGCTGTTAAGACTCCTAAGTATGTACAAAAGAATCATCTAGAGGAACAAATAATTGGAGATAAGAGTGAAGGTATGAAGACAAGAAGTAAAGTAGTAGCTGAGGTAAATCTGTGTTTATTTTCTAAAATTGAACCTAAGTCTGTGAGTGAAGCATGTGAAGATGAGAGTTGGATGAAAGCTATGAAAGAAGAGTTGCAGTAGATAGAAAATGATCAAACATGAGAACTAGTCCCTAGACCTATGAATAAGAATGTAATTGGTTCAAAATGGGTGTACTAGAATAAGTTGAATGAAAGTGGAGAAGTTGTAAGGATAAGGAAAGGCTTGTATGCAAGGGATATTCACAAGTTGAAGGTATAGATTTTGGAGAAACATTTGCCCATGTGGCTAGAATGGAAGCTATTAGGATGTTTTTGGCATTCTCTTCCTACAAGTATTTTAAAGTGTATGAGATGGATGTTAAATCAACATTTCTGAATGGTGAATTGGAGGAAGAAGTGTACATGGAACAACTTTAAGGGTTTCAACTATCTGACAAACCGTACATGGTCTATAAGTTGAAGAAGGGGTTGTATGGATTGAAGCAAGCTCCTAGATCTTGGTATGCAAGATTGGATAGATACCTGACAAAGCAAGGATTCAACAAAGGTTCTACTAACAACAATCTCTACTTCAAAGTGCAAGGTAACAAAATTTTGATAGTATTTGTATATGTTGATGATATAATTTTTGATGGAAATGAAGGAATGTGTAAAAGGTTTGTTGAAGAGATGCAAAAATAATTCAAGATGTCCATGATTGGTGAGTTGAATTTCTTCCTTGGTCTACAAGTGAATCAAACTGATAAAGGGATATTCATTTCAAAATCTATGTATGTAAAAGAGTTGTTGAAGAAGTTTGGGATGGATTATTCCAAACCAGTTAGTACTCCTATGGTAACTAGATGTAAACTGAGCAAAGATGATGATTCTACTAAGACTGGTAATAGAAAATACAGATCTATGATTGGTGGACTACTGTATCTTACTACTACCAGACCGGATATTATGCATGCAATATGTCTAGTTGCCAAATTTCAAGAAAATCCTAAAGAGGAACATGTTATAGTTGTAAAGAGGATATTTAGATATCTTAAAGGTGCACTAGATTATGGATTATGGTATCCCAAAGGTGCTGATTTCACCCTGAGTGCTTATATTGATGCATATTGGGCTGGTTGTGTGGACAACTGGAAGAGTACCAGTGGAGGTGCTTTCTTTCTTGGAGGAATATTGGTTTCTTGGTTGAGTAAGAAACAAGACTCAATTTCTTTATCCAATACAGAGGTAGAATATATTGCTACAACATCCTGCTGCACACAAGTTTTGTGGATGAAGCAAACTCTGAAAGACATTGGAGTATTATGTGATGAGCCCATCCCTATTTCTGTCATAACATGAGTACTATAAATATTTCAAAGAATCTAGTTATGCATTCAAGAACAAAACACATATCTATTAAATATCATTTCTTGAGAGAACATGTGCTAGAGAATGAAGTCAGACTAGAGTATGTGACAACAAAGGAACAAATTGCAAATATATTTACTAAGGCTCTTCTGAAGGATACTTTTGAGCATCTTAGGGAGAGATTGGCGATCATTGGTCCCTCCAAATTAGGTGCACATGAAGGTGCATCAGTCCAGTGAATTCATAGATTCTTCATTTATCTAGACTAATGAATGGGTCTACTCCATAGGGGGAGTAGAAAAGGTTTTCATTGTTGTAGTATGAGTTTAATGGGTGTACTCCTAAGGGGGAGTGATCAAAGTGTTTTTTCTTTGCCATTGATGTCAAAGGGGGAGAGAGAGTCACGTGAAAAATAGTTTCAAAGGAAGAGAAGGTGTTCTCCTAGATATTATGAAGGATGTTGTCTTTGATGGTTTTTCATATCATGTGTTTCCATCAATGACAAAGGGGGAGATTGTTGCAAGTATGAGCAATTTTGGTGGTGTTGTCATTAATGTTGTCATTGATTTGAACATAGTATAGTATGTTGCAGATTTTACATGTATAGTTGAGATGTTGTTGAGATGTTGTGAGTACATGGAACTATCTTTATGACATTGCATATGTGTTGAGCTGGTTTTTTTCCAAGTGCATTTGGGAAAATTAATAAAGAAGAGAAGTCAGAATGTTGAGTGTGTTCAGAATGTGCTCTATGTTTCTCCTGTGTTGATCCTATGCTTTTGTGGATTTGAAGGGTTGCTATTGGTGTTCTTGTGGTGGTATATCCTAAGTTTTAGCTTCTGGTGTGATGGTACGTGAAAGTTACATTCACCGGTATGTGAAATTTTTTGGTAGAGTTGGTCTTTTGTGGACTAGGAGAAATGTTTTTGCTTTGCAGTCCTCCACTATTTTGTTTCAAATCTTTTGGATCTAGGATATGTCTTTTGAAGTTCTTTTTTTTGTTATGGCAAAGCAGTTTGAGGTTTGATAGTCCAAAAGTCATGTTTCAGTGTCACTATATGTGTTTGCACAGTCCGGATGGACTAGTGAAAGGTGTTTAGTGTTTGAAGTTTGTTGCACTTGTTATGCATGTATCTAGAGGAATCTAAGATGTATTCTCGTGCATAATGAAGCATGTTGTGGCATCCATGTGTCATCTTCTTGTTGGGAAGCATGTACATCAATGTTCATTTTTGTTTTCATTAGGTTTGGCCGACCTGGTGTTCACACTTCATTCAAAGAATTAAAATTAGTTAAGGAAGCATGTGGTTGATTTAAAAATTATCTTTTGGTATTGGTTAAATTTTTAATTGGTCCACTCTCATTCCTTTCCACTATGGGAATGTTGAGTTTCCAACGTAATTTGAATTTATGAAATGAAGTTTTTGTGGTTGACCTTGGAGGAAGGTTTTGAGGTTGAAGATGGTATAAATGTAAGTTGAATTATGAAGAGTTGTATGATAGTGTGATACAAAGTGATGAAGTAAGCCAAAAATAATAAGAGAAGAAGTGTGTGTGAGTGATTTGAGGCAACATTTCTTCATTGTGTTAGATTCTTGAAGGCAGTGAGCTAAAGGTTTATGCAATTCTTTATTCAAGGTTGCGGATGTTTGTTATTTTTTTGGTGGATCTTTTGTTCTCTTTTGTATCTATAGGCAGTGAGCCTCCTTGTTGGATAGTGAGTCCTTTTTCTAGGAAATGAGCCTTTGTACTTGGACAATGAGTCCTCTTCTAGGGAGTGAGCCCTTGGCAGTGAGCCTTGTATTTGGTTTTATAATATTTTATATTGTGAGTTAACCCTCATTGGGTTTTCCATGTAAAAATTTGGTGTTCATTGTGTTGATTTACTTTCTGTTATTTGTGCTTCATGCTCATACTTAATAACAAAATAGTGTGGTTATTGAATTGATAAGTGTTGAAGTTTTTAAGTTTGAATTTTGTGACAACTGATTCACCCCCCCTCTCAGTTGTCCTGTGCCTATTTAACAAACATAAGGAATTCTCTTAGAAGGTACCACATAAATATTTGAAGAATCGTTTAACTACATCCCAATGAACTCTACCAAGATTAGACATATATCTGGAAAGAAATCCCACTGATTGGACAATTTCTAGTCCAATACAACCCATATCATACATCAAACTTCCAATTGCACTCTAGTAAGGAACTTTGCTCATGTATTCCATCTTTGATGGAGATTTTGGACATTTTGAAATAGATAACTTTGTTCCAATTGAAAAAGGAACACACAATGGTCTATAATATTGCACATTAAACCTCTATAAAATTGAATTGACATACTTACATTGGCCAAGCCATATTTTTTTGTTCTCTCTATCCCTTCCAATTTCCATCCCAAGAATTCATTTCAAATTTAGTAGCAAGTTGATATTTTAGTTATGAAATCATGCCTTTCCCTTTACCAATAAATAACATATCATCAACATATAATGCAATAAACATGAAACAATCACCATCAATTTTATAATAAATAAAATGATCTAATTTTGAATATGCTCAAATCCCAAACTCAAAACATATGTATAAAATTTATTGTACCACATCTTAGGACTCTAATTTAGGCCATACAAATATTTCTTCAATTTACAAACCAGATTACTTTTATCTTTCACCATTTAGTGCTTTGGTTGTGTCATATAAATATCCTCCTCCAAGTCACCATGAAGGAAAGTAGTTTTCACATCCATTTGCTCAACCTCTAAATAATAAGCAACAACAATAGCAAGAAAAAATCTAAAGGATGTCATTTTTGCAATAGGATCTAAAATATCTCACCATAATCAACACCCTCAACTTGAGAGTAACCTTCCGCAACCAAGCTTGCTTTATGCTTCTCAATACCTCCATATGATTGAATTTTTTCTTGAACACCCATTTGCAGCTAATAGCTTTTCGTCCTCCAGGCAATGGTACAAGATCCCATGTATCATTATTTTTCAAAGATACCATTTATTCATCCATAGAAATCTTCCAAGGTTCTGCATCATTCATACCTAATGCCTCTTGTATAGTTCTAGATTCATCCATGTTAATATTCAAAGAAACAATACATCTCCAATCATCAGGTGAATACCTTTTAGGTGGTTTTCTATGCCTTGTAGACCTACGAATAGGTTGATTTGGAGGTTCTTCCTTTTTTTCTAAATACTTAGAGATAGATGAGCTCTCCTCAACTTCTTGTCTATCCATGGGCCTCGATTCAAATTTCTCAAGTGCAGAAGGAAATTGAGTCACACCTTCCTTTTTATTTTTATTTTGTTGCAATGTAAGAAAGGAAAGCTTAGTTTCTCTGAAAATAACACTTCTACTATATATTACCTTTTATGCAACAGGATACCAAAGCTTGTATCCTTTCACACCATAACTATACCTAATAAAGATACATTTCATAGAGTTTTTCTACAAATTTGTTCACTTCTCCTTTCACACATGTCCATTTGCCTCACAACCAAAAAATCTAAGATGTCTTAATGAAGGCTTGTGACCAGACCATTCCGCTATATGAATATTATCAACAAGAGTTGATGTAGGGGACCTATTAATTAGGTAACAAGAAATGGCAAAAAATTCAACCCAAAACCTTTGTTCTAGATCAACACCACTCAAGATACTCCTAACTTTCTCCATTAGTGTCCTTTTCATTCTTTTTGCAACTCCATTTTGTTATGGAGAAAACAAAGTTATCTTTTGTCTATGAATACCACAATCTTTACAAAATTTATCAAAATGATTAGAGAAAAATTTGCCACCATTATCAATCCTCAAACATTTTATTTTCTTTCTAGTCTACAACTCAACCATTGCTTTAAATTCCTCAAATCAATTGAAAAATTTAGATTTTCTCTTTAGAAAGTATACCCATTTCCTTCTACAATAATCACCAATAAATGAAACATAATATGTGGATTTTCCAATTGAAGGAATATCTACAAGACCAAACACATTAGAATGAATAAGATCCAATACACCACAAGATTTATGAGAACTCCAGTAAAACTAAACATGGTTTTATTTTCCATAAATGCAATGCTCACATAAATCAAATTCAAGATTACAATTAGATAAACCTTCAACAATATTTCTATTTTTCAAGGTCCTTAGACCCTTTTCTCCAATATGGCCAAGTCTCTAGTTCAATTTAACATAGTTTTATTTACAAGTAACTTTGATTCAGAAGATAGAGCACCCTTGGGTACCTAGAAGCCATGACCATCTACTAAAAATGAAACCCTCACCTCTTCCACATACTTTCTTTTCACAGAAGTACTATTACACTCAACAGTGCATGCATTAAGCTTATACAATGTGTCATGTCTGACACCTTTAGCAATCACCATAGAACCTCTAACCATCTTGCATCCTACATAAAAAATACTACCAGCACACCCACATCTATTAGTTTGCTCACAAATAACAAATTTCATGCTAATCCAAGGATATGCAACACACCATTAATCCTTTTTATTTTACCATCAAGAAACCTGATTCTAACTTTACCATGGCCAATACTATTTAAATGAGAATCATCACCAAAGTACACCTTACCTCCATCAAATTCTTCATATTCAAAAAACCAATCTCTATTAAAGGTCATATGGAAAGATGCACTTGAGTCAATTAACCATACATCATTATCTATATGAATTTCCAAAGTTACAATAAATGCATCACGATCTTCCTTCTTGGACTCAAAATCTGAATGAACTTCTTCTTTTTCTTCTTTGCAGTCCTTATGAACATGTCTAACCTTATCGCAGTTCCAAAAAATAAGTTTGGACTTTCTAGTAGATTTAGATCTTCCCTTGGACTTGAATTTTTCATACTTCTCATTCTTCTTGCATTTTTCCTCAGTTCTTCCATGAACATTTATGGCCTCCTTGGAAGTGATGGATACCTTCCCCCTCACCTCTTCAGAAAGAAAAGAACCCACCACATCTTGAGTCTTCAAAATAATAGTACTCCCAATAGCCAAAACAAGAGAATCCCACAAATCAGGCAAAGAGTAAAGCAATATCTAACATTTCTCTTCCTCATCCATTTTGACACCAACTTCAATGCCAATTGAGCCACCAACATATTGAATGATTCTAGGTGGTATGTGATTCATCCACCCTCTTCCATTCTCAAGGAATGCAATTTATTCCTCAAAAAAATATTTTTCACTAAATATTTGTCTTGATACATCTCACCGAGTTTCTTCCATAGTTTTGGTGTAGAGGCCTCTTCATGGACATTGATTAAAATAGAGTTTTCCAAGCATAATCTAATTAGACCCTTGGATTTACGGTCCATAACATCATATTGATCAACCTAAGTAGGATATACATGCCTTGAAACATTCTCATCAACAACATCCCATAGATCTCAATATATCAATAGATCCTCCATCTTCAGCTTCCACATCTCAAAATTATTTCCAAAATTTTTATCCACCTCTATTCTCCCTGATGAACCTACCATCTAAAAATTCTTGCAACAATATCACAAAGTGTCTTTTTCATAAGCTCCCACTCAAATATGGATTAGTTCAAAAATCCTAACAACCCACAACTGAAACCAAAGGTGATCATGTTGAAAGGTGCAAGACAATTGAGAGGGGGGGTGAATCAGTTGTCACCAATCACATCCACAAATCTCAAACAATCATTAACTCCACATCCAATTTTTTTTTTATTAAGTATGAACATGAAATATAAACAACAAAAAGAAATATCAACACAAGAAACACCAGATTTATGTGGAAAATCCAATAAGGGAAAAACCACGGTGAGGATTAACTCACAATATAAAGTAATAACAAAACTAGTTACAAAGAGGCTCACTGCCAAAGGACTCGTTGTCCAAAATATGACTCATTGTACGGATACAAGGCTCACTTCCTATAGATAGGACTCATTTTCCATAAGGGAGGCTCACTACATACAAATACAAAAAGATAACAAAAAAATCCACCACAACAAATTACACACATCTATAGCCTTAATCAGAAGATTGCAGACACCATTAGCTCACTGCTTTCCAGAGTCTAACACATTAAAGTACTACTACCTTAATTCAATTTTGTACAATTCTTGCTTCTCACACTTGTCGCATGTTTAATACATCAATCCATAACATCTCAACTTGTATTTATACCATCTTCAACCTTAGAAACTTTCTCCAAGGTCAGCTTCACACACTTCATTATATTACAAATTCAAATTAGGTCAATGACTCAACATTCCTGCAATGTAAGAGAATGAGAGAAAACCAAACCAACACTTAACCAAGAACCAAAACAACATCTCAGATCAATCATACACTTCCTTAATTGATACTTATCCTCCGCATGATGTGTAGACACCAGGTCAGCCAAACCTAATGAAAATGCCAATGAAATTTGAAGTACTTACTTCTGCAATGAGAGGATAACATGCAGACCACATAACATGCTTCACCATACACTGGAATACATCTCAGATGCATTTAGATTCATCCATGGAAAATGCAACAACCTTCATACACAAAACACTTTCCATCAGTCCATCTGAACTGTACAGACACACACAGTAACTTTGAACCTAGTCTTCCAAAGCACCAAACCATGTACACCTTTGATAGAACATAGATAACATCATTACAAACCTTCTATCAGATCCAAAAGACCCGAAACAAACCAGCAAAGGACTATAGAGAGGATACATTTCTCCTAGTCCACAAACAAACAACTTTTCCAGACCAGTTCACAAATCGTTGAACACAACTTTCACTCTTCATCAAACTAGAAGCTCTAATCCATGATATATCACCAAAAGATGCCCATAAACAACATTTCAAATCCACACAAGCATAGGATCAACATAGAAGAAATGCAGAGAAAAAATTGAAGCACATTTTGAACACACACACAATTTTTCCTTCACTATTTCTCAAAAGCACTTGCACCTATGACATCATAAAGATAGCTCCATGTACTCACAACATTTTTGCAATATCTCAGCTATACATGCACAACCTAAAATCACTTGACTCCTTTCTCTGTGAAAACCTATATTGTGTTGACATCAATGAAAACACCACCATACTTACTCATACTTGCAAAAATATCCCCCTTTGTCATTGATGGAAACACATGATGTGAAAAAGCACCAAAGACACAATACACACTCTCCTTTATTTTCTAGATTAGACAACCTACACAACATTCCTGCACTCTGTTTTCCTTACAACATTTCCTTTTTCACATGTCTCTCTCTCCCCCTTTGACATCAATGGAAAATAATGGGTTTGATCACTCCCCCTTAGGAGTGCACCCACATCTCATACTGCAACAATGATACTTCCCACTCCACCTGAGGAGTAGACCTATTCATCAAACCAAACAAATGAAGAATTTGTAGATCCACTAGACTAATGCACCTTCATGTGCACCTAGTTCAAAGAAGGAGGGTCAGTAACCCCCAAATTCTCCCGAAGATACTCAAAAGTATCCTTTGGAAGAGCCTTAGTAAATATATCAACAATTTAATCCTTTATAGGCATATATTCCATCTTGAATTCATTCTCCAATACCTTTTCTCTCAAGAAATGATATCTAATATATATATATGTTTTGTTCTTGAATGCATTACCAAATTATTTGAAATATTTATTGCACTTGTATTATCATAGAATATAGGGATAGGCTCATCACACATCACTCTTATATCCTTCAATGTTTGCTTCATCCATAATACTTGTGTGCAACAAGATGCTACAACAATGTACTCGACATTTGCAGTGGATAAAGAAACTAAATCTTGTTTATTGCTTAGCCATGAAACCAATCTTCCTCCAATTAAGAATGCACCACCCCTTGTATTCTTCTGGTCATCCACACAACCAACCCAATTTGTATCAATGTAAGCATTTAAAGTGAAATTAGTAAGCTTGGGATACCACAAGCCATAATTCAGAGTGCCTTTTAGATATTTGAATATCCTCTTCACAACTATAACATGTGCTTCTTTAGGTTCTACTTGAAATATGGAAACCAAACATACTACATGTATGATATCCGATCTAGTAGTAGTAAGATATAGCAATCCACCAATCATAAATTTGTACATTCTATGATCAACTTCAAGAGATTCATCATCTTTACTTAGTTTGCATCCAATCACCATAGGGGTACAAACCGGTTTGGATTCATCCATTCCAAACTTCTTCAACAACTCTTTAACATACTTTGATTGTGAAATTCATATGCCCTTATCAGTTCGATTCATTTGAATTTGAAGAAAGAAATTTAACTCACCAATCATAGACATTTCAAACTCTTTTTGCATCTCCTCTACAAATCTCTTGCACATACCCTCATTTCCTTTGAAGATAATATCATCAACATACACAACCACTATCAACATTTTGTTTCCTTCAACTTTGAAATAGAGATTACTATATGCATAGCCTTTGTTGAACCCTTGTTGTGTCAAATATATATCCAACCTTGCATACCATGCTCTGGGAGCCTATTTAACTCCATATAGTGCATTTTTCAACTTACAGACCATGTCCAATTTTTCTAATAATTGAAATCCCTTTAGTTGTTCCATGTACACCTCTTCTTCCAATTCTCCATTCAATTATGTATACTTAACATCCCTCTAATATACCTTGAAATCTTTGTGAGCAAAAAATGCCAAAAACATTTGAATGGCCTCCATTCTTTCCACCAGGGAAAATGTCTCCTCAAAATCTATTCCTTCAACCTGTGAATAACCTTTACAAAATAACCTTGCTTTTTTTCTTACAACTTCACCATTCTCATTCAAATTATTCCTGAACACCCATTTTATACCAATTATGTTCTTCTTTATAGGTCTAGGAACCAATTACCATGTCTGATTCTTCTCTATTTGATGTAACTCTTCTTTCATTGCTCTAACCCAATTCTCATCTTTGCATGCTTCACACACTATTTTAGGTTCTATCTTGAAAAGTAAACATAGATTTACCTTAGTTTCCACCACCTTGCTTATTATCTTTACACCTTCAATTTTATCTCCAATTATCTATTCTTCCAAATGATTCTTCTGTACATACTTTGGGGTCTTAGGAACAGGTTTTGAAGCTTCTTCTTCTTCTTCAATATGTTCTTGTTCTTCCTTATTCTCTTCTTGTACTTTTCTACAAATAGGTTCATCTAGTTCAACTTCACTTATTTCAACTGGTCTGTGCATATCTTCATCAAATTTTACATGTGCACTCTTAACAATATTCCTCAATCTTTTATTAAAGCATCTATAAGCTATTCTACTAGTTGAATATCCAAGGAAAATACATTAATCACATCTAGCATCAAATTTTCCAAGGTTCTCATCATCTCTTTTAATATAACATCTACTTCCAAACACCTTAAAGTACTTAACAGTAGGAATATTTCTAGTCCATAGTTCATAAGGATTCTTTGTGCTATTACCTCTAATATGAACTATGTTAAGAATATAAACAGCAGTGTGGTTTTCTTCTCTCTAGTATACATCAGGTACATTTTCTTCTTTCATCATAGTTCTTCAGCCTCTTGAATAGTTTGGTTCTTCCTCTCTACAACTCCATTTTGCTAAGGAGTTCTAGGAGCAGAAAAATATCTCTTTATGCCATTCTATCCACAAAATGTATTAAACTCACTGGAAGTGAATTCTCCACCTCTATCAGACCTTGAACATTTGATTCTTAGGTTCACTTCATTCTCTACCATAGACTTGAACACTTTAAATCTATCTAGAGCTTGATCTTTCTCCCTAAGAAAAGTAACCCATGTCATTCTAGAATAATCATCAATAAGGAGCATGAAATACCTATCACCATTAAGACTTCATCTTCTTGTGGGACCACAGAGGTATGTATGAACTAATTCCAACATTTTGGTAGTTGATTGACCTTTTCCTTTAAAGCTGCATCTTGTCTATTTTCCCAACTAACACCTTATGCAAACAGTATTGTTAGACTTTGTAATTTTAGGCAGATCCCTAACAACTTCTCTTGAACTAATCCTAATCAGATTGTCAAAGTTTACATATCCCATCCTCTGGTTCCATAGCCAACTTTCATTAACTTGAGATACAAGGCACTTACCATCAACACCCTTAAGCTGATAAATGTTTCCATATGTTCTTGTTGCAGCAACCATAGTTTTAGACCCTTTTCTAATCTCACAAGCTTAAATTATTTGCTACACATTTGTCCAACATGCAAGAGATTATGCCTTAATCCCTTAACATAATAGACATCATTAGTACTTTATTTTCCATCAAAACTAATTGTTCCTTTTCAAGCAATATTTGCACCAGAATCATCTCCAAACATGTCTAATCCTCCATCATACTTTTCAAGTTTAGTAAACTTACTTTTGTCTCCAGTCATATGATTTGAACAACCACTGTCAATCACCCAATATTATTCATCTTGTCTACCATGAAAGGTAGTAACCAGGGTACCTTTCATCTCTTCTCTTGTTCTACGAACCACTTTCCCTTGCACATCTTCCATGGTTAGTAGAAACATATTTATTCTTCAAGGCTAAAAACATGAATTCATCATTGTCATCCTCAAAATCAGATTCATCATCAAAAATTCCAGTATCTTCTCTAACATAGTACAATCTCTTAAACTTCTTATCCTTTTTGTCTTTATTGTCTCTTCTCTTCTTGTGTACAACTCTATTTGGACATCTTGAAGCATAGTGACCAATATTTCCACAACTGAAACATTTAAAAGGAAACACACCTTTGTACTTACCAATACCTTTCTTCAAATTCCTTGTAAAATTTGCTTCCAACTCTTCTGAACTATCACCATCTAGATCATCTTTTGTCTTTGTATCTTTGAAGGTTGATTCTATTTTCTCCTTTTCTTTTCCAAAATTCCTCATTTCAAATGCGGTCAAGGTGCCAAATAGCTATTCTTTAGTGAACTTAGGATCATACACTTCCTCAATGGCTGAGACTTTATCACTGTAACTCTTTGGTAGGGTCATCAAAATATTCTCCATCACATCTTCATCTATCAAAGTACCACCTTGATTTTTGACTTCATTTACTGCAATATTAACCCTCTGAAAATAGCTTGCAATACCTTCACCTTCTTCCATTTTCAAGTTCCCATATCAGTGCAATATATTTTGTCTCAACAACTTTCCAAATCTTGTAACCAAGAGAGATCAAGTAACCTCTCATCTGCACTTTCCAGTCACTATAGTGAGATCCATCAAACATAGGGATTGATAATTTGTGCACCATCGGATATACCTCAAGCAGTTAAGCTTTTCTCTGAGGAACCAAAGCTTTGATACGAATTGTTGAAAGGTGTAGGACAACTGAGAGGTGGGGTGAATCAATTGTCACTAATCACATCCATAAATCTCAAACAATCATTAACTCTACATCCACTTTATTTCATTATTAAGTAAGAACATGAAATGAAAATAACATAAAGGAATATCAACACAAGAAACACTAGATTTATGTAGAAAACCCAATAAGGGAAAAGCCATGATGAGGATTAACTCACAATATAAAGTAATAGAAAAATCGATTACAAAGAGGCTCATTGCCAAATGGCTCATTTCCCAAAATAGGACTCACTATCCAGATACAAGGCTCACTATCTAGAAGGGAGGCTCATTGCCTATATATACAAAAAGATAACAGAAAAGTCCACCACCACAAATTACACACATCCATAGCCTTAATCAAAATATTGCATACACCATCATCTCACTGCTTTCCAAAGTCTAACACATTAAAGCACTACTACATTAATTCACTTTCGCACACTTCTTGCTTCTCACACTTGTGGTATGTCTAATACATCAATCCATAGCATATCAACTTATATTTATACCATCTTCAACCTTAGAAACTTTCTCCAAGGTTGGATACACATCCTTCATATTACAAATTCAAATTAGGTCAGTGACTCAACATTCTTGGGGTGGAAGAGAATGAGAGTGGACCAAACCAATGAGAGTGGACCAAACCAACACTTAACCAAGACCCAAAACATCTCAGATCAATCACATGCTTCCTTAATTGATACTTATCCTTCACATGACGTGTAGATGCCAGGTTATCCAAACCTAATGAAAACACCAATGAAATTTGAAGTACATGCTTCTGCAATGAGAGGATAGCATGCAGACCACCTAATACGCTTCACCATACATTGGAACACATCTTAGATTCCTTTAGATTTATCTGCAATAAATGCAACAACCTTCATACACAAAACACTTTCCATTAGAATATCCAGACTCTACAAACACACACAGTAACTCTGAACCTAATCTTCTAGAGCACCAAACCATGAACACCTTTGATAGAACATAGATAACATCATTACAAGCCTTTTACAAAATTTGCAAGACCTAAAAAAAAATAGTAGAGGACTGCAGAGTAGGTGGAGCAGATATATTTCTCTCAGTCCATAGACAAACAACTTTGCCAGACCAGTTCACAAACTAGGTGAACACAACTTTCACTCTTTACCAAATGATAAGCTCTAATCCAAGATATATCACCAATAGATGCCCATAAACAACACTTCAAATATGCACAAGCATAAGATCAATATAGAAGAAATGAGGAGCACATTCTGAACACACACACAATTCTATCTTCACTATTTCTCAAAAGCACTTGCACCTACAACATCATAAAGATAGCTCCATGTACTCACAACATTTCTATAGTATTTCAACTATACATGCACAACCTGCAATCACTTGATTCCTTTCTTTACAACAACCTATATTGTGTTGACATCAATGACAACATTAATGAAAACACCACCATACTTACTCATACTTGCAATAGATCAGGATCTAATACCACTTGTAAGTAAGCTAATGTAGCAAAACAACTTCCTACACTACTCTTGAGAGGATAATAATGCAAAACTTTAACAAATATTTTTAATAGTTATAGAAACTTAAACAAAAATAAAAATAATTATCATGCATACCATAACACCATGATTTACATGGGGAAAACCCTTTCAGGAGAAAAATCCCACACTCCAAAAGCTACCCAATGTATTATTTGGAAATCACAAAGATTACATTATAGTTGTGGAGAAAGCTTCTCATAGAAGTATCACCACCAAAGATCCAAAGACAACACAACCACTATCAAACTCTCAGAATACATCACAATACCACAACCATAATAGAACACCCTCATAAAATAGGGTTAGCTTCTAGGGAAAGATAAGCCAACAAAATATCTACCATTAGATGTAAAACCTAATAATTAATGGTCCAGATTTATAATATATCATTAATTTAATGTATGTTAGTCATTTAGGAGTTTTTATTAACAAAAAAATGTTAACATGCATCCCAATCCTCCCCTCCACCTCGTGCTCCCATTGTATATTACACCTATCAATGTAACTAGGAAATATATATTTATATATCCTATCAACAATAAACCTTATATAATTGGAAGGTTGAAACACATTTTTCCATCAAGAAGCATTTGCATAGGAAGATATAGAAATCTAAGAGTTATCCAGTAATGCAATACCTAGAGGCAATGAATAAATTTAAAAGGAAAATGTACTATTATCTTGTAAGGAGCCTTGAACCCCTAGACACTTGTTTGGTAAAGGTTCAAGTACACTACACTAAAGTAGTTTTTAAAGATGATTTGAGAGAAAAGGAACTTGATTTTCCAAGTGAAGAGGAGGAAGAACACAAATTCAAATTGAAGAGGAAGAAGATAATACAAAGATGAAAGAGCCTTAGGAGGAACCTGTTGATGGTAAAAATAGCACAACAACATTTAAATAGAATATTAATATTATGTTTCTCTTGAAAGAGAAAGATAACACATGTATATCTAACTCCCAAGGTCCTGGTAATCGGTTCTCGACTATGCTGATTTCACTCAATGGTTGATGTAACTATAATGTTCAAGGGGCCTGATGGTGTTGAGCTTCTGGATTGTTATAAGATCAAACATATATTTAAACCTACTTTAACCAGTGGTTTTAAAGAAATGGAAAAAGATAGATCAAAGCTTTTAAACTGAAGAGAATGTTAATTTATCCAACTTAATCAGACTTGTTGCCTTCCAAGGAATTCTTAAGCTAAAATTGTAGAATAAAATCAACTTGTAATTAATACACAGTTTCATTCATGCACAGTGCAAACTTCAATAGTAGATTGCAAATCATCATTTAAACAAAACATAAGATAAAATTTCATTCCTTGAAAGCTTTCCAAATCAAATAATTAACCCAAGATAAATACCATTCTGGAGCACAATATGAAGTAGATTTAAATCTGGCTACTTCTACTGTTGGTGAAATAGATAAACAACATTTACAAATTTGGAAAGATCACCCGTTTACAGAAAAAACCATGTCTTTGAATTATCTCCATCTATACTAAGAGAATCTAGAAGATACATCACTTCCTCTTTCTCTTGAACTAAAAATGTCTAACTTTATGTAAAACTTCTAGCTTGCTAACCTTAACCCTAATTTATCAGCTTGTCTAAAAAGGAAAGAAGATATATTTTTTTTCAAAAGATCAGATGCTAAAAAAAAAGGATCCTTTACAAAGAGGCAAAAATTCCATATATACATGCGCCAAAATGAGTCAGCCCCATTTTATGGTTTACAAAATAAGTCGGTTATAGAAGGGTCGGCCCTAGAAGAGTTTTGGAATAAAGTCAATGATGCATTAAATGTGCATACCTTGTTCAGGTCAGTGAAAGATCTCCCTCAAGCATGGCCTTTAGATATTTTGCAACCATCGCATTAACTCGCAGCCCTCGTGTCCGACCTCGAGACTTCTTTGTAAGTTGCTTTGAATGTTCTGAAGATTTGTCATTAATGTTGATCTACTTTGTCAGTCGACATCCCAGCTGTCATTGAGACTCGCGGCATTTTCCTCTCCTTTTATATTTTTCTGCAAGTTGACCCCTCTGAGAAGCAACATCATATTTTCTTGTCTAGATCTTTACAGATGAACACCACTGCTAGTCGACCGATCATCATCTTTGATTACAGAGTAAATCTATATCGCTTCACAGTCTATCAATCTTCCTCACAAGAGTGGATCCATAATAGACAAACTGCCAACAGTTCACCTTTAGCTTCCTCCAATTGGTTAAACACATGCCATGTAGGATTTTTAGTCGGTAAAAAATTCGTTCAAGCTGAATTACATGTCAGTGAGACACTAGCCATGTCTCCCCAATGCTACAATGCTCCACTGAGTCTATCGGCATGACATACAACTGTTGGCAAGAGGTCTCACCAAAGTCCATAGCAGACCCATCGCTATCAGCAAGAGACTTCATCAGTCAGTATGAGTCATACCGAGGGTCACACCACTCCCTGACACTCCCTGTCGCCAGGAGTTTCACTGAAGACACATATACCTGTCGGTGAGACCAACACCCATCGGCAGGACATCATACTAAGAGAAAACCTTTCAGCCAGAGTCTCCCCAATTACAACCTTGTGAAAGACTATCGGCGAGAGTTCTCCCCAGGCAGAGAGAAATAGAAGACTCACAGTGACAGAAATGTCTTGGTGACCCGAGCACTTCAAATGAAAAGAACATAATTGCTAGTCGGAAAGACTTCCAGAGGGTCTCACCGAATTTACTTCTTTAGGAGTTTCATGCCAGTAAGATTGAGGCACATTTTCCAATAGATTTCCTTGAGACAGCATTAGGTGTTCTTGACATGCTTTAATCCTTTCATAATGACAGGTGGGAGCCAAAACAAAATTGAAACTGGGACCAGAGTCAGAACGGGAACTGAACATAAGACACTTCGCTAACTTCCACTTCAACAGACTGCTCTATCTCTGACCCCGCAAGAAAGCAGATAAACAAAGAGACAAAACACAAGGAACAAATATAGAAACAAAATAGAGGCAGGATCAGAGCAAAAACTGATCCTAGGCGAGCCACAACGGGGGTGGAAGTAGAACAAAAATTGGACCCTAAACTTTCTCAAAATTCCAGGTTCGGTTTCCACTTGGCTTCGTCTCTGAAAAAATATAAAGAGACAACAAAAAGGTAAAAAAGTAAAGGGGAAGAAGGGGAGAAAACACCCCATGACCAAAAGATCGAAACAAAAAGACAAATAAATGAACAAGACCAGCAGAACCGACACCAGAATGGAACCAAAACTTGGAACTTGGAAAATTTTTGAAGTTCAGGTTCATCTCACGTCTGCACCTGCCAGAACTGACAAAGAACAAGCACAAAGGAAACCGGAAAAACTAGAATAGGGAATGGAATAGAAACTAGAACCTGGAACTTAGAAAATTTCTAGAGTTCAGTTTCAATCCCGGTTTCACGTCCACTGAAACAAAGCCAAGAACGCCTAAGGCAAAAACAAAAGAGGTGGAACCGGAACCGGGAACGGAACAGAAACTGGAACTTGGAAGGAATTCCAAGTTCAGGTTCAGTCCTGGTTCTGTGTCTGCTAGAACAAAAAGGCAAAACTCCTAAGGCAGAAAATAAAAGAGCCAAAGGAAAAAGAACAGAACAAGGGGGACCTATTTTAAACAAGTTTAAAATGGGGTGGTTATGCAAGACATAACAAAACCTTTGACAAGATTTTTAATATTTCCAAGTATAATCCCTTTCAAATGCATGGAGTTCTAAAATGAAATGAAGTTGTACCATACTCATTAATATAGGTTCTTTTCAAAATTTCATAGATGAAGGACTAGTGGCAAAGAGAGGTTTGAAATTATAATTCTTAAAAGGATTTACTATAATGTTCACTAATGGTTTCTCTATCTAATTTAACTAGAAGGTCCCTCAACTAAACATTACTCTAGGTAAGTATAACCTAAAAGATATTTTCTATGTAGTCAATATTTGAGATTCTAAAATGGTTCTAGGTATTCAATAGTAGAATTCATTGGGTGAAGTTACACAAAAAATCCAAACCATGGAATTGAAGTTCAAATAAAAATTAAACAAAGTGATAGTTTTAACCAATAGTGAATGAAATGCCAAAAATTATGTACACAAAAATAATTAAATGAATTTTTAGCCACAAATAGGTAGAGTAGCTAGTTCAGTGATTAATATCAACACCCAACTTACTATAAATACACAAGGCATACCCTTATAGAAAAATATAAGTAAACATAACAATTTTTTTAATAATATCCCTCATGGGAGATAACTAGTTAAATATTTCAAAAACATTATCAAATTAGAGGAGAGTAGAAATCCTATCATTACCACACCTTATGATCACTTGAGAAGTCATAAGTAAGAAATTAAATTTGGAATTAAGGAGGTATTAAAATGGGCAATATCAAACCTAGATTGATCCCTTTTTCCTCATCTATAGTCCTTGGGAAAAATAAATATGAAACAATGAGAATATCAATTGGCTCTAAGGATATAAACAAGAAACTATAAAAAAATGACACATATTTCCAAGATTGATGTGTTGATAGATGAGCTCCATTAGGTCATAAATTATAAACCTTATTTCAATGTATCATTAAATATTGCTATTATATCTTGTTGGGTACATGTAGATACATACGAGTTAAGTGACTAATCACTAACAAGGTCAAGCATGCATATATGACTTACTAAATGAGTAAGCTCTTGTATGAAGTGATCAAATAAATATATAAAAATCATAACCATTTTAGTTTTAAGTTCACAACTATTTATGCACTCTGACAAGGTATCATTAAACTAATCTTGATTATCAATGATTATAAAATATACACTCTTTTCATAAAGATATATCCATTTATAATAAATTTATTCCTCAAGAAATGAAAAAATAAAAAAACCTTTGTGTACCTTCACCAACTATTGCACCAAACCAATAAAAAATGTAGCAACACCAATAGAAACTACTCAATAACAAAATATCAAACCAAGATAACATAGTTGTCCCCTCATAATCCTTGAAGCACACCTATTCTCCAAGGTAAAAAATAGTTCTATATTTATCCCAATAGTAAATTTTTTAATTTTGATCCAACTCAAGAACATTCAAGTTTACAACCCAAAAAACACACATACATATACAAATTGCATACCAAATTGGCTACTTCTTTACTAACTATGCTACAATAGTTTTTAAAATAAACTTACTTATCTTCTCTCCAACAAAAGTTATATTTTTTTGGTGATCTAAGTTGTTAGCCCTATTAATGGTCCAATTGACATAATTCAACATAGATAGAGTGAGATTGATCCACCTCTATTGAAAAGATAACTATTTGAAAGGCTAGTTATCTCCAAGGTCTCAAAATTTGGGTCACAAAGTTGTGTTAGTTTTCTCAATTGACCTATGTGATTTTTTATCAAGGAGACTGATGCAGACCCAAGGTGGAAATCAATTTGAAATGACAAATAACAGATGGTCAACCCAAATTTCAAAGCAAATCAAAAGAACTTCACAAATTCACTTGTTAGATGCATTCTTTCCATAACACTGCAAAACAACTTCAAGGGACTTTTCACCCAACTTTCCCAAAAGACTTTCCAAATAAATAATGGATTTAAACACCTATTAAGGACTTCCACAACATACTTCAAGATTAGATATAACTCCTTTGGACTAGTTTAGACTTCCAATACACTCACCATGGGAAAAACAAGGAAAATAGGTCAATTTAACAAAGGAAGTACCATTCAAACTTATCCAATCATCTTGAAACCTTGGGGAAGAAAATTAAATGGCTCAAAACCATAGAATCCATAATTTCTTTGCACCTGTACAACCATAAACACTCCCAACTCAAAAAACCTCCTTTTCTAATGCAAAAATAAGGGTTTTGCCAAAATCTTCATTCCCAGACTTGAATAAACAAATAAATGGTCCAAACACCTTCCATAGGGTCTACGTTGACATTTTCAATTCTTACAATCTCAACTCCATTAATAATTCATTGAAAAGCACTTTGAAACCATCACTTTTCAAGGGAAAAATGCATTTTCAGCCCTAGGGCATCACACATTCACCACAATAACGCCTTATTATAATATAAAATGCATTAATACATATAATTTACATCATATTAGACCATTCCACTGAGTTACAGTGGCATACAATGGGTGGAATGGTCAAAAACTACATTTTTAGACTTTCAAACCCTCTAATGGCTGTGCATAAGTAGTTTTAATAAAATGTCAATTAAACCCTCTAAACTCAATGAAAATTCACCAAACCACTTTCAAATGAAATCTGACACTCTCCTCTTTCCAACCATAACATGGTTGAGCTAGTACAGGTCGTACAAAGGTCATAACACACGTTTTAGCAGAAAATTTACACATAAATTTCCAAAAAGCAGCCTTTTTTTCATTAGAACTTAAAAAAAAATGATTCAACAACCATGCCTCGACCATGAGAGGCTTATTTAACATCTAAACACCCTTAAAAACATCCTCCAACTATAATTTTTAATTAGTTGGACATTGGAAACCAACTTTTTACCAATTAGACCCCTAATTGCCTAGTTTTGCACTTTTAACAATTTGTTGACAATAAGTACATTTTTATGCAACCTTTTGCATTTTTTGAACTAAATAACATCAAAGACCCCTAATTACATCATTAATGGGCTCAAATTCCTTATTAAATCATTAAATGACCCAAATACCCCCCTATTTCCTAATGTCTTCCTTGATCTTTAATTTCGAAAATGTGTGTATTGGGTGCTCCTGCACCAGAGACCTTTGTTTTTTTATGATCCTATGTAAACTAAATGTAATGTAGAAAAAGGTTATCCTTAAGTTTGATGCTTAAACATAGGATTTATTTTACTCCTTTTTCTAAAGTACATTAGGATGCAAATCAATAAGGTGTTTAGATTGAATTTCAACCACAAAGGTGATTCAATCAAACCTAGATTTGATCCTTTTGAGCCTTATAAATGAATTGAAATTGATTTTTCTATAATTAACCTAATTCAACTGTACACCCTAATATGAAAAATGCAATAGCTTGATGATTAAAAAAACTGTAACAATAACTTGTAGGTAGATATGGGAAGTGTTGAGTGATGTGTACCTATCACTAAAAGTTATATTTGACTATTGTGGGAGGGTTGATTCGTGTAGGGGTGAATGGGTCTTTGTAGGTCTCTTATGAAAATTCAAATTTGATCATGTATCTCTCCGTCTTCTCTCTAATGTCTACCTTATAAACCTTCATCTTTGGATTTGAACCTGCAATAAATCTACAAAAGAGATGGGGGTGGCTATATAGGAGTTTGCATTGGTCAAACCCCTATTTTGGTATTTCTACCTCCATAATAGCCAATAAAATGGATTGATAACAATGTGTGTGCCCTAACCTTAAGTGTATCTAAGGCTATTATGAGCTAAAAATGCATAAAACCCTACTTAGGTGTGTTAGAGAAGGATCCCTACATGAACATGACAAGATCTACCTAAGAGGAAGTCAAAACACTCTTAGGAAATCTAGAATATAATGATACCTTGATTTAGGATGAAAATAGGATGAAGCTTGAATATGAGAACACTAGGAAACAAGTCATTAGGTTGAAGGAAATGTTCAGATACATCTCCCAAACCTAGAATCTATCACACTCTTCTATTGGAATCAATCTTCAATCATGACAAGGATTGATCAAATCTATAAATGAACTTGAAGGCCTACAAATTTAAATGCGTGTGGAAAAATTAACAATATCTTTCTTCTCTTTTCTTTCTTATTGCATTCTAGTTTCAAATGGTGAACAAACTAGGTATTTATTGGCATTTATCTAATTTCCTGAAGATTAGATCTTGATAGTTGACATTTACAATTTGAATTTTGAATGTTAAAATGTTGACACCGACTTATCCAAAATTAGTCCCCAATAGAATAGGGGGACCCATTTTCCCTAGGGAAAATGGGTCCTAGCCCTATTTTTTAGGAAATTGAGTGTTGGGGGAAAAATAATGATTGGATGCATTTTTTCAATGCTTGAAATTTTAAAAAAATGATAAAAATAGGCCTCAAAGTGCATAATTTAGGAGATTAGGGCCTAGTTAGGAGGTGTTGGAAATGCATAAATGCAAAGGTCACTAAAATAGGTCCAAACTAAGCATGAAATTATACTATCACCTACAATTGGGAGTACAATTTTTGATAGTATATTTAGCCCTCACTTTAGTGGCCATATGACACTACGTGCATATGCAAGATAAAGTACTGAAAGTAAATCATATTGTCTAAAAAAAGGATACTCATATGGATATTACATATCATTCATCAATGGGAGAATGAAGCCCCCGATGTAGTCGTTTTCAAAATCACAAGGTTAAGAACTGCATCTTACAAAACTGATTTGTTAGGTATTCAAATATTATCTTTAACAAACATGTCAACTTTTAAGGAAATCAAATTCAAGGGTAGATGTATGTCCCTTGATTCCACTTGCTTTATGTGGGTGGAATCTAGGTATAAATATAACTACATAAATTTACCAAGCTTGGTGAAGGAGATGCTTGTGATAGGGTCACGAAATCACAAAACCAACTATTGACAAACATTAGATATAATTGGGGACATAAACTATGAATCCAATGTAATAGATGACATAAAAATCGAAGTTCACTAGCCCCCACTTTGGTGAATTGAATGAGATATGCTAGCACTAATTTTTACTATATATTAGTGTACAATGAACTTTTTGATCATCATTTTTACTTTTACTTTTTCAAGGTACAGAGAAAGATACCATTATCTGAAACTAACATTGAAGGTAAACTAAATCGTATGATGATACTTTCCAAAATAAAATTATAGATTACATTAGTAGTCATGGAATGAAGATGGATTACCTCTACCCATTTTGTAAAGTAATATGTGGCAATGATTATAAAGGTATGTTTTGAAGGAGGAGAAATATTCCTAATACGATCTAGGCCCCACATCGAAAATGGCCAAATCGCAACTTAGGAATGAAGTTGAAAAGTGGGAGAATGAATCAAATTACTATTTTCTTGAAATTTAGGAATTTTTTTAACATGGTCAACATAATATTGTTCCATATTTCACCAATAATACCCTATATGAATTAATTTTTGAACTAATGATCTTCCCCTAGAATTCCCCCTACAAGCACCCACACGAGTTTCCTCAAGGGCTATAGGGATTTCAGATTTTTTAAGGAACCTAAGGAGAAGGCCATTGAATTGCCATCTATACAACACATTTGCTAGGATTATATACCAAGCCACAAGTTTCAAAATATGAGCTCTCTAGTGTTCTTAGTGGTTAGTTCAGGAAAGGTGCATTCTTTTAGATATCTAAATATTGGTGTATACCATTCATTAGATGTTTCAATGTTGGAAAATAATGTTTCCTCCATATTTTCATCTATTGATGGTTTTGTGAGAGTGTGGACAATGAATGTGAAATATGTGGAAGAATCCTCAAGAGTTTCAAGGGAAGTGGTTCTTTCCATTGCACCTACATGTCGATTATACTTTCATGGAACATTGTCAAAAATGTATGATGTGAAATGTTCCAAAATTGTCAATGTAAGGTCTCTATATTTAGAAAAAGTTATCATGTTTTTCTTGATAGGACCCATTGATTTGTTTAATTATCAATTGAGAGTCTCCAAATATATGAATGTTTTGAACACCTAAGGACAAGGTTGCATGTAATCTTGTGATAAGAGCCTCATACTTAGCGATGTTTTTTGTACATAGTAAGTTTAGGTGATAGGATAAGAGAATTGGATTCCCTAAGGGAGGTATTAATATAACTCCAGCAACATAGCTAGTTCAACACTTAAAACCATTGAAATATAACCCCCATGTTTCATTATCATCAATTTTTAACATATTTTTGTCAAGGAATGAGTCATGATTTGGTAATGATAACGTTGAATGCACCTCAACTAAATGGCCAGCTAATGCTTGGCCCTTCATTGATTTTTTAGGAACAAATTTAAGGTCAAACTTAGTTAACAACATAACCCACTTAGCTAAATGTCATGACAAATCTATTTTAGCAAAGAGATGTTTTAAAGGATCAAATTTTGTAATGGCATGCACTTCTGCATTTAGAAAATATTGTCTCAATTTTTTAGTTACAAACACTAGAGACAAACATTAGTTTTCTATAATTGTATAATAGGTTCCATAATCAATTAATGTTCAACTGATGTAATAAATGAGATTCTCCTTGCCACCCTCATTTTTTTGTACCAATAATGCAACAAGAGCATGAGTTGAAGCTGAGATGTAAAGGATAAAAGGTTTTCCTTTTATGGATGGTTGTAAGATAGGAGGATTAGCTAAGGATTTTTTCAAATTTTCAAAATATTTTTGAAAATCCTCATTCCATTTAAATTCTAATTATTTCTTAAGGTGTTGATGCAACAAAACAGTGAATGGCCCGAATCTTTCCTTGTAAGTTATGCAGTTGCAAAATTTTCTTAGGAGGTGGCATGATCATTATAGCATCAATTTATTTTGTGTCTACTTCAATGCCTCTATGTGATATGATAAATACCAACATTTTTCCACTATCCACACCAAAAATTCATTTATTTAGATACAACCTCATGCTGTACTTACAAATTATTTCAAAGATATTATGAAGGATTTTGACATGATCTTGACATGCTATAGATTTAGCCAAAATATCATCAACATAATCTTCCAAGATGTTATGTATGAAATCATGAAATAATAGTGCCATATCTCTTTTGATATGTTACTTTGACATTTTTCAATCCAATAGCAACCCAACAAAATGTTCCCCAAGGTGTGGTGAATTTTTTTGTATTGAACTTGAGGGCTGCTGAAAATTTGATTATATCCCAAAAAACCATCCATGAATGATAATAGGACATGTCCCATGGTTGAATCCACTATCATATCAATATTAGGAAGGGGAAAATCATCCTTCAAAAATGGTTTATTAAGATCACAAAAATCTATACACATCCTAATGTGATTATCAGGTTTTTTCACTACCACAATATTAGATATCCATTGTGAACAATCAATAGGGCGGATAAAACCAGCTTGTAAAATCTTTTCAATCTCATCCTTAACCAACAAAGCTATCTTAGGATTATTCTTGTGCATCTTTTGTCTCACAGGTTTAGCATCTTTCTCAAGAATAATGTTGTGTGACTATATTAGTTTCAATACTCGACATATCCAAATAAGTCCAATAATTTTTTTAAGAAAATAATTTATTAATGTTTTATGATCTTCTTGTTCATCATCATCAAGACACTTTCCAATTTGAAGGACTTTCTCCTCATTAGATGGGTCCATTGGTATGTTTAAGGTGTCTCCTACAAGTAACACATTTTGATTTGGAATATCAAGAATTTTTTTAGATTTATCTTGTTTATCATCACATGATTTAGTTTCTTCTCCAAAGTATCACTTAGTTTTCAAACAATAGGTAAATCTATGATTATGATGCTGATTTGATAACGTTTCATATAATCCTAAAAATTCTGCTAGGGATTCATCATTTTGAAAGATGACCAATGACATATCATTGTTTGTGGTACCTATCATTTCAAGATGCACCAAGTTTAGAGTTGTATTAGGGGAATCTTGCATGATAACATTGACATTAAGTGAAGGTTTCTTTGATGCTTTCATTTCTTTTGAAGGAAAGTAACCAATACCTCTTTTTGTTTCTTGCATATTAGGCTCCATGGGAACATGAAGGCCTCAATTGCTTCTACTCTTAAAATTTTTATTCCTTATTATCTTCTAATGCATTGAAATCCTCTTCAGTAGTACCTGCCTTAAAGTCCACTCTTGAGTTTCCTTGAAGAAGATCAACCCGAAGTAGAGAATCCTAAGTCCACCCCTTCTAGTTCTTCTAAATCCAATGCATGTTTTGGTGATGATTGGGGGTCCTTGGAATTTTATAAGTTTTGCATTAGAGAGTACAAGGATGACCCTATCCACCTTGACCTTCTAAAAATTTCATGCATTTGTGTCAAGAAAGTTGATTATACTCTCGTTGAGGAAAATGATCAAGCTCCTATTAAGGAGAGTGATTGTACCCTCATTTAGGAAGATAAACATGGTTTTTTAAAGAGGCTAATTTTTGAAATCTCATCAAGAAGGATGACTATGATCCCATATAAGAGTATGATCTTTGTTGTTGGAATGATGTTCTCTATGTAGATCTTCCTCCTAGGATTTGTAAATACGTTACGACCCTGGCTTCAAACTTCTTTCTAAATATGGTTATGGATGTAAGGGTTATGGGTATAATGAACAAGGCATTCAAATCCTTGTAGAATGTGTACCTTGCAAGTGTAACTTGGGGCTTGGCTGATCTCATGAACAGTCTAGGAAAAAACCATGATGGAGAGTCAACACGATTTTTTTTTAACCTCTCAATCTAGTTCATCCTAAACTGATTAAGAGCCAAGTATACTCTAGTGAAGTTCCTATAGATGTTTTCTCTTTGAAGGAAGTGCTGGAAGAATTATTAGGTGTCTACTCTCATTTACCTCCTTATCACCATAAATCATGATTCGCATATCACTTACATAAACAAGCATCCTTTGGAGAATCTATTATAAGCATTGATGAGGAGGTTCCTTTATCTAATGTGGATTATGATGTTCCTATTTACCATCTTTAGGACCATAGTACTCTCCTCAGAGTGGATTCTAATAATATTCTCATGGATCCTAAGTCTTCTGAAAGGGTGATTAAGATCGAAAAGTGTCTTTCTTTAGAAGAATCTAAACAACATTATGATTTGTTACATTCTCATCCTAACATCTTCACTTGGTCATATGAGGACATGCCTAATATTGATGAGTTTTTGGTGGTTCACAATATCATTCTATGTCATGATGCGAAGCCTATTAAAAAAAAGGTCTAAAAGATGATTCCCAAGGTAGCTTTACTAATCAAGACTGAGATAGAGAAGCTTCTAAATTTTTTATTTATCCATCCCATTGACTATTCACCTTGGATATTGAATATCATTGTTGTCAACAAGCTTGATGGTCATATTCACATCTGTATTGACTTTCGTGATCTCAATAAGGCTTTTCTTAAAGATGATTTCCATTGCCTAATATTGATATGATTGTGGACTTGGCTTAAGGCTATGCTTTGTTGTCTTTCATGGATGGCTTCTCAAGCTATAATCAAGTATTTATTTACCTTGAAGATCAGTATAAGATAGCCTTCACTACCCCTTGGGGTACCTTTTATTTATTTGGTCATGTTGTTTATGTTAAAGAATGTATGAGCAACTTACCAACGGGTGATGACCCTTATCTTTCTTGATTTTATTCATAAAATTTTAGAAGATTACATTGATGAAGTCTTGGCTAACTCTATGACTCATCAAGATCATATTGAAATTATCATTCAAAGGATTCAAATCTATAAGATGAGATTGAATCCTCTTAAGTGTGTCTTTGGTGTTGATGCAAGAAAACTTTTGGGATAAATTATCTCTCATTGTGGAATCAAAGTTGATACAAATAAGAATGATGCAATTGTTAACATGCCTCCACCTAAGAACATCTCTCAACTACATAGTTTACAAGGTAATATTTAGGAAATTAATAGATTCTTGTCTCAGTTGGCTGATCGTACTCTTCCCTTCACATGTCTGTTAAAGAAATATGTTTGCTTCTAATGGGATAATGAGTGTGAAAAGTATTTTGAATCAATCAAGAGCTATTTGGCCAATCCCCCTATCTTAATGCTATCTATGCAAGATAGGCCCTTTTTTCTTTATATCTCAACATCACCTCATGCCTTAGCAAATTTTTTAGCTCAACATGATGATCATGGTAAATAGAGAGTGGTCTACTACATTAGATATATTCTAGTCAATTATGAGACTCATTATTCTACCATGTAGAAACAATGTCTCACTCTCATTTTTGCAATGTAGAAGTTATGATATTAACTTCTTCATGCTAAAACTCATGTAATTATGAAAAGTGATCTTCTAAAGAATATATTCACTAGAACTGAGCTTTCCATAAGGTTGTAAAAATGGGTAATGTTTCTCTCTGATTTTGACATCAATTTTGTAGCTTAGAAAGAAAGAAAAGGCCAAGTTGTGTTGATCAAATCATAGAAGCTCCCTAATCTCACTTCTTCTCTAATTTAAATTTATTTATGGATGAAAACCTCTTTACAATGGACCCTGAGCCTATATGGGAGATGTAATTTGATGGATCGAGATGTTAGATAGGCTCCATACTAGGTGTAGTTTTAATCTCACCCAAAGGAAAGCTATTTCCTCTATCTTTTAGATTGGAATTTTACTGCACTAATAACATCGCTAAGTATGAATCCCTTATTGTTGGATTGTGTGCTACAATAGCTTTAAAAATTAAACATCTTTGCATTCATGGTGATTCTAAACTCATTGTAAATCAAACTATAGGAAAGCAGCAAGCCAAGCAGAATAAGCTATCTTAGTATCAGTATTTTGCCTTATTCTTGTTTGATAATTTCTCTACTTTCACAATAGACAGTGTCCCTAGGAGAGAAAATCAATACACAAATGCAATGGTGAGTATTTCCTCCCTTGTGTCTTAGGAAGAGGGCATAGAAGAATACCACTTTGTGATATGCATTCTCCACTCTCCTGTTGTCTCAAATCAACCTAAATCCGATGATCTAGTGTGTGCTCATGTAGAATATGATGAATGGTATTCTAACATTTATAATTATTTGAAGACTAGAAATTTTCTTGATGATGTGACAAAAAATGCTTGCAATTAAATAAAAAAACTTTTAGTTTGATACATTATATTATTTGATGTTCTTTATCAAAAATATTATAATGGTCTTCTCAATTAGTGTCTCACTAAGGAAGAAATACCCCTTGCTAATCAAGAAGCCCATTCAGGATCTGGGGGTGGAAATTTTGGTGGTAAGTCCTTGGTGCATAAACTAATTCACATGGGATGCTTTTGGAAAATGATAAAGCAAAATTCCTTTTCCTTTTCAAAGAAGTGTCAACAACATCATCAACATAGCAAACTTATTAGGGTTCTTGCTCAAGAGCTTCAAAATCATACCTCTCCTTGGCCATTTGTGAAATGGGGATTGGATATTATTGGTAAAATATCACCTCCTTGCAAAGGACATATCTTCATCATTACTGCTACTGATTACTTTATGAAATGGGTCAAATTTGTTCCACTTTGATCCATAAATGCTAACACAATGTGTAGCTTTCTTCTAAACAATATCTTTGATCGTTTTAGATTACCTTCTACCCTTGTTTCTAATAATGGTACTTCATTTAAGAACAAAGAGGTGAAAGAACTCCTAGAAAAGATTTCATATTCTGTAGACACCTAAATTTGGACACTTAATTTATCCAAATTTATCTCCTTTCATCTAAACATCCTATTATTTTCATTAATTAAGTAATATTACTATTATTTAATTAATATCTTTAATTATGTCAAATCCCTAAGGTATTTAGTTAATAATTAAATACCTTATCTCTTTAATCCTCCTTTCATCAAATGAATTAAATAAAACATTTATTTAATTCCTCACATGCAACATCGCTTTTCCTTAATCTTAATCCATCTCCTAATCTCTTCATTAGGGATGTGCACATGTCTAATCCTTGATTAGGATGTGTCACATCCTCCAAATTTTGCAAGTTGGCTTCTAATCCTCATTAACCCCTAATTATCCTCTGATTACTAATTAGTTAAGCCTAATTAGTACCTTGGTCAACTCTCCCCATCCCCCAAGGAATTTTTAATTCCTTTTTATTCACTCAAGATTCCTCTCTTCACCATGTGAATTTTTAATTCACATTTATCCTTCCAAGGTTTTCCTTTTTCCCATGCAACTCTTCTAGAACATTTGACTTGTCACATCACTCACATGTGGCAAGTTCCCACCTTTTAGGAACCTTATCTTATCCACTAGATTCTTCCAATCATTGTGAATTTAAAATTCACTTTTATTCTCCCAAAGCTTTCCCCTTCCCCATGTGATCATTGAAAGGTCACATCAAATTACTTACAAAGTACTTGTCCTTCCTCCACATCATGTACCCTCCTTCCACCTGACTTACACATCATCACATCCTAGGCCACTTCACCTTCCACATGTCAAAATGTGAAGGATTGTGAGTCCTCAAATCACCATAGCCCTACATCTTGACCTTGGTGGCTCAATCTCAACCATTGGATTCTCTAGAGAATTCAAATTTCCCTATAAATACCCCCTCTTATAATGCATTTGGGGACTTAATCATTCTAGCATCCTTATGTTGTCATTTTGAGCACTCAATTCACAAGTATTTTCAAGACCAATCTAGCCATTTGCATTTGCATCCCATCATATTGTCAATCTTGCATTTAGTCATTTCCATAGCCATCCAAGGAGCACACAAGGATCTTAAACATCAAGGGACAACCAAAGGATTCATAAACATGGAGAAGGTATAAGCAATTGCATTATTTCATCTATTTTCTTTGTGTTAACAATCCCTTAGGCTAATCTTTGAGGTGTCTTTTGTGTTTTTCCTTATTGCATAATAGTTGTTATTGCATCTCTAAGATAGATAAAACATTTAGGATCACATTTTTGGCATGCCTGGTGGGACCCACAAATGGGTTCTTCTATTTTGCATTTGTTGTTGTTGAGATTGTTTGCTGGAATAGGTCACATAGGAGAGACTACACCTTCCTGTGCACTACAGAGGGGTGACTACGCCCTCCTATACACTGCAGAGGGGTGACTACGCCCTCCTGGTCATTGTAGAGGGGTGACTACGCCCTCTTGGTCACTATAGAGGGGCGATTATGCCCTCTAATTCACTATAGAAGTGCAATTGTGCCCTCTAGTTCACTGTAGAAGTGCAACGGCGCCCTCTAGTTCACTGCAGAAGTGCAACTGCACCCGCTGGTTCACTGTAGAAGTGCAACTGTGCCCGCTGGTTCACTGCATAAGTGCAATTGTGCCCTCCATTTGGCTACAGAAGGAAAACTACACCCTATTCCATATTCTATTTCTAACAAGTTTGCTGCAGCAGGGCCGATATGCCCTCTCCCATATTTTGTTTCTAACAAGTTTGTTGCAGCGGGGTGGATACACCCTCTTTCGTATTTTGTTTCTAACAAATTTGCTGCAGAGGGGCAGATACACCCTCTCCCATATTTTGTTTCTCACAAGTTTGTTGCATCGGGGCAAATACACCCTCTTCCATATTCTGTTTCTAACAAATTTACTATAGAGGGACGAATACGCCCTATATCCATATTTTTTTTCTAACAAGTTTGCTACAATGGGGTGAATACGCCCTCTTCCATATTCTATTTCTAACAAATTTTCTATAGAGGGGCGGATACGCCCTATATCCATATTTTTTTTTGTAACAAATTTGTTGCAGAGGGGCAGATATGCCCTATATCCATATTTTGATTCTAACAAGTTTGCTGCAGCGGGGTGGATATGCCCTCTTTTATATTTTGTTTCTAACAAATTTTCCATAGAGGGGCGAATGCACCCTATATCCATAGTTTGTTTCTAACAAGTTTGTTGTAGCGGGCGGATATGCCCTCTTCCATATTCTGTTTCTAACAAATTTGCTGCAGAGGGGCGACTATGCCCTCCTGGTCACTACAGTGGGGAAAATTTTCCCTCCTAGTTACTGCAGTGGGATGAATTTTTCCCCTTGGTTACTACAGAGGGGTGGATATGCCCCAAAACAACACATTTTGGAAGGTAAAACGGTTGTTTTAGCTTAGTTTTTGGTCCAGTTTTTTGTTGTTTTCCGATTCTAACCCCCTAACATTGTTTGTTGCAAGGATATTGGTGTTTTTGCTAACATTTTGCAGCATATTCTTGAATAATTGGTGAAGAAATAAGGATTAAAAAATTAACATTTTCTTAAAGGACCTTCTGTTTGCACAAATTTCCAAAGCCATCCTTGCTTTTTTCATTAATCAGGAACATAGTCTAATTAGGGGAAGTAATATCCATCAGTTATTGTGTTTTTCTTTTTGTGTTACCCAAAGGAGGCATTAATTTTTTTTTCACTTTCTCCTTGCACTTCATGTGAGCCTGGGGAGTAGTTGGAAACGATTAGTGCTTTCTTTCTAGTGGGACCTGCTTGGGGATTTCATCACCCCAAGGGATGATTCCAACCAAACGTATCGATGAGGTATATAAAGGGGGGAGTGAAAGTTGTACCTCAATCTAGTAGCATCGTAATTGGTGAAGCGTCAAATCTAAGGTGATACCTAGATAGACGTGAAGAGTCGGTCCAAGCCCTTCAATATCTCGTTAGGGTTCCTGACTCACACTTGTGACAGGCTAATGTTCATGGTTGTGCCTCACGTACTGAGAGTATATCGAGGACTCCCTAGACACCTTGTGCATCCTAGATTAAGACCTTTATTTTCCATACCATTAACACTAATCATAGGATTGTGCTTGTTTGAAAGTGTTTTCTTGTGAGAAACCAGTAAATTTTTTGATAAATTAGCCTTATTGTTGTCATTTTAAGTCCTTTCCATAGTCATTTCCATCTAAACCAAGTCCCTGTTCACTACAGTGGGGTGAATTTTCCCTTCTGTTTACTACAGTGGGGCAAATTTTCCCTCTTGTTTACTACAGTGGGGCAAATTTTCCCTCCTGAATAGTCAAATTCACCCTGTTTAGCTCTATTTATCCTCCAAACCTTCTTTTAATCATTCCAAACCTCCGTTTAATCATTATAACCTCTAGTTTGTCATTCCAAACCTCCGTTTAATCATTCTAAACCTCTGTTTAGCCATTCCAAACCTTCGTTTAGCCATTCCGAACCTTAGTCTAGTCATTTCAAAGCTTCCTTTAGTCATTTCGAACCTTCGTTTGGTCATTTTAAACTTTTTTTTAGTCATTTTGAACCTTTGTTTGGTCATTTCGAACCTTCGTTTAACAGTTCCAAGTATCCATTCATCCATTTTGAGCACTCGTTCACTCGTTTTGAGTTAATGTTCACCCATTCTGAGCCTTCGTCTCTCCATTTTGAGAGTCATTCATCCATCCTGTTCACCTATTTTCTATGTTTCAAGAGTCATTCATCCATCCCGTTCACCCGTTCTCTCTGTTTTGAAAGTTGTTCACCCATCCCATTCACCCATTCACTCATTCCGAGTAAACGTTCACCCATCCTGTTTATTTGTTCACACATTTCAAGTGAATTTTCACCCATCCTATTGACCCATTCATTCATTTTGAGTAAACGTTCACCCATTTCAAGCCTTGGTCTCTCTATTCTAAGAGCCATTCATCCATTTCGAGCACTCGTTCACTCGTTCCTAGTTAATGTTCACCCATATTGAGCCTTTGTCTCTTTGTTCTAAGGGTCATTCATCCATTCTTAGCAGTCATTTACTCGTTTTGAGTAGCCATTTGCCCCTCTCAATCATTCATTTTGAGATTTTATCTCCTTGTACTAAGAGTCTGTCTCCCCTTTTGAGTGATTTTTTTCCAGTTCTAAGTGCTTGTTCATCCACTCCTATCATTCATTCCCCCAATCCAATCATCTGTTTCCCCAATCCAATCATCTGTTTCCCCAATCCAATCATTCGTTTCCCCAATCCAATCATCTGTCTACCCACTTCTATCATCCATCTACCCACTCCTATCATCCGTCTACCCACTCCTATCTTCTGGCTACCCAATCTAATCAATCATTTTCCCCATCCACATCCCTTGAACATCGTTTTAGAAGTCATTATCTGAATTGACCTAGGTGTTTGAATTTGATCATCATCATCAACATTTTCTTAGGATTGTCATCTATCATAAGCTAATGATTACCATCGACCCTATCAATTCATTTTCCATCTCAAGGTGGATTCGGCGCCGCAATCATTCATTTATCCTTTAATCTAATTAATCAGTATCCAACGTCACCTAGGGTAATATTTGAATGGAGTTTTCCAATCTCTCTCATCATCCTATCTAATCCATCATTCGATCTTATCAATCATTGATTAATCTTATCCAATCCAATCACCTTCGACCCTATCAATTTGTTTCCACCTCGAAGCAGATTCGATGTCATAGTCATCCTTTAATAATCAAAAGCAATCCCATCACATCATCTAGTCATCCTAATCTGAGCTTTAATCCAATCCTGATCTGAGCTTGACCTAAATCCCAATTTGATCTTTACTCTGTCTCCATCCAAAATATTTGATCCATTCTATTTATCCTTTCATCATCGTGAATCCTTATCCTCCATCAATAGTAGTCAAGGGAAACCCTAATTATGTTGATGATGATAATGAAAGTCTTTTCAATCAAGAGATATACAACATAGATCCCCTTGACACTATCATCGCTAGTAAGCTTTCTCCACCCACTTTCCAAAATCCAATTACTCCTTCGAGCTATCTCGCTATATCTTCATACATGCCTAATCATTCTCCTTATGCTACCTTTGACAAGGGATATCCGACATCTTCTCCATCCCTATATTCTTCATGTCCTTCATCTACATCATCCTCTTATCCAACATTGGCATCCTCTTATCCAACATTGGCATCCTCTTATCCTAATCTACCATCCCAATAATCCTATTACAATTCCCCATCCATGTCCCCCTATCCTAATCTTCTTTCCCAGTCTGCCTATACTAATCCTACATCCTTTTACCTTAATCCTACATCCACGTCTCCTCATCCTAATTCACCATCCCAATACCTTTATTATAATCCATCACTCACATCCTCTTGTCCCACTACACCACCTATATCCTCTTTTCCTAATCCACAATTCATGTCCCCCTATCCTAATTCACCATTCCAATATCCTTACCTTAACCCTCTATCCAATCCTGGTCTTCCATCTACTCCCATTCCTACATCCAATCCCATTCCTCCATCTAACCCTAGTCCACCAATCCATAATCCCTCATCCATTTCTACCACCCCAACCAAGCCAACCATATGCAAGTCTCTCATTTCAGAAGTTCTCCAAGGACTCATGAAAAATAAGCCATCCCCAACTCCACATCTTGGTGTAGGAGCACCTAACCACTTAGTTCCACATCTCTATGCTTGAAGGTCATGCAAAGTTAATGATAGGTGTTTATGATTCATATAAGAGATTTTTGTGCTCACTTAGTTTTAATAAGGTCTAAAAAGACCAACCATAATGTAATGAAAGTATTTATTGAGTCATTTAGGGAAGAAAGTTAATCTTGTATTTACAAGTGTTTTTGTAGCCTTTGAAGGCACATCTTTGATTTTGTATTAGGAGATACAAGGTTTGAGTCTTATGGAGGTAATGGGGCTATTTTCAAGCCTTTAATATGGTTTTAAGAGTCATAGTTTTCAAACATTGCATAGATATTTCAGTGTAACTTGTAAATGTAATCAAATGTGTAAAGGGGTATGATTAGGCCTCCAACGGTCCTCATGGTTCAAAATATGTTATAAGGAAGTTGGTCAGTAGTTTTGAGAAAGAGAACCTTTAAAAAGGTAAAGGATGTCATTTGTAAATGTTGGCTAGAAGATCTGGAGAAGAAATCAATCAACTTTCAATATTATTGGCACTGTAAACTACATATTTTACTATTTTTCTTTCATAAACCACTGTGGTACAGTCTGTACAGGATCTTAATGGTCTGAAATCTTTTGGTATGGTGTAGACCTATGTATTATCCTTCTTTTGCATTCATATTGTGAGTCTTAACATTCATATTTGTGGAAGATTTATACCTTTCTCTGTAGCAGCTTGTACACACATGTTGGAGGGCCTGATTCAACTTTATTGATCTAAGAAGTCAATCCACCTGTTGTCTTGAACTGTTACTTAGTGGATTGACTTGGTATATGGTAGGATAGGTGTTGGAATGTTTAGGGAATAAAGGAAAGATGGTTGTTTGGATTGTATTATCACCCAAAGGTCAAAAAGGTGTATTTTTCTTTGTGAAACAATGGAGTCAAGTTGATGTTACAAGAAACAGTGAAGGAACTAGACTTGTGATGGTTTTGTAGCCATGTACAAAGCATAATAAAGGTGTTTGATGCATTGCTTGTGACTGGGAAGACCCTGTAGTGTGATTTCTAATAAACCCTAGGTATCTGTGGGGAAATTGAGGGTTTTGAAGAATGGAGACCTAGAAGTTCATAAATTACTTAAAACCTGTGAAATTGGAAGTTTTGTGACATTTTTTATGACTTTCCAAGAGATGGAGGGGTTAGGAGAAGTCTAAAGAGTACTTTTTTTGCAAAACATGGCTAATTTTGTAGCCTTTTTGTAAGGCAGTCTGAAAGATCTCCAAGAAATTGCAATGGAACCTTGTATGTTTGACTTGGGAATGGTGTTTTGGGGTCTGAGTAGATTCCTAAATGATGTTGAGATAGGTCTTTGTGTGATTATATTGTGTTGGGTAGTTGAGTTTCCCTATTGTGTGTTTGGGGATTGGTATCAAAGTGGGTATATTTGAGAGAAGCTATGTCAATTTGTTTCTTGGGTGTCCACCACCTCGGCATCCAATCTTGAAGTCATGGAACCATGCCATCCCAATCCATCATCCATGGTCACTAGTGATGATACCCTTCTCCATACCACACCTATCATTGTTGTTACCACCCTTAGCACTGCTCAAACCATTGAAACCATCAAACCCACTGAATATATTGAACCCCCATATCCTACTCCAAGAGCCATTGAATCCATCACAGACACCCAAGTCCAATCCACTCCCTCTACTCCTAGATCCACCCAATCCATTGAAGATACCCAAATCCAATCTACTCCTCCCAGTCCTAGTAGCATTGAAACCCATTTCCATGAACCTCATGAATCCTCCATACTTTTGTCTCCCCCACTTGAAGAGTCCCTCCAACACTCTATTATCATGCCACCCACACAAGATGAGTCAATCCAAGATTTTGATCCAAAGCACACCTCTGTATCCCCTACTCCATATCAAGATCCAGCAATCCCATCCAGTCCATCTCAAGCTCATAGTCCTTCATCCATTCCGACCCATGATCCCCTTGAAACTCTAGATCCAATCACTCCATCGCATGAGCCCTTATCACCTACTGCCATGAATCTTGATCCTATCATATTACCTAATTCTTCTCTCGATCCCTTATTG
The DNA here is from genome assembly GCA_007258455.2 of Sequoia sempervirens. Lineage (NCBI taxonomy): Eukaryota > Viridiplantae > Streptophyta > Pinopsida > Cupressales > Cupressaceae > Sequoia > Sequoia sempervirens. The sequence goes on along the minus strand of VDFB02271358.1, from coordinate 1,124,475,646 downwards.
CTTACTTTGCTTGATCGAGATGTTGCTACCCTATCATCTCCATCTCATGATCCTCCATCATCGCCTAGCTCTCCCATCCCAACACCATGTTTATATCCCCTCATCCCTCTCACATCCATCCATGCTGGTCTCCTTGCAAAAGAAAAATAGAGCATATATGCCACCCATCCTCCTCCACCTAATAATGGACTTGCATCATTCTTCCAGAATAACAAAGATCCTATCCTAGATCGAATGCTCAAGAGAATGAAATATCAAGGAAAATGTTTAGGCCTTCATGAGCAAGGTATTATAGAGCCCATCCAAGCTAAATAACATTTGTATATGCAAGGTCTTGGATGTACTACTCACAACTCACAATCCAAGAATTTTGGTACAATCTCCACACATCTTCCTCGATCCTCTTCTAAAAATATAAGAGGCTCCTCCCATAACTCCACTAGATTGTTTGTTTCCATCCCCCCACCTCCATCATATTGCTTCAAAACAACCATCCATATTCCTCCTTCATCTACTCCATCCATTTTGGGTCCTTATGTTCCCCTATCCCCCATCACATATACTTTAGGTCCTAAGTGCATTTTGGGCCCTTACATCTTGAAATCACCTCCTCCATCTCATCCTATTATCCATCCATCACCTATCCATGTCACCCATCATAACTATCCCACTCTCATGTTCCCTAATCAAGATCAAAAAAGGCACATACCTGTACATCATCCATCCACATATCATCCTTAAAATCCTACCTCCATCCCTCCATTCATATTTCCTCCACATCATCCATCTGCGCGCACCTATCCCATTGCTACTAAAAGCACTTTGGATGCCAAAGTACAAATTCATAAATCTAAACATCCACATGAATCAAAATATCCTCATGTCTCCTCTAAAAGACATGTTGAAGAAAGGAAAAATCAAATCCAAATCCAAATCAAATCCATAGGCCACAAAGGCCCACCAAAGCAAAAATCAAAACCATGTGGATCCCAAAGAAAACAAATGCAATGCCTTCAAATGAGGCCTCCATAACAACATCCAAAGTTGCTACTACAAAAGATAATCATGAAAATCCTCCTAAATCTATTTTGGGTCCTTATGTCCCAAAATTTGCTATCACCTCTCCTCCATTACACCCTCTATTAGCCCCACATCATCCAACCATTAATCCTCCTATCCTTTCACACCACCCACCACATGTGCTAATGTTGGTCTTGAACATGCCTCCCCATCATATGCTTACTCCATCATTCCACCCATACACTTTTCAACATCCTAGCCATTATTCCACATACCTCCCCCATAAAATCCCTTTAATACCTATCCTTGCATAATTCCTCCATTGTCATAACTAAGGTTGTACCAACATCCAATAGTCGCTCCAAACATGGGCTCTTAATACTTCATATGGAATTTGATGCTTGAGTCCTTCATCCATATCCTTATCACATGTCTTCTGCATCCACTTATCCACCTCCCTATACTTATCCATCTCCACCCACATTCTATCAAAAAATCCAAAAAAAATACAAAAAAATCAGAAAAAGCAAAAAAATGGTCAATAAAATAAAATAGTAAAGAGAAATCCTTCATCCAATGGTGAAAACTTGGAAAAAAAGTGCTTTGGATAAGTACCATGATGAAAACCTGGAAAACAGGCATCATGCGTAAATCCCCTATCTAGTTTACTTCTACACTTGGGGGCAATTGCATCCCCTTCACTCACCTTTTCCATCCCACTTATCTTACACATCATGCCTGTCATATCCATTTATCTCACTCCCTCCATCCTCCTTGTGATCTTGATATAGCTAGGGGAAAACATATACACATGCTTTGGACACCTCTTGGCATACCTTCCCCTCATCCATACACTATCCTATTCCTTATCCACATCCATCTACCTTCTTTGTCTATCCATCATGCTACCATCAGTATCCCTTCCTTATCCAAGCATCCTACCTTCATTCATCAAACTACCTCATCCACCCATCCTATCCTCCTCTAGCTATCTCCTTTATCTTCCCATCCACTCATCTTTCACCCCTTTTTCCTTATCACACATGACATATCTAGAGTGGGGGCATTTACTTCCTTTGTGACATAAGTCCTTGGAGACATCATTCATCAATCCTATCTAACTTTTCATCTTCCCATCCTTATCCTCCTATTCCTCCATCCAAACAATCCCTTTCATATCCCCATCTTTGTCTTCCTACTATCCAAACAATCCCTTTTGTCTCCCATCCTTGTCTTCTTATCCATCCAAACAATCCTTTTAACCTCCTTATCCTTATCTATCCATCCTAGCATCGCTCCACCTCCTTATATTCCTTCCATCCCTATTCCCATCCATTTCATCCCCATCCCTATCTCCCTATTCATTTGTCTCTCTCTTCATCCCATCTGATAATCCCTTGTCATTGGTATCTAGCTATAGGCTTCTCCCAATGCAATCCAATTCCATATATCTAATTGTCATCACTCCTACTTCTCTTGCACATCTTTCCAATCCCCTGTCACTTTTCATCACTCATCTATCTATCATATCATCCTCCCAAGTAATTTTAATGATTTGGATAACTATCCCATCCCTAAGCTTTATGTGATCATCATCATCCTATCCAATCCAATAGGTCTATCCTATGTCATCGTATTGGTCCCATATTTTTATCCACTTATCCTATCATCATCCTTTATCCATCATTTATCTTTAGTCTTTTGTCGAACTACGTTGCCCCTGCGCTTTCACGTAGGCAAGGTCAATCATTTGATTTTCCCTCGGGGTTCTATCTGTCCACTCCTTTATCATCTATCATCAATATTTTCTTTTGTCCCTCTAGTCCTTGTCATCCACCATCGGTCTTCATCATCCTCTTTCCACTTTTATCCATGGTCATTTGTCAGCCTTTTATCAAACTACGAGGGTTCTATGCTTTCACGTAAGAAAGGATAATCTTTGATTAGCCCCCAAGCCCATAGGTCTTTAGGGTGTGTTAGTCTCATGTCTTGTCTCCCTTGTGTCATGTCATCAAGCTATACCCTTATCTAGTTGGTTCTTAACAAATGAGATCCATTAGTATCAGCAGATCCAATCGATTTTGAATATCCTGCATCATATTGATCTTTTAGTATCCATCATCGGTCTCAACAGGATGCATCCTTCCTAACATACCTCATCAACCCCATCCAACCTCTTGATCCTATGGAAAAGGACATTTGAAGTTGATTGCGATATTTTGATACATTTGGCTTTTGTTTATCATTTGAGCTCCCTATCATCACTTGTCAAGGCCGCCATGATCCATCATATTATGGTACATTTTGACTGGTCAACATAGGGGCATATCTTGATCTTTTTCTTGTCTTTTTTGTTGTCTATTTGGTTGTCCCATGTAGTACCCACCAAGACTCTCAAGGTATTGTGCTACACTAGGGCATCCCTTTTTTCTTGTGGTTATTCCAATGCTTGGCCTAACTAAGGTCTTCATTACTTTGGGGTGTTGGAATAGCGTTCTTGTCTGTTGTGTTTGTTTTATGCATTAGAAACAAATCAGCCTCGGTTCTTCATACCATGGAATCTTGTGTCTTGTGCTATAGAAAAACTCAGTGCTTCGAAGATGGAAAATTGCATTAGGATTATATTTCATTTTCCATTCTATCGTCTTGCATGTATCCCCCATCCATTCATCCTTCATCCTCATCTCACATCTCTATCCAATCCCCATCCATTCCATTTTACCCAAATCATCTAATCTCATCCTTGGTCCTATCCCCAGCCTTGTTACAAGCCTCAATACAATCATCCTCATCTCGTCCTTATCATTAGGATGTATTCTTCCCTATCCTTTGGTGTTGTTTCAGGATGTATCCTTTCCTCATCAACAACCCTTTTTATTGGGATGTATCCTTCCCTATCCTCATGTTGTTTTGGGATGTATCCTTCCCTCATCAACAACACTTTCATCAACACTCATTGGAATGTATCCTTCCTTATCCTCATGTTGTTTCGGGATATATCATTCCCTCATCGATGACACTCCATCCATCATCCACCCATTTTCTCTTGTAGCTTGACTGGGGAAACATCACCTTCATCCTTGTATCCATTTGTGCTTCCCAACCTCCTATCACCTTTTCATTCTTTCATATCCATCCCTTTGCATAATCTTCTTCATCTCCCATTTCATCATCTCATCCATTTCGAGTGCACACCCGCATTCTCTTGAACCCTCATGTCCTCTCGAGGGGGCATCTTCATCCCTAACCTTCATCTTTACCCCCATCATATTTCTTCCTAATCACTCCATGAATGACTGGGGCATCTTTTCCAATCTAACCATCTTCTTTCGGGTTCTATGTTTTAATATTCTTTGAAATGATGCTACTTCGTAACATCTCAAAGAGGGAAAAAATGTAGACACCTAAATTTGGACACTTAATTTATCCACATTTATCCCCTTTCATCTAAACATCATATTATTTGCATTAATTAAGTACTATTACTATTATTTAATTAATACCCTTAATTCTGTCAAATCCCTAAGGTATTTAGTTAATAATTAAATACCTTATCTCTTTAATTCCCTTTTCATTAAATGAATTAAATAAAACATTTATTTAATTCCTCATATGTCACATCACTTTTCCTTAATCTTAATCCATCTCCTAATCTATTCATTAGGGATGTGCACATGCCTAATCCTTGATTAGGATGTGTCACATCCTCCAACTTTTGCAAGTTGGCTTCTAATCCTCATTAACCCCTAATTGTCCTTTGATTACTGATTAGTTAAGCCTAATTAGTACCTTGGTCAACTCTCCCCATCCCCCAAGGAATTTTTAATTCCTTTTTATTCACCCAAGATTCCTCTCTTCCCCATGTGAATTTTTAATTCACATTTATCCTTCCAAGGTTTTCCTCTTTGCAAGTTTCCCTTAAAGGATTAATTGATGATGACACTTACCGTGCTAATCATTTGCATCAACTTGAGTTGCTTGATGAGCACCAAGTGAAAACCTTCAATCATCTCCAAGTTTATCAATGATCTATTTCTAAACATTATAATCAAGATGTCCTTTCTAGAACTTTCAAGGTAGGTGATCTGGTTTTCTATGAGAATTAGAGAAATTTAAATGCACCACCTAAATAAAAAGGACATTTTAACACTAATTGGTTAGGCCCTTACATTATCATCTCCGTGTATGGTTTTGGTGCTTATGGAATCTCTTTTATGGATAGAATTCCTCTAAAAGAACTTTTCAATATGATACATATTTGTCGATACTATGCATAGTGTCTATGTGGCATTGGTATGACACTTGTACCTCAAGGATTGCAATTCATTATGCTATAACATTCCTTCATTAACACATTATCTTTTCATTTTGTGTTATGATGTGAATATGTGTATGCAATTAATTTCTTTAATTAGGAATTATATATATGTGATTTTTATTGTGATGAGTATCCGTGCATTGCATTTTATCTTTTGGTTAGGTAATTAGATCATCATTGTATTTAAATAACATACATATAATGTGTGTTTATTATGCCATGATAGAATCTAATCTAGGCATGTGTCCATAAACATAACATCCATAACATAACCATACACAAAAATAAAAGCATACATAAAGAACACCACAATGCTACATAAATCTCATATATATATATATCAAAATGTGTGTCGTGTACATATAACACACCACTATGTCAAAATGTGGTGACTATATATCTATATATGTTTATACATCAAAATAATGCTAAACAAAATAATATCATCTGTGTATAAAATTTGGCATATATAAAATGGGCCTCTAGCCCCCCAGTGCATGACTCTCTGAGCCCTCTAGCACTGGCATTGGAAGAGGTGGAGATTGAATTGATGTTATGGAACATGATTAATGTGATTGTGATACTGACCAGCTCATGTGTAGTCCTAAAACCTCTCCTCATAGCTCTACAACCTCTACCTGGAGTCTGGCCTCCCACTCATGGGTCTAGCATAGCTCCTCTTGAAGCTTCTACAATTAGGGATCCACATATGGCCTCATGGTTGTTGGTTTCCCACCGAGGTCATCGAGTTGGCTCTACAAGTCATCATGTGCTTTTTCAACACTCTTTACTTGTGTTCTAGCCTCATCTCACTCAATCAAGGTAGTGTGAAGCTCAACTGTGTAGTGATCCCATTACCCAATCACAACTATGACATCAACTATCCTCTACATGGTCTCTATGTGTGCCTCCTTATATGTGATCCTCAACCGTGCAATAGTCTCAAATAAATGGGCATGTCTCCCCCACTAAAATTGAAATGTTCACATCAAGGATGCTCCCCTAGATTGGCATGATTGGGGCCACCTCAGAGATGCACTTCCTGATGAAGGTGATCCACTCTTGTGTGTTGAATGTAACCACGGGGAAGTAGATATTGCCAGTACCAGATGATATGAAAACATGTACATATATATATATGAAATAAACTAAAACAAGAAATACTAAAAGAAAATAACATGAATCACTTTTGTACCTAAATCCTCAGCCTGCTAGTGTGGATTAGGAGGGGGTGCAATTTTGGGCTCTACATTGCCGTTGTTGCTACTGTAGGAGGGACGTTGGTTGTTCAAGGTGGCATCAATGAGACTGGGACTATAATTGGGGGTGATGATCGCTTCTATCACCATTTAGGCCTCTTCACTACTCCACCCACTACCTCTCCCCCTTGCCTTTATTTTCACAATCCTCTCCTCCCTACCCCTATGAAGCCACATTGCTTGTGGGGGAATATGCTGAGAAAATTAAGGAATGACCCACTATCACCCACCATGCTCTAGAACCGTGGGTGAACCTGACATCATCAATCATGAGGATGATAGGTTGGGTATCGATGTTTGATGCATCGTCACTAGCAATGATGTCTGCAATAGTTAATTGATGGTGATTTCCTAGCCTGGTGGCACTCCTTGCTGAGCAGATATATGTCAGAGGGGCCAGGAGATTTTTTGTAGCTACTCGAACTATGGGGTGACACTATGCGAGTAATATGGTATTAAAATATATTTTTACTACTCTATCAGGGTATGATCATGCTACATGTGTCACAGTCATTACCTATTTTTGGGCCAGACCATGCCTCTATAATGTTATCATGTAACATCTCACAATCACAAAACATCAAACTGAAGCCACCAAAAAGCAAGATATATGTATCTCCAATAATCCACCATTAGGAGCATGTTTGCCATCGATGTACCAGGAGCTATGCCCTAGGGATACCTGACTAGGAAAGTACATAGGATATGTGTGAATTCCCACACCTGAAGTAGTGTACACTTTGTGAGGCTAGAAAAATCATAGTGGACATAACACCTAAGGTCATGGTATCGATGAGCAAGCATGCTCCAACCATAGGTGTAAATAGTCTCATGCTCCTCCATTTTATTAATGCAATGGATGATCCCCCCATGTAGGTGAGATCCTCACCCATCTACAGTAACTCAGAGAGTGACTATGACAACCATCACCCTCTAGAGGAGTGGAATGGCCACTCACCCCTACTCATACCAACACATATAGATGTGGCTTGTAGTGTCTCCTAACTCTATGTGGTCAAAAAAATATTGTTGGCCCTCTAGGGCCTCCCATGGCATCCTCGCCTCATTCTAAGTGACCTATCATCTATGGATGGGTAGGTCAATGATCTTGTACATGTCCTCTAATGTGATAGTCATCTATCTTGATGGAAAATGGAAGGAGGAGGAATCTCCATCCCAATGCTCTATGAGCACCATGAGCATTGAGGGATGGTAGCACATGTTGGGCAGTGTGTAGGCCCACCATAGGCCCACATTTCATAGATGGTCATGGTTATTTGGATGAATCTATGTAGACAGATCTTGTAGTGTAGTCAACATGTTTCCACCTACATGCTCTCGCATCTCTGGAAACTCCTATAGTAAAAAACAAATCATGTTAGACCCATCTACATCATGAAATTATATCTTCTATATCAAAACATTTTCTAAGCCTCTAGGATGGAAGCAAACCACTCAAACATCTATGTGACATGTTGGTGTCTGAGGCTAAACACTATGAACACTATTTGGATGCCAATATGTAGGATAGATGCCAGTGTGGCTAGAGGCTGTTGACCTACTATTAAGACAAGAGTAGCCTAGTCAGACACCTGCATTGCTATCAAATTGGAGAAACATAAAAAATTCATAAACAGGACAAGCTAGGGTTAGATTCCTCGTACCTCATCGACCTCATTGACCTCAACTATGGTTGTGTAGAGCTACAAGATCTTAGGCTCTACATAATCTCGTTGGTGAGGTATTTTGTTGGATTTTCTCTCACAAAATTCAATAAAAATATCATTGTGAATAGTGAAAATGACCCTTCTATGGGCCCTCCCGGGTATATATAGGTCATTTCTGGCCCATCTTTCTTGATGATTGTGGTCCTTCCATCCTTCCTATTTTTACCCCACCTGCCTAGGGGAAAAAATAGGATGGGGCATATAATCTCCTCTTCATCATATTTTTCTTTCGAAGCATCGAATTTTTCTTAAACATTCTTCTCGTCATGGTTGCTTCTTCTAATATTTGAGCTGACCTAAATTTGAGCTTTGTAAAACAAAACATCACATTTGGCACTGTACTTTATTTCTAAGCTTGATTGCTAGTGGCATCATCAATATCCACTTGCTCAACCTTTGTGGCCTCTATAGTATCCTTTTTGCATGTAAATCTATAAAAAATTTAAATTTTCAAACTTGCACTAATTTTTTTCGACTTAGTGTAGTTGATTTTCTCAAAAATCAACTCACTAAAGTTGGGAAAAAGTGTAGTGTCATAAAATTTCACACCATGGAAATTTCACACTTGCGCATTTGGTCGACCGCATTTATGGTGCTTAGACACATTTATGACAAGAACCTTATAAGTCAAAATTTCACAATTCCAACTCTATAAGAGGAACTGATGAAGCATTAGTAGTCTACCACCTTATTTCTTGAAAAGTTGTGAGTTGGACACCTGTATAGCACATGGATGTCCATGTGACACAAGCATACCCAAACTTTACAAGTTTAAATTAGCGAATCTCAAGAAATTTTCCTTGACATGTGTTTTCATGGTAGAATCTCAAGTGCAATGGCTCTTCCCACCCATGCAACTTCACAAAACCCTCTTTTTCATCTTCATTCTCATTTTTTCTCACTCAGGATCACTTCAACTTACATTCTTACTTATTTATCCTCTTAATCTCTTCTCTATGGTGAAGATCTATAGGACTCACATCTTGTCAACAACTAAGGCTCTTTTGAAAGCAAACAATGTCATGTCTATCAAGACAAGAAGGAGCCACAAACTTGGTAATGCATTCTTGCTATTTTTTCTTGTCTATTTACTAACATATTTATCATTTCTATCTAATTTTATGATACAGATTCTCCTCCATAGCAGGGTTTGATTTTATAACTCATTGTGTCTATATATCTCATGATAAGCATTCCCCTCCATAGTGGGGTTTTCTTTTATCACTCATTTTTTCTACTTTACTTTGTCTTTTCTATTCTCTATCTATTTGGATGTTTGTGAAGGTGGAAAAATCAAAGCGAGGGTTTGAGTGAGGTAAGCCTCAAAATATCCCCAACATTTTTCCTCATTCTCCTTGTGTGTAGTTTGTTCATGTGAATCTTTGTGGGAGGATTCATAGTGTAGGAAATTTTATGAGTTAATGTCTTACCATATTTTCCATTTCCTCTCATTCCTACTTTCTATTAATTAAGTAGAATAGTCACACTTCTGATTCTGGGTAGATAGAAGATTATGTGAGTTTCTATGATTGAAATTATCTCTTTTTCCATATGAGACAAAAACATTTCCCTAGGATGACAATGCGCAACATTTTCATTCACATCCCACGTTGACGTCCTATGGCCAAGAGCTATACTGCTTGTTCTAGGAACCTGTGTAATTGACTCTTTCGGTCACCAACGTCCTTCACTCGTAAGCATATTGGAAACTCTCTTTTAAGCATGTTTTTTCAATCTCTTTCATTTTGAATCTCCATCACTTGGGCTTGTGTCATTGAGGTGACCAAGGGAAATTTGCTCCTCTTAGACCCTGTTTGTCAAGTGGGACTTCAGAGTAGCAAATTGTAATGAAATAACTTGCATAATAGAAGAAGATGATATGAAATATGCTACAAATAATTTAAAATAACTAAGAATAGAAAGCCACTTCAAGGGGGAAAACCTCCAAATATCTCCAATGAGAACACAATTCACCACTTGATGATGAAATAACACTCACAACCTCCTATATATACCTATTTATGCCTAGGATATCACCTAGGCCAACTTAGACACCCCTATATAATCCCTAAGTTGACCTATCTAACTAAATAATAATATAATAATGATAACATGACTTAATTAGGAGTTAAGATAGCCACAAGCAGACTATTCATAACCAAATGTACACAAATATTACGAGCGTAACATGCCCCCCCTCTTCAAAGAAACATTATCCTCAATGCTAATCAAGTGTGGATTCTTTTGAATGAAATCTTTGTCCTCCCATTTGGCATCTTCAACTGGTAAATTTTTCCATTGGATGAGATAAACAGTGAGAGTTATATTCCTTAGCTTCTTTGTGTGTGTTTGATGAATGCCCTCTAGTTCCAAAATGATTCTTCCTTATTCATCGAGCTCTGGTAGTACTATTTGAGTTGGAATATTAAGCAAAATTTGCATGATTTGGTATGGTCCATAATACCTTGGAGACAACTTATTATTATTTTTTTGTTGCTTCAATGGGATTTTCTTATAAGGTTGCAATATCAAGAAGACCCAATCCCCAACTTCCAAACTTCTTTCACTATGATGTTGGTTTTCTTGCTATTTCCTTCGATTTTGTGTCATGGTCAAATTTTCCTTGAGTCTTGAAAGTACCTGTTATTGATGAAGCAGGTGATCTTCTATAGACTAAACTCTTGGTGAAACCTTTAATGATGTGATGGAAGGAGGATGATATCCATAAAGTGCCAAAAATGAAGACATTTTTTATGAGCTATGAAAAGAAGTGTTATAACACCATTCTATGAGTGATAGCCAATCTACCCATTGAGAATGTTTCTTTGAAGTGAAAAAACATAGATATCCTTCCAAACACTTATTAACAACCTCAAATTTTCCATTTGATTGAGGGTGGTATGGAGAGCTATGATCTAATTGAGTACCCAAACATGAGAATAAGTATTTCCAAAATTTTCTAGTAAAGATAGGATCACGATCACTGATAATAACCTTAGGTGTACCATGTAGCTTTTGGATATTCTCCAAAAATATTTTTCCACTACACTTGCTATAAAAGGATGTGATAATGCAATGAAATGTGCATGCTTAGTGAGGAAATCAACTACTACCATGATCACATTATGAACTTTAGAATTGGGAAGCCCTGTGATGAAGTCTATGTATACCTCTTCCCAACACTAGCTAGGAATAGATAATGGCCACAAGAGACCTGGTGTCTTAATTTTCTCCCCTTTATTCCTTTGGAAAACCAAACATTTGGCCACAAATTTTTGAAAATCACCTTTTAGCCCTTCCCAAAAAAAATAAATTGCTTGACCCGATGATATGTTTTCAAAAATCCTAAATGACCACCAACTGGAGAATCATGCATTTCTATGAGAATCTTGTGTTTAAGAGTGGAATTATTGCAAAGATACAAATTCTCTTTATACCAAAGAATAGCTCCCTTCCAACAAAACTTATCTAAACTACTGGGATCACTTTTTAATATTGGATGAGATTACTTGTCACAACATCATTTTTCCACTCTACTTTGGCTTCTTCCACCCAATTTTCTTATAATATTGAAAGGGCGCACAATAAGGCTTCATCTTTCTCATCCTTCCTAGAAAGTGCATCTGCCACAATATTTTTCTTCCCTTTCTTATATACAATCTCAAAGTAATATCTAACATCTTAGTGACCCATTTTTGTTGCTCTTCAAAAGATAATCTTTGTTCCAAAAAATATTTTAGGCTATCATGATTAGTCTTAACTTTGAACTGTCTACCCATTAGATAAGGCCTTGTTGTTAACTGCATAAGGATTGCTTGCATTTCCTTCTCATAAATAGGTTTGAGTTGATTCTTACCCTTTAATTGATGATTCTCAAAATAAATTGGTCGACCTTCTTGCACAAGAACTACTCCTATCCCATTTCTAGAAGCATCACATTCCACAATGAATTCCTTTGTGAAGTTGGGAGTCGAAATCATTGGATTTGTACACATAGCCTCCTTCAATCTCTCAAATGCTACATTAGTAGACTCATTCCAATGAAAATAATCCTTCTTCAATAGAGTGGTGATGGGTGCTGCTATACGACCATAATTCTTCACAAGTCTTTTGTAGTACCTCGTAAATCCTAAGAAACCCCTCAGTTTCTCAATGGTTTTTGGAATAGGCCATTCCATGATAGCATTAATTTTGTTAGGGTCCACCTTTACTCCATGTGAAACTATGTGTCCCAAATACCCCACCTCCTTAAGACCAAAAGAATACTTGAATAGATTAGCATAGAGTTGATGATATTTGATTATTTGTAATGCTTGATCTACATGTTGCAAGTGCTCTTCCCATGTCTTGATATAAATCAATATATCATCAAAGAACACTAATACAAACTTTCTCAAGAATTTCTTAAAAATGGAATTCATCAAACTTTGGAATGTATGAAAAGGACCAAAATTTTTGGACTGATATTTGTAAGATAGCATTTTGGATTCATGAGGGTCATTATGAATTATAATGAGCATTTTCCAAGTTCCTAAAATTGTAGAACAACATAATTGATGAAAAAGTTCATACCATCACATCCATTCACAGTGCAGATTTAAAACATGTAACCCTTCATCATCACTTTTTTTTAAAGACTTTTCAATAATTAAATTCCATAAGCTCATCACCAAAATTAACAGATCAATAAACATTAAGAAATGTCATCCATAGATAACATAATAGATGGTTTTAAACTTAGAATCTTCTATTGATTTTCATCAAATAAGAGACATTTATGCTCAACAAAGATTCACTGGAATATGAAAAAACCATTGTCTATCAACATTACTGTTAAAATAACAAACTTTTGAGAAACAAACTACTTGCATTAAAAAAGTTGTAAAATTGTTCAAGTATCTTGCATAAAATTGTAAAATAAAATTGTGTCCAATTCTTAGGTAGCCAATCTAACTTCAATTATCTGACCTTTACAATGAGGAGAAAATTCTAAGATATAGAAATAATTAACATCAATTTCTCCAATCAAAAATCTAGATCAAAAAAATTGGGGTTCAGGTCCATAATCATAGGGACACCCAGTTGAGTTGGAGTTTTGTCTTTTGTTGAAATTCATGTACTTGGGAAGTACGCCATATGTCCATCTAGTCAAAATATGACTAGGAGTCACTAGCTTGTACACTACTGATCACCACGCCCAATCCTTGGTTTATCAAAATTGACCTAGAGTTGTCAACTCGCTCAAAAATAGATCTGAAGATGCTACTATACATAGGTCGCTCGAATATGGTTGACGATTCTGACTTGATTCCTTTTCAAAAATTGGAATATTCCTTTGCCACTTAGCTACTCTTAGTTGTTTTAGACACCTTATTCTTGAGAAAACCATCCATATTATCAAAAAAAAATTGTATGGTTTCCTCTTCAAGTGCATCTACCCATTCCACCCTAAACATTGCTCTTTCATACTCCTTGGTGGTGGCCATGTATATATCTTGTAGCTGGGAAACATTCTTGGTAGCATCTCGTACGTAGAATCTGATGTCAATAAACTTGTCCAGGAGAATCCCTTCATCATCATCTCCAGTCTTAATCATTTCCTCTAATCTATTAGTACTATAATTTGGAAAAGATATGACTAGGTGACTAAAAAATTTAGTCACAACAACTAAAAATGACTAAATTCTACTCATTTTTTGTAGCTAACCTATAAATGAGTAAATAAATGACTAATCTAGTTGTTGACTAAAAAATTATTTAGTCACAAAAATAAAAATGACTAAATAGTTAGTCATCAAATCTAAATTAGACAAAAAATTTAAAAAACAAGTTGGCCAATTATTGGCATAATGTATTCATGTGTGTGATGTATTGGCATGATTATTCACATTCATTGTAGATTTATTCATCTTGGTTGACCTCACTTCATTCATTCATTGCATACCTCGCTTCATTTGTTAGCCTAGCATGAGTCATTTTGATTAGGTATAGCATGCGCTACTTGCATGGGCGATAAGGATTCAAAGAGGACCTGGAGACTTCTAAAAAGGTGGGAAAGGGAAAGGAATTCAGATTTTGCTACAACAAATTTGAATTCATTGAGGCCCTCTGTAGAGAAATTGTATTTGGGGACACCCTTTGCAGTGAATTCAGAGGTAATTTGAAACCCTCATTACATTAAACACAAATTTGAAATGCTCATTACAATCTACTACTCTTAATAATGTTTTATTGCTCTTAATAATGTTCTTTTACAATCTTGTCACTGTTCTACTTCATAATGTCTTCGAGCTAAATATAATAAAATTTGGGTGTCAATGCCAAAATATATTTTCCTCAAACAATTTTGATGCATTTTCACTGCAAGCACAAATTGTCCTTGGGAAAAGTAAATATGTGCTAGATTTACCCACACATCAGACATCTGAACAAAGATGTTTCCTAATGTATCTTCTTGTACCTGTTCTAATATTTCCTTTGCAATATCAAATTGACCCCTTTCAACTAGCACAATGGGTGCCCCATATGTAGCATAAACATTTTCACTACAAGCACAAATTATCCTTGTGCAAAGTAAACATGTGCTAGATTTATCCACACATCAGGCATATGCACAAACATGTTTCCTACAATAGCTTCTTGTACCTGTGTAAAATTTTCCTTTGCAATATCAAATTGACCCTTTCATCTAGCAAAATGGCTACCCCATTTGCAGCATAAACATTTCCTGGTCTTTGTGACAACACTTAAGTGGCCCCTTTTATGACATTAAGATCCTCTTGAGTTATTATTATACTCCTACTTTCCAAGAGAAAAATCCCCAAGGCCCATGGGAAATGAATGATGAGCATTTGAGTTTCAACTTGGTTTCATTTCAAAAAGGGGACATTACATTGTATAAGATTTGTTTGACAACAAAATAATTTAATCCACCTATTTGGGACTATAAAATAAAAATAGATGAATTAATCCATTTTCAATTATAGGTTCTTTTAATCTAGAATTTGATAGAAAGATAAAGCATAATACATTAAAGGACACATAAAATATTCTAAAATAAAGACTAAAAGAGGTTGCCCATGAAAAACAAGAAAGAGGAAAAATGAAAAGATTGCATACAAATGTTTCATTTGAGTTTTTTGATAAGATCTCATTTAACTATGTCAAATGGATTTGGAAGGGACAAAGCGTATTTGATTGACTAAAATTTTGAGGTAGTGTATCCATCGTCATTATATGCATCATCTTCTCTTGGACTCTATTTCTAAAGTGCACCAAGCCTAGAATTGATTGGGGATGCACTTAAGGTGGATGAAAACTCATCAAATACTTTACGTATGCTTGGAAACATGGAACTGAAAACATATGATTGTCTTAAAGAAAAATAAACAATTAAAGTAGCATGCCAACTTGTCTTGGCTAATGAAGCAAAATGAAAAGCTAATGAAGAACGAAGGATTCAGATGGAAAGGAGAAAGCAAGAGGAAGAACTTCAGAAGGTGATGCAACAAGAGGAGCAATATGAATGTATGAAGGAATTATGAAAGAGTAAGAGTAAGGATAGGGATGATGACAATGATGAGGCTAGTCAGTCTGAGAAGAAACAAAAGAAGAAAAAGAAGAAGGATAAGGACCACAAGGCTTATGATTCTTATATGGAAGAACCTGATGTTGCCATGGAAGATGAGGAGAATTATATGAGTGATAAGGCACAAGATGATGCAAAAAATTCCCAAGATCTTCTTGCAACTATAGGTCTATAAGATTCTAATGATAGCAAGACAAATTCTCTAGTTTCAACAAAAACATGGAGACATGCATACTCTAATTCTGAAGATGATGAACCATTGTAGAAACATATTTTGAGAGAAGATGATCCATATGATGATGATGTCTAGGCTTCCTGAGCTTTAACCAAACCTAGCTCCTATTTTCCAAGAGGAAAATCCCCAACACCAATGGGAAATGAATGATGAGCATTTGAGTTTCAACATATTCCAAGAGATGATAATGCATACAATGACGATGGATAGGCTACCTCAAAATTTTAGTCAATCAAATATGCTTTGTCCCTTCCAAATCCATTTGACATAGTTAAATGAGATCTTATCAAAAACCTCAAATGAATCATTTGTATGTTATCTTTTCATTTTTCCTTTTTCTTTCTTTTTATGGGAAACCTATTTTAATCTATTGAAACTCAAATGCTCATCATTAATTTCCCACAAGCCTTGGGGAATTTTGTTTTGGAAAATAGGAGCTAGGTGTAAGGGAAAAACCGAGGGCATCTCATAGTAACCTCCAAGAACAGTAGTGCATTCGATAACTTTAATTTCGATTAGATTACCTCAAAGACACGTACAACTATGTCCTAAAGCAGAAACAGACACAATTCATTTCCCACATTGATCCTTTTGAGAGAAGCACATGTAAATTCAACATCATGCATTAACAAATTATACTACAAGAACCAAAAGACATGAAAGATGAGACAAAAACCAGAACACAAAGATTTACGTCGGGAAAGCCCTTTCTAGTAAAAGACCCCACATTTCAAAGATCGATCCACTATATTATTCAGCAACGAAAGGTTACAATACAATCCAGGATCATAGCCTTTTCAGATATTACATCTTGTTCATTCTGGATACAACTGGTAGCAACTGATCAGACCATCAGACTAGACAATCTTCACACTATTACAATGCAGTGCAAATTAACATGAGAGAGATCAATCACGATCCATGATCAGAAGAGATTCCAGTAGAACCCTGCTTGTCTCTCCTTTTCCTTCAGCCTCATGGCCTCAACCTTTTAGCCAACCACACGGCCCTCTTTGTTCGCTCTCTTGGTCTTCTTGCTTCTCTTGTTCTCATCGGCTCTCTCTATATATTCTTCTAGAACATCCAATGCATATATATATACATTCGTTCTCAACAACCTCTATGAATCGGTTCATTTTCAACTATAAGATCACAACTTTCGAACATCCAGCTCAGCATCATTATCATCATAGATGTTTCCATTTCTTCGTGTAGAGTTTTCCCTTCCACATAGAAACGGTCGCAACAGTCTCACAACAAACGGTTCACATTCTGCTCTCTCAGATTTGTCCAAATCTCACCACGTAGGACAGTCTTCACTCGGTCAAAAGGTGCTCAAACTGTGTCACATGTCAGTGAGACACTAACCGTGTCTCTGATGCCACATAGCCCATATATTCATTATCGCCAAGAGTCTTAACTATCAGCAAGACATTATATCGAGTCCAAAAAGCTATCGCTCAGACTTCCCCTTGTCACCAAGACATCTTACCGAAGTTCCTTCTCATTGGCGAGACAATTTCCATTCGATGAGACATCATACCAATGACCACAAGTTATTCTGAAGTGTTCATCAATCAGCAAGACTAAAATCCTTCATTGAGAGATCATACCAAAGTTCAAAGGTCATACCGACATTAGGATTCCCATCGGAAAGACAATCACTCTTTGCCAAGACATCATACCGATGCCTTCAAGTCATATCGAAGAGTCCAACCATCGGCCAGACATTCCACATTCGTAAAGACTTCATACTGAAGTCCTTGTGTTTCTTTGATGACTCCATTCGCTAGGAGTCTCACCAAAAACACCTGATCACATGTAGCTTTGTCGGCCAGACTTACCGTTGTCGCCAAGAGGTCATAGCAAACCCATTTCATTACCCCAATGACTCCATATGTATATAGCTGTCGGTGAGACATCTCCCTATTGCCAAGACTTCATGCCAAACTCTTTGTGTTACCATGAAGACTCCAAATGTATACCCGTCGGCAAGACCTACCACTATCGATGAGACATCACATTGAAGCAAGCCTTTCGGCCAAGGGTCTCCCCAAAAACACCAATTGCCATGAGTCTTCTCGACAACCGCTAGGAATCAAAACTGTCAACTAGAAATCTCCCAGTCGCTAGGAATTCATACCGATAGGAGCAAGTCATATCAATTACCACATCAGCCAGATAGACCAAATGGCATGCTGATATCGGCAAGACTTCCTAACATCACTGAAACACATTTCGACATTCCAAGGTTATGCCAAAGGTTTTAGATGTCGATCACCAAGACATTTAGGAGGTCACAATGACAGTCCAGGATCAACTAGCAGATCGGCCAGACATCTCCTCAGTCTCACCAAAATTGCTCACAAGAAGTTTCAGCTTGTGGGATTGAGGCACCAATTCCAACAATCTCCCACTTGATGAAGATCACACAGGCACCTCCAAAGCAACCAAAAACTAAGATCACACTAGCTCCACTAGTTCAGACCCCGCAACACTCAAGACACCCAATCAACAAGATTCCATAGATAACAGTCCATGAAACAATTTGCAACAAAGACCAGGCATCCAACTGTAACTCACTGTCCAACAAAGCAACTGATCACAACCTTCCAGGAAAACCACATAGACCTTAAACATGCTCTCATGCTCCATCAAGACTTCTGCATCGACATCCAAGATGTCCACCATTCAAGAAACAATGCTAAGGTGAATAAGCACCAGTCCAATGAACACAAGCAAAATATCCCAGTGATATTATCAATGAGATACTACTACCACTTCACAACCATGAAGTCATTCTCTAGAAACAAGATACTAAACATCAGCTAGAACAACAATTAGACTGATTACTTCCATCCAATTGATAAACCCACGCAACTGAAAATAGCACCCACAACTCATACTATTCCATCCAATCTCATATACCTCATAGGTATCAACATTAGTAAAATTATGCCAAACCATAACCAACCCATTAAAAGCAAATGCAAGATCCAAGTTCCAACCAGTCGAAGAAGACAAAACACATACAGGAACTCCCACTGCCTGAGTAATCCAGATCTGAAAGATCAAAAGGCATCGCAAGTCTACCAATAACAGCACATAGAACATGTAACCATATAGTACCAAGGAAATATCCACAATGATATGCACAACCTACAACAAACTGCTACAAAAAACATATCTCTCACCACAAACCTTCATGGCCACAAAGAGAAACTTTGCACATCATATTCCTATAGAACATCCTCCTACATACACTTCTAATAGCCAGCTGTGTCAAGAATGATCTTCTTCACTACCCAAAAGAAAAGCCTTAACAACATCCATCCATTCAATCACCAAGATCAAACCAATTTAAAAAAATAACATGGATGTAAGCATCTCAAAGAAGATCAAGCTACTTCATTTCCTATTTCAAGAAATCAGCCCAAACATCATCTCCTACCAATTATCATCAGTAACAAGGAGATCAAACAAGTTGTACAACTTCCACTATGAATCCTCCAGAAGCATTAAACAACAATTTAATATCCATATCATGAAAGTGAACAAAAACTACATCTGAAAGATATAATGGACCAAATACCTCTTAGATAAACTACCGAGTAGACCAAGAGTGGGAACGAGAATACTCTTTCAAGATATGCAAGCCATCATGACTAATCCAAGAGCAATCTCCTCATAGGTCTCTAATTGAACTCACGTTCAACCAAGGTGTAGGCTTCTCATACTTTCTGCTAAAAGAATCCATCAAGAGTATCAATCAACAACACTTCTCTCATAAGAGAAAGATAGTCTCACCTTATTCTCCATGTATCCATGAGTACTAGCAACCGATTATCTCATGCTAAACTTCAACTACATTACTGCACTATCACAAAGTATCAAGCAAATAATCAAAGCACCCAATACACAAAGAATTACTAGACCACTGTCAAAGCTCCAATCATCTGAATCAGGAACTTATCATGACACCATGATCTACAAATCCCCTTAAGTGATACCATGCTTCAAGTGACTTTACCATAGTCTTAAGTACAATGCACAATGCCAAAAATCCAGTGCACAAAAAAGAGTATACCATGACATAAAGCAAACAAACTCAAAACCAAATTCACCTGTCAAGCACCACCAACACCTCAGCCAAAGACTCCAAGCATCCTCCATTGTTCCAAGATGTTGCACATCTTCAAATAATGTCCATACAAATGCAAAAGAACCCTTCTACAGTAACAGGATCTAAGGGCTTCCCCAAGAAACATTTGCAACACTAAAGAAGACCATTCACCACCATGTGATGAACCCACAGTCACTACTAAAGCTCCCATTGAAACGTGACACCCGAGCTCTCCAAGCATCATGACCAACTGCTTCAGGTTCCCATAACCGACTATTCATGTACTCAATAGTATCCATCCTCTCATCTCAAAAAAATCACACCAATGCACAAGTGACCAAAGAGAAGGCTAACTAACAAGTCTACATTAGCAATGAATCAGCCTCATGGATAAAGATAGTCCACATCCAAGTTATCTCACTACAGAAAATAGGTAGCTAATCCACCAACCACATAACTCATAGATCACAAACATCGAACATGCAAACCCATCATTGCATTGGAAATTGCAACAACGATATTTCAAAGAGAATAACCACATAGACAACATGACTCAAACACCAGATCACGCCAAACCTGATTTTCCAATCATGTCCACAATGAGCACCATAATCAAGGAACCCACAAGCACTACCACAAGAATGCTGAGTGAAAAATCACATACCAACACTCCCATGTAGAGAAGAAATAACACCTCCTCAAAACATGCACAAAGCATGCATGCAGAACTGCAACTATCTCATCCAACAACACCCCAAAAAACTAGGGTCTAGAAAAATAGCTTAACAACAACTCCACAATACCACAAGTTTTGCTTAACCATGTAAAACCTACAAAACCACAGAGCCATGCAAGTAAAAAACATCCTTAAAAAAGGAAACAACAGTTCAGGAAAATCTAGACCCCTTTCATGCCAAATCTAAACCACCAACATGTACATGCATCCAAGAAAAAGAGAAAGGCTATTTTAGAAGCTTGCAAATCATCTAATGATTAACTCCATAGCCTCTATGTATTCGAGGTTAACTAGAAACAATGCCTTCCAACACTAGGAAACACCACCTACATAAGCACTCTCTTCCATGGCTGAGAAACAAACTAGGCTTCTCCATATCATCAAGGAGCCTCTCAGACATACACCCAATATGAAAGCTTTACTGCTACACAACCACGGAGAAAAGAAAAATCCACCTTATACACCAAGGTTATACCACTACCAACTAGGAGACACAGATCACAAAAAAACAACATGATCAACTCCCTCTTCCATCTCCACCATCCTTCAAGCTACATGTTGTCTCTGAATATCACAAGACTTCCACTCACCAAAGGATCAATAAATTAGTTCATTCCTCCAGATTTCCTCCAGCCCAACAAACTAAGAAATCTTCACAGGAGAAATACCTAGAACCAGCAACCAAAAGAAGGCTTTGATACCACTTGTAAGGGAAAAACTAGGGGCATCTCAGAGTAACCTCCAAGAACAATAGTGCCTTCGGTAACTTTGATTTTGATTAGATTACCTCAAACACACGTACAACTATGTCCTAAAGTGGAAACAAACATAGTTCATTTCCCACATTAATCCTTTTGAGAGAAGCACATGTAAATTCAACAACATGCATTAACAAATTCTACTACAAGAACCAACAGACATGAAAGATGAGACAAAAACCAGAACACAAATACTTACGTGGGGAAAACCCTTTCAAGTAAAAAACCCCGCACTCCAAAGATCAATCCATTGTATTATTCAGCAACGAAAGGTTACAATATAATCCAGGCTCATAGCCTTTTCAGAGATTACATCTTGTTCATTCTGGATACAACTGGTAGCAACTGATTAGACCATCAGACCAGACAATCTTCACACTATTACAATGCAGTGCAGATTAACATGAGAGAGATTAATCATGATCCATGATCAGAAGAGATTCTAGTAGAACCCTACTTCTCTCTCCTTTTCCTTTGCCTCATGGCCTCGACCTTTCAGCCAGCCACACGGCCCTCTCTGTTTGCTCTCTTGGTCTTCTTGCTTCTCTTGTTCGCACCGGCTCTCTCTGTATATTCTTCCAGAATGTCCAATGCATACATATATACATTTGTTCTCAACAACCTCTGTGAATCGGTTCGTTTTCAACTGTCAAATCACAACTATCAAACATCCAGCTCAACATCATTATCATCGTAGATGTTTCCATTTCTTCATGTAGATTTTTCCATTCCACACAAAAATGGTCGCAACGGTCTCACAACAAACAATTCACATTCTACTCTCTCAAATTTGTCCAAATTGCACCATGTAGGATAGTCTTCACTCAATCAAAAGGCATTCAACCTGTGTCGCATGTTAGTGAGACATTAACTGTGTCTCCCCGATGCCACAGAGCCCATATCTTAATTATCGCCAAGAGTCTTCACTATCAGCAAGACATTATACCGAGTCCAAAAAGCTATTGCTCAGACTTCCCCTTGTCCCCAAGACATCTTACCGAAGTTCCTTCTCATCGGTGAGACAATCGCCATTCGATGAGACATCATACCGATGACCAAAAGTTATTTCGAATTGTTCATCAGTCGGCAAGACTAACGTCCTTCGCTGAGAGATCATACCGAAGTTCAAAGGTCATACCGACATCAGGATTCCCATCGGCAAGACAATCACTCTTTGCCAAGACATCATACCGATTCCTTCAAGTCATATCGAAGAGTCCAACCATCGACCAGACATTCCACATTCGCTAAGACTTCATACTGAAGTCCTTGTGTTTCTCTGATGACTCCATTCGCTAGGATTCTCACTGAAAACACCCGATCACATGTAGCTTTGTTGGCCAGACTTACCGCTATCGCCAAGAGGTCATAGCGAACCCCTTTCATTACCCCGATGACTCCATATGTATATAGCTTTTAGCAAGACATCTCCTTGTCACGAAGACTTCATGCCGAAGTCTTTGTGTTACCGCGAAGACTCCAAATGTATACCTGTCGGTGAGACTTACTACTATTGATGAGACATCACATTGAAGCAAGCCTTTCGGCCAAGTGTCTCCCTGAAAACATCAGTCACAATGAGTCTCCCCGATAACCACTAGGAATCAAAACCATCAGCCAAACATCTCCCAGTCGCCAGGACTTCATACTGATAGGAGCAAGTCTACCGATTACCACATCGGCCAGACAAACCAAAGGTCACGCTGATATCGGCAAGACTTCCTATCATCGCTGAAACACATTTTGACAGTCCAAGGTTATGCTAAAGGTTTTAGATGCTGATCGCCAAGACATTAGGAGGTCACAACGATAGTCCAGGATCAACTAGCAGATCGGCCAGACATCTCCTCAGTCTCACCGAAATTGCTCACAAGAAGTTTTAGCCTGTGGGATTGAGGCACCAATTCCAACACTAGGTTTGGTTAAAGCTCAAGAATCCTAGACATCATCATCATATGGATCATCTTCTCTTGGACTTTATTTCTGCAATGGTTCATCATCTTCAAAATTAGAGTACACATGTCTCCTTCATGATTTTATTAAAACTAGAGAATTTGTCTCGCGATCATTAGAGTCTTCTAAATCTGTAGATGCAAGAAGATCTTGGGAATTTTCTACATCATCTTGTCCCTTATCACTCATAATTTTCCTCATCTTCCATGGAAACATCAAGTTCCTCCATATAAGAATCATAAGCTTTATGGTCCTTATCCTTCTTTTTCTTCTTTTGTTTCTTGTCAGACTGACTAGCCTCATCATCGTCATCATCTCTATCCTTATGCTTACTCTTCCATAATTCCTTCACAAATTTAAATTGCTCCTCTTGTTGCATCACCTGCTGAAGTACTTCCTCTTTCTTTCTCCTTCCCATCGGAATCCTTCATTCTTCATCAGCTTTTCATTTTTCTTCATTAGCAAAGACAAGTTGGCATGCTACTTTAATTGTTTCTTTTGCTTTAAGCCAATCATATGTTTTCAATTCCATGTTTCCAAGCACACATAAATCATTTGATGAGTTTTTATCGACCTTAAGTGCATCCCCAATTAATTCTATGCTTAGTTGGATCTCATTCTGAGTCTGAGCCATTCCTGAAAGATGTAGATATGCATCCATATAATCAATAAACTTGAACAATTATGGTCTATATAAAAGATTTTCTTTTTCAATATGATGTAGTTGTTCAAACAACCTACCAAGATTAAATAGTGTTGTGACTTTATCCCATGGTAACTCAAGTGAAACACCACCTTCTTCTAGTTGATGGAATAATTTTGTATCCTTAAAGCGCACAATTTTTTTTGCATAATTGGCACTGGGGATTTTATTTATGAATTCAACCCAAATGCCATTTCCTAATGCCCCCATAGAAGTTTTACGAGCCAACTCTAGTTCATCACGCTCAAAATGAAGAACCCCAATGTTGTTTAAAAATTCAATGGGTACTTCTTTTGTGCTCTTCTTCAAAAGAGACTTTTCTATCTTAAGAGGATCTAAGGCTGCACTGGGGTCTGTCGATATTAATAACTCACCTGTCTTGATAAATGCATGGGCATCACATGGATCTATGTGAGTTGACTTTCTTAAAATTTTCAAATCCTTCTCTACCTGCCCTTGCTGAGCATATATATGGCTTACAACTTTTAAGATCTCACACTTCTCAGGGTGGACCTCTAGAACCTTTGTAAAATTGGAGAGAGAACTCTTAAGATCTCCCAGCTTCAATTGAACCTGTCCACAAAATTGCACAAAATTGTTCACTAACTGTGAGAATCCTACAATTAAAAAATGCACAAAACTGACCATAGAGATTTTTCCCCATTTCAAATAGTAAAATTGCCAAAAAAAATGCATTTAAAAACTACAAAAAAATACAAATAAAATCACGTTGATTTTCATGCCAAAAATAAACCATGAGACCATAGCTTGTTGCTTACTATTATGCTTTGATAGATTTTTTCCAAGCATACATAGCTTGTTTGAAATCACCTATTTTAGGCTTTTAGCCATAGCAGCAAGGTAGTGATTTGTTTGATAAAATGCTTTGGTAGACATGTATGAAAAATGTGGTAGCATAGACAAGGCAATGAACTTTGGAAAAAATACCTCAAATAAATGCAATCTCATGGTGATGGAATACCATGATGAATGCCATGACAAGTGAATTGTTATGGATTGTCATGGCATTCCATCACTATAAGACCACATTTCTTTGAGGTATTTTTTTTAGCTAGTTCACTGCCTTGTCTATGCTATTGCTTACTATTATGCTTTGATAGATTTTTTCCAACCATCCATAGCTTGTTTGAAATCACTTGTTTTAGGCTTCTAGCCATAGCACCAAGGCAATGGAATGTTTGATAAAATGCTTTGGTAGAAAAAATGTATGAAAAATGTGGTAGCATAGACAAGGCAGTGAACTGTTTGAAAAAATGCCTCAAAGAAATGTGGTCTCATGGAATTCCATGAAAATAAAATGCAATTGGTATCTGCTCCTAGTTATTAGTTATGCAATGTGAAGTAATTACATAACTACTTAGGTTGACTTTGTAAAAACTATATTGTAATTGAAATTTTGTCATAAATTAGCATCTAGTTATTAGTTATGCAATGTGAAGTAATCCTTTGAGTTTGAAAGATGTGCAAGATGATTATGTACAAATAATTGATACCAATTCATAATATACCTCTATATTCCAACCTAAAATACATAAAAAATACAATCATACATAGTATTATCAAAAAATAATTGAGACCAAAATTCAAGCACTAGATTAAATCTTCTTGTCTATTGATTGCTTCAAATATATATTACAATATATCATAAGTCTCGTCATATATGTTTTTGTAAATTCCTATGATGATGATATCAAAATTTGATCTTGGTTTCTCTTTTATAAGAGAAGCAACAAGCTTCAGACTGTTACAAAATATGGCATCTTTTCAAAATTCATGCCTCTTCATATAAACTAGACTAAACAATAGTTTTTCTTAAAATATAAAACAAAGAAAGTAGATAACTAATGAAGTTTGCAACACTCATGAAACCATAGTCCGTTAATCTCTGTAAGGCACCCGTGATCACTGAAGATTTGTTCAACGTCCTTTCTCTATATTACTGTATCTGAATGTGTGGTTCTTCCACTATGGCAGCCCCAAGACCTACTGTTTGGGGGGAGGACCCATATACCTCTGCTCCCACTCGTACACTATATAATCATGTGGCCATTTGTATTCTTGAATTTTCAATATATTTGCAAGGTGAATATTCCATCGGTTGTCTAGTAATGCCCTGCCATCCATGATAAACTTAGAATATCTAGCATCCAACACTGTTACTTCATCCATGATTAAGTTGAACCTATCAAGACTCAACTCACCATCCTTTTGTATGTGAGTGATGCACTATGGAACAATTTTTCCAAATTCACTCTTCCATTCGTTACTCTTAATCAGTGGTTTCACTTGATGACCACTTGATTCACAATGCACCACTTGATTCACAGTGCATCACTCTGAATCAATAGTTTGGGCACAAACCACTGATTTAGAGTATGAAATGTATCTATTCTTGTTCTGATCTTTTGTTCCTCTCCTTGCATATATTGGAATTCATCTATAACTATTTTGGCCATATGCTCTATAGGTTTTAATGTTGCAGGAGCCTTAGTACTCCTCTATAATATTATGCACAAGGTTACAAATGTGTAGTGTATGGGCTTCTAACTCTTAAAAAGGGGATCCAATATGGGTATATGTGTTTCCATCTAATCAATTTCCTATGTTAGTGAGCTATAGCAATCATACACACTTTCCAACTTATCCACAATTAGCTTTATCCTATGCTCAAGGACCTCTAAAAAATTGCAGATTTTCTTATTCACTCCCTTACCCTCATTGTTGGCTTTCTTTAACTCTTTAATCTCATGTCTAAGAATGCTCACTTGTTCAGTAGAAGAACTTTCTATATCAATTGGTGGAGCAAGAGGACACTGGTATAACGTTATTTCCTTGTTCTGTGAGGGGCTTGCTCCTTTCAATTATTCCTTCAACTTCACATTTTCCATGAAAAATTTATTGACTTCATCATTTAAAAAAAATTGTTCCTTTTCATACTCTCCCAATCTAGCTTCCATATCCTTAACTGCAGCTTGGGTGAACATAGTTGAATGTATTGTCATAGTTGCAACTTCTAGAGGAGATGTATCCTTTAATGTTTTCACCATAGTTGTCCCTTTTCATTTCTTGCACTACATCTAGTAACCTTGGTTTTTGTGTACTCTTTTGTTTGGCCCAGAATGCCAAGGTTTCAATCTTAGGGTTATACCCTGTGCCACTTACCCTTCATCCAAGTCAAACTTAACAATCAGTATTGGGTCCTCTTATGTTCTCACTTGATCAAGTAATTTTTTTTTCTTTAATTCCATAATAAGGAAAATAAGTATATTAATTTTCAAAATCATCTCTCTAACCTCTTGTGGGTTGACATCAATATTATCAATCCTTAATTCATTAAAATTTTGGGCTACTATCTAGTCATGTTGGGATTCCTCAGCTCCCATCTTATTTATTTCAACCCTTGCTTCAAACTCACTCATTTTCATCTTAATCCAAAAGTATTTAAATTCAAGGGTTTTGATAAATTCATCATCTTCCAAGAACTTGCAAGTTGCAACTACCCTGTCATCCTCATGCATTTCTCTTTCTCGTTGTACCTCAATATCGACTCTAGCTTCAGGCCTGTGGGCTTCAGTTTCAAGCATAGGTTGGTCCAGTTCAACATCATCCTTAAAATTTCTTAACACATTAACTACTTCTTCTGTATCTCCAACCTCCTCACTTATTTCATAAGAAACAAGTGGCTTTATCTCTTGTGTCTTTTATTTTTCAGAAGGTGGTTGTTTAGGAGGTGATCTTGGAGAATAATGACATACTAAAACAGTATCCAAAGTTAGTTCTATAATTAGAATACCACTCGGCATTTTGGGACACAATTTGGCAAGTCTACTTGTATCTGTTGCAGTCTTATATAATTCATGGAACTTATCAATTATCATATCAATCATCTTGATAGGATATGCTTCCTCTACGAAATAACCCAAGAAATCACTATGCTTCATATTTCCTTCTTCCTCAATCCTTTTCATAAGTTCCCATTTTCTCCTCCTATCAAATACCTATTGAGGAGTGAAACAATTTCTGATTACATCTTCTTCATAGAATCTGGTGAGTAACCATAGGCTTGGTAAGGATGGTGTGTCTTACAAAATTCATGTGACCCTCAGGGTCAAAAGCTCTTTCCTTTCTAGGCTGCAAAGAGTACCTTGATTTTAGATAATTCTACAACTCTTCAAGTGTATCAGATCCCACTGATAGTTCCCAACATGTCAAATTGGGTACAAATGTACCCTTCCTTTATTTACTAGTGACATCCTTTTCCATCCATAAAATCTTCCGTGTGAACTCTAAAATGGATAATCAAAGGGGGACAAACTTTGGTAGTATATGTGGGGCATGTGAGCATCCATAAATCCTAATTATTGTGTTATCTAGTAGAAAAAACCAATCACTGAAGTTATGAGTATGGCCTTGCTCAGGTTTCAAAGCCAAAGGTCTTAACAATTGTAGAACAAGTGTGTGTAGTCTTGGTGGTTGGTGGCCAAGAAATCTCATAATTTTGTACACAAACTCATCATGGAATATCACATAATTTCTGACATCTGTTGTCCCATGTATAATACCATAGTTGCACTAGCTACAAATTCCCCTACTTTTCAATCTGACCCAAACACATCATTTTGCTCCATCTATCTTTATTCTAGTATAATATTAGGTAGCACAACAAAGAATATTTCCTAAATGTTATGGGGTCTCTATTTTCTCTAACTTGTAGAAATGTTTCATGTAATGCTTTCTCAAGATATGAGGAAAAATCATATTCAATGTTCATCTTAGGGTTTTGGATCCTCATATTTGTAGGAGTTTATGGTGTACTCCTCAAACACCCCAGAATCAACTACAAGACAAAATAGCTTCCACAAGAGAGAAATGGCAGACATATTATGCTTTCATTAATATTGAAGAATTCCAAATTGAATATGGAAAAGTACCTATGAAGCCTTGCTTATATAGGCAAGGTTGTGAAAATACATCCAAGAGGGGCATTAACTCCTATTACCCATAAAAGGTGGGAGGTTATCACCTACTTAGTAAATGACAAAACATGTGGCATAACCTCCTTAGGTGAAGACAAAAAGAGGTGGCACATAAATCCAAAAGAGGGTGAGAAACCCAACTACCACATAACCTACCTAGGTAAAAATAGAATAGTGGTTATGAGAAGTGGCACAACAAGCCAAAAGAGGATGTGTAACTCAACTACCCATGTGTGGGGAGAGAGTGACGCTTGTAGCTATTGCATTTTTCCACATGTCCTCATATTACCACATCTAATAAACCTAAGCAAGCTTAAATAATCTGTAGGAAAAATAAATATTCCCTAACATAAGGAAATTAAAAAACCTACACTAACACCCCCTCTTAAGTGTAGCTTAGGTGGGTGAAAAGACACAAAGATGCAAATATGGGTCCTGACTACTAGGCCATGCTAGGTACCCATGTACATGCAATTCAAATGAAATATTTCACAAACAAATAAAAGTAGAAAACTCAGTGGGACAAAACTCCTACCCAAAAGAGAGATGAAATACAATAATGATATCCATTACAAATTCAATCAATCTCTATCCTATAGAGGATGATAAGAGAGATCATACAACCCCCCATAAGAGATAATCTACTACAAGAAGAAGCATTGGAAGTACACTGTGAGTAACACTGGAATCTTGAATGTGACAAGCAAGGGAAGATACTTCTATTTGCTAGAAACCATATTAGAGTCACTCAAGGACTCAAGTCAGAATCATGAAAAGCAATAGTAGACTTGATGCCAAGGAACACTGGAAAACTCACAAACTAGTACATCTCTAGAATCTATGAAGCAACAGTTGATTGAAAGATGATTTGGAACTAAACTGAAGTGCAAAGATCAAATAATGCAAACCTAATGCACACAAACAAGAAAATAGTGCATGCATTGATGAATATTCACATCTTCCTCCATGATGAAAAATAACTTAAAATTTGTCTAGATGATAAAATCTAAAAAAATTATCTACACCACTATGAAGTTCCCGAAACTAGCTTTCCATCAATATCTTGTTTTCCAAAAAATGACACCTGAGGCAAAAGTTATGCAATTTTGAAAAAAGTTAAAAAATCTTCATATGAAAAACGACTCATGCCTTTTTTGAGTTGATTTATGAAAAAATTATGAACTTTTTGCAAAATGTAATGACTACCCAGATGCTTTTTCAATGCTAGGAATAAAACCCAGAAATTATTTTTCCTACAAATGAGTGGAAGCAAGATTTCTGAAGAAAAAATGAAAATGGCTCCAATAAAAATGACTTGCATAAAACCCTTGCAGATTTGACAAAATATGTCAGATTTTGATGAAATGAAAGTCAGTTTTGACTTTCTCTAATGCCTTGGATTAAATGGAGAGGTTCTCCAGACCCCAACTTGCACCCAACAAAAATTTCATTCCAAGATTGACCCCCCTAATCTCGGAAGAAGTCTGCAGCACTGAAGCTCTCATACCATGTAGGAGTTTATGGTGTACTCCTCAAACACCACAGAATCACATGCAAGACAAAATGGCTTCCACAAGAGAGAAATGGAAGAAATATTATGCTATCATTAAGATGCAAGAATGCCAAATTTAATATGGCAAAGTACATATGAAGCCTTGCTTATATAGGCAAGGTGGTGAAAATACATCCAAGAGGTGCATTAACTCCTACTACCCATAAAAGGTGGGAGGTTATCACCTACTTAGTAAATGACAAAACATGTGGCATAACCTCCTTAGGTGAAGACAAAAAGGAGGTGGCACATAAATCCAAAAGAGGGTGAGAAACCCAACTACCACATAGCCTACCTAGGTAAAAACAAAATAGTGGTTATGAGAGGTGGCACAACAAGCCAAAAGAGGATGTGTAACTCAACTACCCATGTGTGGGGAGAGAGTGCCACTTGTAGTTGTTGTATTTTTCCACATGTCCTCATATTACCACATCTAATAAACCTAAGCAAGCTTAAATAATATGTGTTGAAAAAATAAATATTCCCTAACATAAGGAAATTAAAAAACCTACACTAACAATATCCATCATTAAACTAGCTGGCATTCGCTCTTCTGCATCTATCCCAAGTACTTGATGGAGAGCAAAGTAGGTTCTCTTGAAATATAATTGGAAATCTGAGACTTCAAATAGTTCAATAGAAAAAGGGGATATAGGAGTCACCCTGTTGTTCACACCCCTTTTCATGTAAATGGGGACTTCATCACTTCTATGGGTTTTCCTCAATCGAGTATAATCTTCTTTACTTTTTTGAAAATCAATTTTAGTCTGGTCTTGTTTATTTAGGTCAAAACATTCAATGATGGTTGCTTTAGTCAACACTACTAATGATGAACCATCTAGAAATCTCATAGACCTAGTAGCAGTATGATAAATCTGAGCCAATACTCTAATGAACTCTACATCTATAAATTTTTTTGGGACAATTAACTTGGCAAAATCTAATGCCCATGGATTTGATACCAGAATCTTGCCCTCCCTATTTTCATAAAAGTACTAGAATAGTTCCCACTTGGAGATAGGGATAAAGGAATCTCTACAACCCTAAGCCACATCATTAAAAACATTCTTAAATCCCCTCTCAATTGTTTCAGGGAGTATGTCCATGATAGACTGGCGTAAGGACCTCTTTTTGACCTTAGATTCTTCATTTTTAGCTTGAGGTTCTTTCTTCTTGGGTGGCATGATGTGATTTTTAGTTTTAGGTTCTTTCTTCTTGGGCGGCATGATGTTTAACTATCTTACTTCTGCTAGTGTATCTAAAAGGCAGAATTCCAAACAATCTTATACTCATAAAAATTAATTCACAATTTAACTATCTTACTTCTCCTATACTTCTGAAATGTAGAATTCCAAACAATCTTGTACTTGTAAAACTTAAGTCACAAGAGTTTTGTGCACTTACTCAGGTTATAATGGTTGCAGAGCTTAACCTCCTCAAACTCCTAGCTCCCTGCACAATAATTTTTGCAAATGAGTGCAAAGAGAATGTCAAAATCTTGGTTTAATGGATTCTAAGCTCAGGCATGTCAACATTAATATCAACCTTATGCCAAATATTTTGCTCGTAGTTTGAGTTTGAACTTGCACCATTAATTTTACAAGATCAGACAGTTGATGTGATTCATGCATTTAATACTGCTTTATTACCACCACTTTCTATAATTGTCATAGGATAGAGGGGTATAAACCACTATACGTCATGCTTCTTTGTATTTCACCGTAGGGTAGTGGAATCCTTACCTCTATACGGAAAGCTTGACTTGTTTAACCCATGGTACTATGGTTTACATTAACAGTTCCTTACCTCTATACCACAAGCTTGACTTTTTTAACCTGTGATACTGTGGTTTACATTAACAGTTACCACCATATTGCATGCTTCATCACATCCTTCTATGGTATAGTGGTTCATACCACCCTACTGTATGCCTTTATGATCTTCCTTGTGAGATGGGTTATTCCCCACTATACTGCACCCTTCATTTTTCCTTCTCATGGTATGGTAGTTTATGATGTATTTAAAATCTCTCATACCACCCAACTGTTTCCTCATCATAATACTTCCACGGTATGGCGGTAAACATCTCCATGTTGTCTATTACACATCGCTAGCTCGCCAAGGGTTTAGATTACTGCCACGAGATCATGGTAAGAGACTGTTAAGGCATTTTGAATATTTTTAGCTAGACATGTTTTTGCTTAAGTATATATATGATGAATTTTTAGTATGTTCAATAAAAAATAATAAGGAATATAAGGGTCAAGGCTCGGGTCATGGAGGTCAAGGTTAATTGTGATGATGTGACTAGGAAAAATTTTAAGGTTCTAACACACCTCATGATGAACTAGACTATTTTTTTCCTTCATCCTACTTGTGTTATGTTTTTATGAGTTCTTCTCTTGTGAATATATCCTTAAGGAAAAATTATCTGATACCTATAATTGTAAACATCTTCTTGGTCTTTGAATGTAAATTCTTTTTAATCTATAGACTAAATTTTATTGTAAGTTTCCATTTGCAGTTATTAACGGATTGGAAAGTCAATAGTTATCAACTTATGAACTCAATAAATTTTTACTGATTCAATTTGTTGATTTATACATCATTATTTATCTAGACTTCAGGAAATGAAGACAAGGACTGAAAGGTGTAAATTAGATGATAGTGATCATAATGTTCAAATTCCAGAGACAGAATATGAGTGTGCACATACTAAAAAAGTGGCCAAGAATAATGAATATCTTTTGAGTCTTGGTTTGAAAAGGAAATTTGTAAATCCACTAAGTATTATATCATTTGTTTAATAGTGTTTAATCAAATTTTATAGGCAAGAGATTTATGTATATAAGACATAATATGATATATATTTTTTGTTTTATAGGAAACAAAAAGAGTGCAAAGAAAATGTGGAGAAAAAATAAAAGAAGAAAAATGATACAATGTCACCATCTCATAGAAGCCAATGCTTTTGTGAGTCAACAAATGTAGTTGGTGAAAATGATAGATGATTTGTAGCCTAGTATAGCACATGGTGATATGCAGCCTAATATAGCACATGGTCATGTGCAACTTGATATAGCACATGGTGATGTCCAACCTTATATAGCACATGGTGATGTGCAACATTGTGATGATCTCTTAGGACTAATTCTAAGAGAGATTATTGAAAAACATTAGGGAAAAGGAACAATAGGTCTGTAGATGCTTTTTTCAACATTAAAGGATGTGTTCAATAATGTGGAATCCATAGAGACTGGTACTGATCTACCTACTCATGTCACACCTGATGTGGCCAAGGAGCATGAAGTTTCAATTAATGAAAGTCATGAAGAGAGACTGGTTGCATCTATTGTGCCTCAGAGTGCACCTGTTGCATATAGAACTTTTGATGGAGCTAGTGGATCAACCAAAAATATTGGTAGTGGTAATTTAATAGATGTGGATGCTTTTGTCAAAAGAAAAATATTGAGTCAAGATTCGTATAGATTTACTGAGAGGAATGCAAAAGAAAGAAAACTAGAAGGAAAGAAACCATTCTTGCTTGAAGTATCAAGAGATGGTGAGCCCATTGGGCCAAATGTTGCAAAGTAGGTCACTAGTTGGGTGTAAAACATAGGGCCCATTTGGATATTTGCAAATCAAATTTTACAGATCAAGATCCACGAGCTATGGAAAATGTTATACAAAAAATAGAAAATGCTTTTGAGACTACTAGTGGACAAATCTCTAGAAAATATTACAAGCAAAGGATGAGAGTTTTGATGAACAATTATAGATACATGTGCAGAAAATCAATCATGTTGGGAAAAGAGAGGTTCAACTCTAGTCTATCTCCCAAAGAGTGGGAGGAATGGAGAGAAAGTATGCATTCTCAAGAACATTTGGTAAAGAGTAACATAGGCAAGAGAGCAAGAGATAATGTGAGGGCTGGATATACATTTGGTTGAGGTGGGTTGCATGCCAAAATGGACAAATTTGTAGTAAGTGTATGGCTTTTTGGTTCAATTTACATTGTGTTATTTATTTCATTTTTTTATTGAATTAACTATAGGTTGAAATTGACATTGTATTTTAGGTGGAAAATAGTAATAGAGAAGTAGGTGTAGTAGATATTTTCAATTATATGGCAACACTAGATGCTAGTAAATCTAAGAGTAGGATGAAGTAGAAATCTAGTTCGTCAATAGAGATTTCACAACCATCTGTTTAATGTCCAGTAGGAGCCTTTGTAGATCATGTCAACTCATATGAACAAGGGTACCAAAAGGTAATGAGTTGCATATTAGGTCTCATTCAACAAGTTTCATAGTTGGTTGAAACCATTAACCCTATCGTTTCTACATGGAATGAGTATAAATCCATGGATTTAGATGAGGTAAGAGGCTCTATTGATCTCATTTCTTCTTGTTTGGAAGTTCTATATACAAATGCCTCTTAATATCTAGATTATTGAAATTTGAGCGTAGGAGAATCCAACCCAGTTTCTTTATTGTTGGAATGATCCAAAAAATGTTCTTTTGGACAAATTTATAGCTTGCATTCTTTACTTGACTATTGAATGATTTGTATATTTTTTTGCATGATGGTTACACCACATGTAGAGTGATTTTTGCAAATAAATAGGAAAATAAAAATGCCTTTAGGGTGTCAACAGAGTTTTTGATATTGATAGTGATGAAATGGACAAGAATGCACAACATAGTCATTGTAGTTGTCTTGAAGTTGAGGTAATTAATATAATAGTTGTTAGTTATCTCCCAATGTTTTTTCATTCTTTATGCTTAAAATATTCTTTTGGACAAAAAATTATAGCTTTTACATTCTTTACTTGACTTATATTAATTTCTGCATGATGATTAAACCACATGATGTAGAACAATTATATTGAAGAAGGACAAAAAGAAAAAGGCCCTTTCAATAGAACTCTCTACAAAGTTGTACAACTTAATGTCTACAATGGCATTGATAGTGGTTATGATGATGAACTCAATGAGCATGCACATGATATTCATAGTGGTAGTCATGCTAAACTCAAGGTGAGTGCTATGAAACCACATGCAAGTAAGTACTATTCAAGTAAGTAATGGTTGTTTTATTCTGTAAATAAGGGTAATCATTACCTATTTGATATAAGTTGGATGTTAGAATAGTACTGAAGTGTAATTATCTAGTATAAATAGATTATGGAATTAAGGGAGAACATATCTTACATATGGAAGCTTAGACCTTAGTTGTAATAGAGTGTTCAATAAAAACACATACAAAAATTGATTTGTTCCAAGACATAAGACATTACATAAAACTATCAAAAATAGTATAATGTGTGTTTTATATCTCAATATAATGTGTATTTTTTTGTTTTTGCAAACATTTATTGACAAAATACAAGAAGGGGATACAATTGAGGTGTTGGATTTGCATGGTGGTGGTGGTGTGAGCATTGGGCAAATTCACTCACTATCTATTGTGCATGGATTCAAATTGAAAGGAACGGGAGATGCAAATGTATGTATTTTGTAGGTCTCAAGTAACATACCCATTCCTCATGGAGAAAAAATGGATGGAGTTATCCGCCTGAAAGAGAAAGTAGGGACCTTCGCATGGTGGCCACTAAAATATTTGAAAAAAATTATAGAGAGTTAGCCATAAGTGTAGAAGAGAAAAAAAAGGGTTAGTAGTAGTAGAGTGTGGAGAGTGAAGTTGTAGATAGAGAATGCACTGAGCCTGAATAAGTTGAAGCCAAACAAAAACCAAAAAATCTAATTTGGGTGTATATTCTGTGAGTAAAACACAATTTTTTTTATCTTACTGCACTTGTAATGCAAAACCCCTTGATTATGTTTTTCTCTTTTTTTTGGGTTCCTCTCATTCAAACTTGTGCATTATAGAAGATGGGATAAGTTGTTGTGTAAGCATTAGACACTAAGAACATGGATGTAGAAAAAGAAGTAAATACAAAGCAGATAAAGAGGTGTAGAGAAGAGAAAAAGTTGTAGAGAGTGCAACATACATGTATGTGCAGTTGCAAATAAGTTGCAACATAGAATTGTCATAAAAATTGTAATATCTTGCATAACAAAAAAAAGGCATTGTAACTCAGTTTTCTCAGCGATAGGATTGAGAAAAACACTTTGTAACAGTACATTTTTCAAAGCAAAGACAAATTTTTGTCTTGTATCTACTGTAAGAACATGTTTTATCAATATACAATTTTAGTATTTTTCCTTGTTAATATATGTTTCATTATGTGCAAATGAATGATTGATTATGTTTTTATATGTTTAAACCTCAATTAAAGCATTGTCTCATTTCCAGCACTTATAGGTAGAAATTGGTGAAAAAAAAAATTAAATAAACTACCAATTGACTAAATATACTACCAACTAATAGAAATCAGTGTTAATAAATATGACTAAATATAATGATTATGCAATTAATAAGCAATGTATCAATATACCTAACAGTTGATAGAAATCAATGAGCAAAAAAAATTAAATAAACTACCAAATTGATCAAAATGATGATTTAAATTAATGACTAAATACACTACCAATGGATGGAAATCAGTGAATAAAAATGACTCAATAAGTGACAAGTTAACATCAATCAATGATTAAATTAATGAAAAAATATACCAGTGAATACAAAAATGACTTAATAAGTGACCAATTTAAAACATTCAATGACTATATTACACATTTCCAAATCAATCAAATTAATGACTACATTAACGACCAAATCAATCAATTAGATGACTAAAATAACTCGCAAGTTGGTCACTCAGATGACTAAACCAATGACTAAATCGATCAATTGGGAAACTAAATTAATCACCAAAATTGATCAACCAAATGACTAAAAATAGTTTATTCATCAATTTAGTCGCGTTATAAATGACTGGCAATAAACTACTACTGGCCATACGACCATGTTCAATCATTTATAAGCAGTTTTTAGTAGTTTTTTAGTCACATGTTGTTTTTGTACTAGTGTATTACTCCATTGGTCTTTCATTTCTTGCAAAGAAATCAAACTCACACTTGGTGAAGCCTCTTTACTAATTAATTCAACAATAATCCCTTTCGTGATCTTTCTTTCCTCAAACAAATCTTGTTGGGCACATTACAATATTCTTCTATGTTCCATGAGGACTTATGTTTTGAAGATCAAAATATTCATACACTTATCAAGGAATTCAAAATCTTGGTCTTCCAGAATATCATACTCAATTACATCTTCCTTAGGTAGCCTCTTCAATATTCTCAATTTCTTCATATGCTCAGAATATTTATCCTCTTCTCTTCCAAGTAACTTGATATATCCACCTAGGGACTTAATTAGGTCACCTACCTCCTTATAAATTTTTGAAACAACAATGAAAAGCTCCTATGTATCCTTCTTAAGAAGGTCAATCCATTTCTCCATCATTTGGGATCTTGATCTCCTTATTTCAGTCAACTCATCTACCATTTGATGACTCATTAAAACAAGAATTTCTGATGGTGTTGACTATTTAGGAGTGGATGCAATTAGTTCCTTCATAAAACCTTTCATTTGCCCTACCTTAGCTTTTAGCTCATCCTTGGCCTGCTTATCTTTGATGATTCATGACTTGGTAGTGGTAGCCACAATGTCAATTAGATTTATCTATTGATTTCTAGTTTGTTTGCCAAGATTGATAGTGTTTATTTGATAATATGTAGCTTGGAGCTCCCTGTCATCTTTATCAACTATTTGGGTAGCAATGTCTACTACCAAGTATCCATCATCAGTAATCCTTATAAATTGAATAGCATGAGGCTTCCTTTTTGGCTTCACTTTGTCTATTTCCTTTACCATTTCATTCCATGTTACAAGTTGGGACTGAACTTCTTGTTTTTTCTCCAAATTCAATTTTAACCACATAGGAGCAACTAGTTGAGTTGTTACCTATTGGGTATTGGGAGCTATTGATGAAGGAGATGTAGAAGAAACTACCTCCACAGTTTGCTTAGAAGTCTTTCACAACTCCTCTTGTTCCCTCTGCAACCTTTCATGTTCCATTTTCTCATTCTAAGCTCTAATTTCTTCTATCTTTCTCATCTCTTCTTCCTTTTGTGCAACCTCCTCTTCATCTCTTAACCTCTACTATTCTAAATCCTTTCCACATAGTTCCTCTTTTGCTACTTTCTCTCACTCAAATTTCTCCTTCTGCTCCAACTCTTTTGCAATAGATTCTTCTTCAGCCTTCTTTTGTGCCTTAGTATATTCCTTCTCCTGAGTTAGTTCTTCAACTTTCTTTCTTTGTCCTTATTCAATTAACTCTCCAACATCTTTCTTTTAGCAACTTCCAATATTTCCTTTTTTTCATCTTCAGTTAAAACATCATTAATTGTAGCCTCATCCCAAAGGCTTCCTAGTTCAAACCCAATGTCTTCTTCTCTAGGTTCCTCCTTAGCCTTCTCCAGATATTCTTCCCATTTTTTCTCTTTCTTCTTCCTGAGATGGAGTTTTCTTAGAGTCTAAGGGGATAGGTGAATCTATTACATCAATCATAGGAGGCATCTCTTCTTCACCAGTTGTTTCTTCTGAAGTTGATGGTGAAGTTGGATGAGTATCCTTAGTTTGCATAGGCATAGTAGAAGGTCCTTCTTCAGAAGCTTGTTCTCTAGGGTACATAGTTGCTATGGGTGTAGCACCAAGACCTAAAATAACCCCTACAACAATAGCAAAATAATTAACTTTATCTTTTTCTAAAGCTTCAATGACCTACTTCATTGAAATTTCCTCCTCTATCAGGGCAAGTTCTTCTGTGGTTGCAACGGTTTTCTTCAATGTTTTATATTGTCTTGTTTCAATAGAGGAAGTAGGTTCACTAATAGAATCCTTCTTCCTTGAAGCCTTAACCCTTGGTTTCTTTAAATAGAGATTAATCCCTTTCACACTTCTATGAACCAAAACTTGTGACACCTTACGAATATTGGTCTCCTCCTTCTCCATCCAATTGATTGGCTCCAGATCCTTGGTAGCCACTTTATCCATTTCATAGCGGGGATCAAGAGTGATCCCATCATTAGTGGTGCCTTTTGGTATATCCTTTGCAACCTCCAAATCCTTCATTTGGGGAATTTTCAATCTTTCATATCCCCTTTTCCTTACTTCAAACTAATCTTGTAGGTTGGCCCAAAATTCCTCCAAAAGTGGCTGATGATTGGGAAATTGTGCAGCATATATACCATACATTTTCTTTTTAGGATCAAAATCCTTCCTAGATGTATGATGTTTAAGATTCATTGAATGGAACTATTTTGTTGCTATCTTAACTGCTATTGAAGAGGAACAAGAATAAAACCCTAATTGCATTGGGAATGGGTGACAACTAGCCTTGTGCTATGCAGAGAATAACATTCACCTTAGCGGCTTGGCAAGAAAAATCCATCAAGACCCATCTGTCCCTGCAACACCTTGGAAATTTGAAAGGGTTCCTATCATATCTGAATAGTCTAAAATAGGTGGATCTAGGGTATTGGATAAACTATTATTCCCATTCTTCAATAAACTCCATTGCCTCTTAGGACAATCTGAAACTATCATTGACCCTTTTGAAATGCTTCTCTGTTGTGTTCAAATCTAGTTGATCATAGTATTCCCACACTTTCTTATTATTTGGGCCCTCATCCATGATTCTTCAGTAGTTAAACTAAGAAACTATCCCATCCTTGCGGCACAATATATCACATACGAAGACATATAGAAAGTCTTGGTTTCTTCTACTTTCAATAATTGATCATGGATGTTATCTGAGATTATATGTCCCCAATACAAATATTTTTTCCAATCTAGGATTAATTTAATGAATGGAAACATCCAATGCTCAAAAATATGAGACTCTTCTTTTTCAAATACCCTTGTCAATAGTGTAATCATATCACCAATGTCTTCAGAAAAATATGACCTCTTTGGCTTAGGTGGCATCTTCTTTACTGATTTCTTCCCTATCTTGAGCCACCTTTTATTAATAAATATTTTGTTCCCATCCTCATTTGTTTCCCACCATTCAAGTACCCCAGCTTCAGAAATAATCTTTGGGTTAGGGTGAGGAGGATCAAAAACTTGTCTAATCATTGTTGGGGTCAAATCAATGATCACATTGCCTTGAGAATCAATACACTACCTCTGAGTTGGATTATAAGTTTGTGCAAAAGTTAAAATGAACTCAAGATACACTACATCTGAATTGGATTATAAGTTTGTGCAACAATTAAAATGAACTCAAGACATTGCACAACAATAGGGAAAGTAGCCACATGGGCTAACCTAGAGTCTACAATTCTCTTTTCCCTTGGGGAAGCATCTTCTAAAAAACATCATAAAACTGCTTCAAATCAATGTGACCCACCAATGTGTCTGTAATATTCATTGAATTTGAATTGAATTTGAATGGTATTGTGGTTCCTTGGAACTTATACTTCATGGTAATAGGAACCTTCTCTGGTTTTATCCTTTTGATGTTCCTTCACTAGTAACTTCTTCTGAATTAGACATTTGTTAATCACCTACAATACTGACCATTATCAAACAAAAAGGAGAAAAGTGAGGAGCAACTTAGCACAAGCATTCATATTAATCCCCATTTATTTAAGAAGGATTTCCATTTTACCAGTTAACTCAACATTTTAGGGTTTCAGGTTCAGGACAAAACTAAGAACTTGACCATTCTAAGCATAATAATGAACTATGTCAAAATTTGAGATCGGGTCTTGATTCAACACCTATACCCATAGTGAAGAGAATGTTTCATTTTCATTCCATGATCCGATCCCACAATGTATTCAAAAATTGGGATCAGGTCTTCACTAAACAGTGACACTCAACAAATAGAGTCAACAAAGGGTTGTCTTCGAGTTCCAATCCCAATGGAATGTTAGAAGTCAGAATTAGGTTATGATATGGAACTAGACCCAAAAGAGTGCATAAGCTTGGGTAACGTCCTGAGTTATGATCCTGACAATAGTGCAGGAATCAGAATCTGGAAATGGTTTAGGATTGGGCCCCTTAGGAATAAACAATTTTCAGTAGCATTCTCACATTGTGTCAAAAGTCAAAATCAAGATGGAACTAAATGGTGGAACCTAAATCTCTATTAAAGGTTTTGTGTTTGTTCGAAACTCAATCCCAATGGTAATGCAAGGATCAGAACTAGGACAATGATGGATGCATTATCAAAACCTTTAAATATTTTGAAGTTAGGATTGGAACATGGTTTGAAAGCTAGCCTAAATGATGATTTAAGCATAAAGTTCAATTCTAAATCCTAAATCTGACAGAGTGTCAGGAATCAGGATCCAAGCATTCAACAAAATACCAAGGCATCCAAATAGATATAACTGAATCTTTAAATGTGCCCTTGGGATTGAATTATGATTCATGATGGTCCAAATTTCAAAATTTATCAAATCCAATACAAATCCCAAAACAAACAAAAACCCAAAATAGAACAAAGACAAATGAACCAAAGGGTTTGAGAATGAAGAAAAGCACACCAAAAGGGTGCTAAGAAAAACATAAAATAAACCAAAACAAACAAGCAAGAAATACAAAAACATAAATAAAACAAACACAAGCAAGCTAAAAACAAAATAAAAACTAGGAAAATACGCCTACCTCCAAACAGAACTAAAAATCTGATAGAAAAAGTAAGAAATCAAAATGCAACCTCAAACCCTAACTCTCAATGCTACTGTGGTTCATTTCGTCAAACTGTTCAAGCCAAACTGAATGAAAACTAAGGAGCGGCAAGAAAAAAACTCGCTCACACATACAAACGAGTGTCCATAAATGCAGGTAGATTGGGCCTTAGGACCGAGGTGGGAGTCATAAATGCACCATCATAAGAATGAAGACAAGTGGGAGTCAGGATTGATTCACAACACGACACCAAACTTTCAATGAGTGCAAAGTTCAAGCGAAGGTCTGAAATTTGAATCCCAACAAACCAAGAAAAATGTGGGAATTGAAATCAGGATGAAACGTGGAACAAGGACATTGGAAAAATTCTTGGTTCTAGTTCTAGTCTGAAGTCTGATTCCAAAAGAAATAAAGTCAAAAATTGGGATTGAGATGGAAATAAGAACAAGAAAAAGTTCTTGGTTTCGATTCAATTCTGATGTTTTATTTTGACACAAGCAATAATGCACAAGGAAGAAAAGTGGAAGTCAAGATTGGAATGAAAATAGGAACTTACACTTTTAAGGGTGTAAGGTGATGGTTCTGATCTGAAACCCAAATCTGATAAAACAAAGAAAACACAAGGAAAAGCATCGGAATGGACATCAGAACAAAAACAATAACTCAAACTTTAAAAAGTACCAAGTGTGAGTGTTAGTCTGAAACCCGAACCTGAAAAACAAAGGAAAACAAGAACTTAGGAGAAAAAAATACTTCAAAATCCCAAACAAGAACACCAAAGACAAAAACAACAAAATGAGGTGGTTATGCAAGGCATAAAAATAGGGAATCCATCGTGACCTTTTGTCCATTTGGGACTTGATGTACTTCAAAAAATTCTCCATTTGGTTTATCCATGTTAGAGGATCCTTCCCATCAAACTTGTGCATATCCTCATTTGCAAACAAATTCCTAGATCCCATAGGAGTATTAAAATTTGTGTCAATATTAGCTAACCTGGAAGTTTCACCTTGGTTGCTTAAGAACTCCTTTCTTGGTTTATTCATATAGGTGCTTAAAATGTTTCTTATATATGATATATCTCCTCTTAGGTCACACATATCCATCTTCATTAAGGAAATGTATTCCTTGACCTTACTGATTTCTTCATTAGGATTAATATCCTCTATTGTTACCCCATCCTTATCAGGAGTCTTCTGTGGTGTGACAACATTCTTTTTACCCCTTATTGTAGGCCTCATCATGATGGGAACCAATAATTTTGAAATAAATCACACAAATGAAACTTAAATTCTCTAAAAAAATTAAAGTACTTTACTAGGGCCAAATTACCTCTCACCTAGAAAAATATCCAAGAAATAAGCAGATTTGCAACATTGAGAGTGATATTTGTGGAAACCCTAATTTTGTAATAACTCACTTATTTCTTCTTAAATTTCTCCAATTTTTTAAATTTTGGGTTCCTTTTGTATGTATTTAAAACCTTAATAAAAATCATGCTCCAATTCTACAGTATGTGATAGATATGCAGATTCTAAATAAATTGTGTAGAAACCCTAATTCTACAATAATTCACTCAATTT
This sequence comes from Sequoia sempervirens, assembly GCA_007258455.2. NCBI lineage: Eukaryota > Viridiplantae > Streptophyta > Pinopsida > Cupressales > Cupressaceae > Sequoia > Sequoia sempervirens. The sequence goes on along the minus strand of VDFB02271358.1, from coordinate 1,124,431,424 downwards.
TGCTCCAATTCCTTTGAAATCTATACTGTAGCTTCTTTAATATGGTCTTTAAAAATCCTTTAAAATTTAGAGATTTTTTTTCCAAAATCTAAAAGATATTCTCTTACAAAAATTGCCTTCAATATTGAGAAAATACCTTGCCTCTACGGTGCCAAGATCATGCTCTGATACCACTTGTAATGAAACAAATTGCATAATAGAAGAAGATGATATGAAATATGCTGCAAATAATTGATAATAACTGAGAATAACAAGCCAATTTGAGGGGGGAAACCTCAAAATATCTCCAATAAGAACATAATTCACCATTTGATGATGAAATAAGACTCACAACCTCCTATATATACCTATTTATGCCTAGGATATCACCTAGGCAGACTTAGACACCCCTATATAAGCCCTAGGCTGACCTAACTAACTAAACAATAATATTATAATGATAACATGACTTAATTAGGAGTTAATATAGCCACAAGCTAACTATTCATAACCCGATGTACACAAATATTTTTCTTGTCTAAATTACGAACTCCCAGATGAATAAATGATTTAGAGAGGGCCCTAGTTTGATTTAATCCTTGTGCTCAACATTAATATCCCCTGATGTTCCTAGTTGTTATCCATCTTTCTTATTCACATTTTTTTCATTCCATGCATCCATCGGTGGTTGATCATTTGCTCTCAAAGTGTACCATAGATTTGCTACTAAAAAATATATAATACTATGCATCTCTTTGATGCCCCCTTGGAAAGGTTTTTGAACTCCTTATATATCCTTGAGGGGCTTGATACGAGGAGTCATGTCTCTTCCATCAACTAATTGTATCCATTGAGTATAGTGTTTCCTTTGAGGTTTTTTTTTATTGTGGCCTTATTTACTTATCTAATTACTTAATTAGCATCACTCTACACTAAAGTATCACTACCTCTAGTCGATTGTCTTCTACATTAGACTTAAGACTTCCTCTGATTTTTTTTATTGAGTTTTACCAAAGATAATCACTATATATTAGAAGCCATGATCATCATATCATATGGAAACCAAATTTTCTAATGATTAGGTATTAAATAGATCACTTGGAAAGGTAAATAGATTGAGGTTGATTCACCACTTACAATGCATATTTAGTATTTGATTTTATTACACATCTCAATATTTATGAATTTTTTATTTTTCCTTCACTAAATTTTTTAGATGTCCTATTTGATTATGATTTAATGGTAAAAAATATCTTTTGGGGGTTAACTTAATGTTATTGTGAAGATTTAATACCAACCTTATCAAAATATGTTCCATGTTTACGTATAGTTTAAATGATTATTGTAAGTGTGAAATAAGTAAATAAGTAAAACAACTAAAAACACTTCTTAATGAAACATTATAACAAGATTTAATAGCCATTAACTAATTTAAAGCACATAAAACTTGAAAGCATCTCATTGTTTCATATTTCCAAAGATTTATCAAGTCATAGAGGGCTCTCAAATTGGTAAGTAGTGTTACTGTTAAAAGGTCAATCTAGAGAATGGAGTGATGCTAAATGAAATGATGTACTCCTATATTGTGATTTCTAGATGATATTGATGCTACTGTAAACTATGCTGACATGAAACTATGATGGAAAGAAGCTATGGTAAAACTATGATGCAATCATGATATTGATTCTATAGATGCTATGATTGCTATGATGCTATGATTGCTTTTCTTGTAGAGTAATTTTGCACAAAATATGAGAGATTCTGGATCCATTTCCTAGTTTAGAAGGATGTATATATAGATTTCATAGAAGCACATTGTGATGGGGCAGCAAAAGAAGGGCTTGGATTCAATATGGAGATTTGAATGGTGAGAGATTGAGAAGCTTGAGCTGATTATGGGAATGGTTTCTCCCCATGAAAACATCAAGCCAGATGATAAGAAGAATCAGAGGAATGAGATTGAGAGGATTTCCTGCAAATTTGTGTCTACAACTTTCTTATGAATACCAGTTGAATTAAATTGGATATTTGATGTCCAATTTGGTAGGTGAGTGAATAGAGGAAAAATTCCTTTATTCCTTTATTTGAATAATTTGATTTCTTCAAATTAGTAAAAGGGAATAAATAACTTAATAAAACAAAATATAGAATTATTTTATTAAATAAATATAGAAGGGATATGATAATTAATCAACAAAGTTTTTAACCTTGTTTAATTAATTAGTATTGAATAATATGATAATTAAATAACACAAACTATTGAAGTTGTATATTTAATTAAAATTGAAGAATAGGAGAATGAACTATAAATAAATATTTCTATTTATTTAATAGTAGATTAAATAAAGGTTAATTAATCAAATAAATCATATTTAATTAATTATATTCTCCAGACCATTTTTAGATGTATACATTTTCCCCCTCTTTGAAGTGATGTGTTTACACATTTCTTCAAAGAAAATTTTGTTGTTGCTGCTAGTATCGATGAAAAAAATTTCAGTATGCCCTAGACATTGATTTTCAGGTGATAATGGATATATGCTCCCTTGAGAAATAAATTGATGAATATTTGATTTTTTTGAATTTTTTTGAATTTTTTCAAATTTTTATGATTTTTTCATGATGTGATGATGATTCGATGAATATTTTATGGTGAAATAATTTATCTCCTAATTAAAATGTAGAAATTTGCCCCTAGATGAATTTGTATTAATCTCCCCTTAAAAAAAATTAACTAACCCCATAAAAATCCCACCAAAAATAACCTATAATAGGTCAAAAAGGTAATTTTCAAAGTCATTTTTGCATTTGAATTTTGAAAATTTGAGAGAGTAATTTGACCAACTTGGAGCAAGATGAAAATCCCCTATCACACTCACCAGTTCAAGTGTGTGCGACATCACCAGCATCCGACCGCCTATGGACCTCTGGTATGTACCCTTGAACTCCCTCGTGTTTTGTGCATTTCTTGTTTTTCACATTTTTTCTATATTTAAAAAATTTCATTTAGTTTAATGCTTTTCCTTTCAATTATAGCACTTAGGATTACTATTTTAGTGCTTCCAAAACTTTAGCACTTAGATACTAGTATAATTTAGTGCTTCAATGTTTTAGCACTTAGGATACAAATTTTAGCACTTTGACCCTTTGTTTTAGCACTTTGATTAGTTTAGTGCATCAACCCGATAGATTAGGGCATTGACCTAATATAATAGTGATTTTGGTGAAATGGCACTTTGGCTGCCTGAAATAGTGCTTTTGACTAATGAAATGGTGCATATAGTGATATAGCACTTTGAACGCATGTTTTAGCGCTTTCAAGTATTTTAATGTTGCTTTAGATATTTTGGCACATGGAAACTTTGTTTCAACGTATCCAAGTTAGATTGATATTTTTTTTCGAATTAGCCCATGATTTTGTTGATTTTGGTCATGGTAGCTGTTGGTTTGATATGATTGATGATCCTAATCAAGTAGATGATATTCAACCTCATGATAGGCAAGGTCTAATGTTTGATTGATTATAAGTATTATCATGGTAGGCGAGGAATAATTTATAGTTTGATTGATGTACCTCATGATAAGCAAGGTTGATTATGATGTATTGATGATTAACCTCATGATAGGCGAGGTTGATTTGATGTATTGATGATTGACCTCATGATAAGCAAGGTTGAATTTTAAGATTGATGATTGACCTCATGATAGGTGAGGTTCAATGATATTTTCTCATGAGATTTTATCAAAATTCTTACCAATAGCTAATTAGATTTGATAGGATAATTGATGCTTGATGATTTGATAAAGATTACTGATTTTGAATATTTCCTAATAATAGGAGTCATTGGAGAACCTTCAAGTTTGAGAGTGGGTCCAATGGACATTTTATTTGAGACCACAGTTGGTGCAGCCTAAGATGGCAGGCATTACATGATGTGGATTGTCTTCTCTTTTATTCATGCCCCAGATTAGGATTAATTAGGGTCTCCTAATAGCTTTAGCTAAGAGATGGCATAGTGATCATAACACCTTCCACCTTCCCACTAGTGAGATGACAGTCACCCCTAAGGATGTTTGGCAGATTTTGTGGATTCCCATTATTGGAGAGGTTGTTGTCTATGATTCTACAGAGTAGGGTGGTACTGATGTTCTCCGTAGAATATTCCAGGATTATTAGATTTTTGGGTATTGGATTCCATGGCGTGAGATAGTGGATGCTTATGCCACCCTTCCTGTAGTTCTGGCTGGGTTCACTGGAGGGTTTCTTTTTCTTGATCACAAGTCAAAGGGACTTTTTGTTGGTTGGGGCCATGTACTAGAGAGAATGATTGTGTACATGGGACTAGATATGCTTGGGGTATGTGCATGCTTTCCCATTTGTATTATGATTTTCATTTAATGATTTACCTTTGAGGTCACAGTATGTCATCTGGAGCTACTTTATTATAGGTGTGGGCATGGGAGCACATAGTTGTCATGCATCCAATGCTAGTGAGATAGAAACCAGTTATGAGACCATATGTGTACAGATATGTAGGTTACCTTACTTAGTCTAGACTGGGTAAATTAGAGCACTGGAGGAGAGTGATGGATGATAGAGAGTTAGTGACATGGTGTCCATACCTAGATTGTGAGTATTGGGATGAGGATGATATTTAGATACCTTTTCTATGTTAGTCTATGTTACTGATTGGTTAGAATTGTTGAGTGTTAGAGAGATTTTTTATTAGATGAGTGCATAGATAGTATGGTTTTGTTTAGGGTATTCCCCAAGGTGTTTCTCATTACACCCATTGTCAGTCAGATTCTACAGAGTGGGGGCTTGTTCTGTCATATGATGTTCAAGAGTATCAATCTTTGTAGCTGTTTGCATGGGATATCTATCTAGACATTGTTGAGCCACTTGTGATAGTAGATTATACTGAGTATCTAGCTTTGCATCTTTTCCCACCCATTACCATTCCTGATGATCCTTCCCCATTACCTAAAAAGGAGGATGTTGTTGCATATGATCATAGGTAGAGGAAAAAGGAGGTTGGTGAGGTTGGGGTGGAGGATGTTATGGTTGGTGATGATGATGAGGATATTGGTAATGAGGAGGGTAGTGGAGATGAGGATGGTAGTGGAGATGCAAGGAATAGTGGTGATGAGAGCAGTGGAGATGAGCATGGTTTTGATAGTGGAGATGTTGCTAGTGGTTCAAGTCCAACTTTAGATGTGCATGAGTATACAGTGCCTCATAAGATGCAAGCAGTGGGAGATCTTCCAGAGTAGTTACAAATTGCGAGCCTTTAGGTGCAGTTAGAGACCATACAAGCTCAGTTTGTTTAGGCTCAGGGCTTATTAGCACAGACTCAAGCTCAAATGTAGGCATAGGCCCAGTCACACGCACAGGCCTTAGCATCAGTACTTGCATAGTTCGATACAACTTAGGCTCAGATCATAGCATTAACAATCAAGAGGGACACTACTAGATGAGCTACAAAGTAGGCTCGGGGTTAGGTCAAGAGAGTGCAAAGATTAGCAGATGGTACCACTTTAGCACATTATATGGCAGAGGTTTTCTGTGTTGGTTGAGAGTTTGAGTATTATAGAGGGAAATATCATGATGCAATTCCCTCCAAGTAGTGAGTTAGCTAAATGCGATCTCGATTAGGCAAGACTCATACTAGGAATGTCAGTGCATGTGTGACTCAACCTCTTCATAGAGAACTGATAGATCCCAGTACTTTTGGTGGTGGAGGAGGTACTGGCCTAGATATGCCTACACCATCAAGAGCTAGCACTACATAGTCCTTATGATGTGATTTCTCAATTACATTTTCAGATGATGATGTACATTTCAATTACAACCATTTTTTGATGATATATCTCTTCTTCATTTCAGACATCACTATATACTTGACATTTATGATGATTTTGAGATCTATATGATATGCATCAATTTTTATTGATCTATCATGTGTTATGATTCTATGATGGATGCATTTAATTTCTACATTCTATATTTCATATGATGATCCTTGTATTATGATGTTATGGATGCAATTTTATATACATGATTATTTTCTATGATTTATGATGTTCTATTTATGATATGCATAATGATGATGTATGGATGCACCATGTATGCATACATGATGTATGGATGCATGATGTAGGGATGCATGATGTATATGGATGAAAAAAAAGTATGATGATATGTAATTTGAAAGTCTATGATAATGTTCCTTTTATGCACAATTATGGATATGATGTTCTAAATGATATACGATATGTGATGTAATACATGCACTTTTATTCTTGTGTAAATGCAAATATATTATGCACTAAATGGATGAAAATGGTTTATGATAATGGTATGTTGAATGAAAATGTACTTATATGATGTAATAAGTGGATTAAAATGGTTATGATGTATGATATGTTTATGATATGTAATATGGAAATGTAATGACATGATGTAATAAGTGGATGAAAATGATGTATGGTTTTTGATATGTTGAATGGATTTATAATATGTGATATGATAAATGGATGTATGCTATGAAACTATAGAGATTTATTTTTTGAAATTTTCTTATGCAATTTAATGACATGTAATATGAGAAATATGATATGATCAATGCAAAAAAATAAATTGATTGAGATGTATGAATGATGAAATGATAATTAAAATGCTTTATAATGTATGCAATGAAAATGATGATGCAACTACATGTTAATGATGATTTTTTTGTAACTACCAAATATAATCAATCTATTATGATAAAATATTATCATTAATTTGAATCCTTTACGAGCTTTTGTAACAAACACTCTACAGATGCAAAACAAATATGAATGTAATCTAATTTTATCATGCAAATATAAATGCAAATATTGGCATTCTAATAGTACTTTTTCTTTGTATCATCGTAGAGCTTTTAAAATGTTGAAAGTGAGTACAAGCATCAATGGTATAATGTAGACCAATGATGACCTGAGTACTACTTCCATGATTTTTGATATTGCAAGTGAACACAAGCATCGAGGTATAATTAAACTGAGATGACTTGAGCATTTCTTGTATAAATAGAAAAAAATCAATCACTTTTCTATGTGAATTAGAATGTCATCAGTGATACTTTGTAGAGTATGTCTCATGAAAATTCACACAATAATGATGATTAACTCATAGATAGTAGACAAAGAAAATACCATTCTTCTTCTTAGCTTCTCTAGTTCAATACATCATCGAGTTGCTCCAAAGAAATGATAACAATGATTAAAGTATGTCTATCCAACTTTTTGCTTAAAGTATTTCAATCATTATTCAGGTTAGATCATCCATTTTGATTTTGATTTTCTAATGTTTGTGTGATTTTTTGAGATTTTGGATCAAAACTAACCTATAGACCTATCCTAGGGGCCTCGAGGGATGATCAAAGATTATCCTTGCCTACGTTATACATGTAGAGACCATGCAGTTCAACTAACACAAACACATGTTTTTGGCCTTTTTGAAACTAACTTTTTACACCTATTTTTGGATTTTCTGTTGTGATATGGATGTCCAATGTGTTCCTGATGGTGATTAACATTTCATGTTGGGTTGTATTTTGATCATTTTTTTGTTGTGGTTGTCTTCCTATTGTTTGTCCATTTGGTTAGGCTTGAGATTTATTGCCCCCAATGAGGTTGAGATGTTGCCCCCAAGCTAGGGTGAGAGATGACCACTTGCAATGACATGATAATGGATGTAAAATGATGGTGAAAGTAATGAACATGAAATGTTCCCACTAGATGGAAAAGCTGGTTAAATCACAAATAGCACCTATTTCCAGTTTTTCACTATATTTTTTTATTGTACATTTTCAGTCTTTTTGATTTTTTAATTTTTAATTTTTTTTTTTGTTTGTATTTCCCTATTACCAAGATGCCTATTTTCCAAGTTTTCATCAAGGTAACCATTTTTAGAAAATAATCCATGTACTAGGTGATTCAGGTATAGAACTTTTTGAGATGGATACTATTGATAGGTTCATCGAATAATTCCCCTTCATCTGTAGTCAATTGATATGCACCTGATCCATAAACTAATATGATGAACAAGTGACCTAGCCAATTAGGTTCAAACTTCCCTTTCTTTTCTTTGTCTTATTAATTTCTAGGTTTTTCCTTTAGGACCAAGTTACCAATCTAAAAAACTCTAGGTTTTACCCTGTGATTGTAGCTCTTGGACATTCTCTGTTGGTATGCTTTCAAATGATTGACAGCTTTTTGATGGTGTTCATCCAATAATTCCAATTCTTGTAGTCTAGAGATTCTATAATCCTCATCTATAATGATACCCTTCAGTGAGACATAGAGTGATGGTATTTCTACCTTAATAGGTAGGATGGCCTCTAATCCATATGGCATGATTTTTTCATCCTTTTTCTAATACTCGTCATTTGCTTGATAGATGACAAGCTATGAGTCCCCATACACTTGTATTTCTATGATGTTACATTCAATAGCCACTTTGATACTGATAATCAATGCCTCATACTTAGCCACATTATTGGTACATGGAGACATTAGTTTAGAGGACCTTGGGATGGTGTGTCCTTGAGGTGTAACAAATAGAATTTCCACACCAGACCATCTTTATGTGTATGATTCATCAAAATAAAGTCTTCATTATTGTGTGTTAATATTGAGAATGTTGCATCGGGAAATTCAATGTTCATTGGATGATTATCCTATAACGAAGCTTCAGCTAATTGATCATCAATCACCTTTCCTTTGATGGATTTTTGGTCTACATACTAGATGTCAAACTCACTTAAGATCATGACCCATTTTTCTAGTCTCCCTGTTAGAGCCGTTTTGCTAAGTAGATATTTTAATGGGTCTATTTTAGCTATGAGTATGGTTGTATTAGTCAACATGTAGTTCCACAATTGTTGGGTTGAAAATACCACTGCCAAACAAAATTTTTCTATGAATGTGTAATTTATTTCATAACCATTGAGATTCCTACTGATGTAGTAAATGGCTTGTCCTTTCCTTCATAATCTTCGTGTGCCAGTAGAGATCCTAATGAAATGTTTGTTGTTGTGATATAGAGTAACAATGGTCTCTCTACTACAGGTGGCATGAGTATTGGAGGTGGCATCAAATATTGCTTTAACTAGTTAAAATTTGTTTCACATTCATGATCCCACTTGAATGAGACATTATTATGAAGTAAATGATTGAATGGGTGGATTTTTTCCACCAATTGGGAGATAAATCTCCTGATGGATTGTAGCCTGCCTTGTAGTGACTGTAATTGACTAATATTTTTAGATGGTAGCATCTCCATTATTGGTTTGACATTAGTCGAATCCACTTTGATACCTTTTTCTAACACTATGTATCCAAGATTTTTGTTGATGTTACCCCAAACATACATTTGTTTGGGTTCAATTTGACATTGAACTTTTCTATTCTAGTAAAAAATAATCCGAGGATCTCTAGATGTCCTTCTCTAGTGTATGATTTTGCTAAGATGTCATCCACATAATCTTCTATGGAAGTATGCATCATGTCATGAAAAATAGTGGTCATCACTCATTGATATGTTGCACCTACATTTTTCAACCTGAAAGGCATGACATTCCAATAGAATGTACCCCAAGGACAAGTGAATGTTGTCTTTTCTTGATCTTCAAGTGCTATCTTTATTTGGTTGTACCCTAAGAAACCATCCATTAATGACAACATGGAATGGCTTGCTGTTAGATCCATAATGATGTCAATACTTGGTAAAGGAAAATCATCGTTTGGGCACACTTTATTTAGATCTCTAAAATTTGTGCATATTCTAATGCTTTTATTTGGTTTAGATACAAGCACAATATTTGAAATCCATTCTGCATAATCGATAGACCTGATAAATCCAGCATCCAACAACTTCTTTAGCTCAGCTTTTACCATCAAGGCGATGTGGGGATGCATTTTTCTCAATTTTTGCTTGACTGGTTTGATTGTGGTTGGTAGAGATAGATGATGCATCAGGAGACTTGGATCTAATCCTGGCATGTCAGAATAAGACCAAGCAAAATTGATATGCCACTCTTCAAAGAATTTGGTGAATGTGGGCTTCTCCTTGTTTTGTCATAGACACTTCCAGATGTAGAATCTTTTCCTTTTTAGTTGTTCCAAGATTTATGGATTGTGTTGGTTCTACTAGTAATGATGATTTGTCATGGTAATTCTTTGGAAGGGTGTCAAATCTTCCATCTTTCAGTGCCTAAGAAATTTTTTCACTGTTAGATATGCTCTTTATTTTTTCTCTTTCAAAATCTAATGGTGCCCTAGAAAGATTTTCACCATTAGATCTATTTTTCCTATTGCGATTTTTGCAACTGGAAGATTTGGCACC
>VDFB02271358.1:1124405436-1124420952 GCA_007258455.2 Sequoia sempervirens | reverse complement strand
AATTAGATAATGTGGAGATCTCCCAAATATGCCCCAACACACTATCTTCTTTGGCACTATATTCATTACTCTAGCTACTAGGGTTTTACATGTGACATTTTTAATATGTTCATGACCATGGCTTTTAAATAGATCTTAGTATTTTCTTTAGTCCTTTTCATGGTAACCTTTGAGTTCCATAATCCACCTTCAATCTCTTCTAAAATGTTGTCTTAAGCTAGACTGCATAGTATGCATATAAAGCAAGTCCTTCATACCTGCCATTGTTCCAAACCACCACTCACTGCCTTGCTTAAAATGTTGCCTCCATAAGCACAATAGCATGTTTTAAAATCATGGTTACTAGTGATTGACCATTAAGCTCACCACTTTCATCATGAAGATACAATGAGATTTTTGTCTTCAACTCAAGGCATTATGGAAGATAACATTATGAATTATTTGTTGTGTATGATTCAATTTTCTTGCACATTTACTGCTTTGCTAACTTCCTTTAAGACTGGGTATTGCACCCTTAACTACAATCTCAAACAGCTCACTCACTATCACTTGAAGATTCCTTTCATGAGCATCCTTCTATAAAATCAAACTATGCCCTATAGACTGCCTACTTACTACAGGGGACTCATTGTTTCATAGTATTGTAGTTCTTAAGATTCTTCAACCTTATTGACACTACTTCACAGTCCACAAGGTATTATTCACTATTTTCCCATCTTTGGTGAGTCTCAAAACACTGCTCAAACATGCAATCCACTACCTCCACTATACAATATTAATGGCTAAGAAGAAACATTGAACCTATGATTACCACTGTTACTTCATTTGGACAGTCATTCCCTGATTGCTTTTCCTTGTCTAACACTACCAAAAGAATTTGAAAAACCCTTAAGGTCAACAAGGGGGTAAGGAAACTCAATGTTAAAATCTCCACTTTACTATGCATGGTTTGAGCTTTGTTATCTTGTCACTGCTCAGCCTCTTTTTGACTGTCACATCTCAAGTGACTAACATTCTTCTTACCATAGATTGCATTTACAAATATCACTAAACTACATAGTGTGCTTGTTAATGGCTACAATCTTTAGATTGCAAGATTTGGTTATTACCTACAATTTCTCAATCTTTCTGGTATTGCAACCTCACTAATCTGCTATAGTTATTGTTTATGTTTCTACGGAGGCCTAGGGTTTGCACCCTAATCATGCTCTTACCAATGCTTGTGTTGTTTTTTATTAGGGCTCTCTCAATGTTGAGGGCCCTAGGGATAAGCTCGTCATAAGAAGTGACACATTGCATCTATAACTAAAAGGATAAATCTGTATTGACATTAGTAATGATGATTCCGACTCATTGCTCCTTAGGAATGGGTCACTTGCTCTTACTAGCTCGCTACCTCCATTATTGTAAGAATTTTGTGATCAAGTTCAATATTCTGATTTTAGGAGTCTTAATGGTTGGAAATCATAGTAAAATCAAATTTAATAAGTTTTGGAATTAGTATTGTAAAGTTGTTTTTGGGGTCATTAACTTCAGACTATCTTCTCTTTTGCAGGGGTGGTTGCATGCCAAATTTTTTTGGTGTAAAATATCAGAATTATTAGATTTTGTTACCTATCTATGAATAAAAATTATTGGAGTGTGAGTTGATATTTTTTGAAGATCTAAATAGTCAAGCTTGGCAAAGAAAAATCATCTTAAATAATATTAGTCCAGAACAAAATGAAGAGACACTTGATAGATTGTGGGCTAGATTGAAAAGAAAGGGTGATGGGAAATGTTATTGTCCTTGCAATAATTGCAAGGGCTTAGAGACGAGATGACTTTTAATCACAATAGCTGAGAAACATTGTAGGCAGCATGGTCATGTTGAAGAGGGGCATGATTATCGTCCATTGGTATGTTGTTCATTATATGTGTTTATATTGATTGAATTTGTAAATGTTTATATTGTTTTAACATTTTATATATATATATATAATCACTTGATCATAATCATAGTTTATTTGTGTCTATCATTATTATGAAGGTGGGGCGCCCTAGGGTAGATGATATGGATTATCACAACCCGGAGAATGTGGTTTTGCAAGGGGATGAACATGGAGCTGTGAATATCGAAGATGAAATTAATGATCCTATGGAAGAAGATGATCATGTGCCAGAAAACACAGTTGAAGATGATGGTACAAATACATTGATCCATGCCACATTTAGTGGCAGAGCTGATCATGATGATCAAGATGACTTTGATGATGTTCATGATTTTAATTGCATCTTTGACAAGACATACAAGCCCCTTTATGAAGGCTCCCAAACAACTCTTCTCTTTATTGTATTGCTGATGTTGAACTTGAAGGTTATGAATGGTTTATCAAACATAGCAATCTCACTGATGTTAAGGTATGTCATAAATGTCATCTTTTTTCATCTATTTCTTAATTGTTGTTGTCTAATACTAGTAAATAAAATGATGAAATATGTACCATTAATATTCTTTATAAGGAACAAATTATTTTTTGTTGTAGATTGATTGGTGAATTTTTGTTACCACCATCAAATATTTTACCTCACTCATACCGAGATTTATGTACCATTATGAAAGATATCGGAATGGAGTATCAAGCAATAGATGCATGTCCCAATGATCATATTATATATCATAAACAACAGAAATTTGCAACAGAATGCCCGGAATGTCATATCAGTAGATATCGAACAGATCAAGTAACAAAAAAGGTGCTTTGCAAGGTTCTTTGTTATATTTCCATTATTCCACGTATGCAATGATTATTTAGGTGTGAAAGCTTAGTGCAATTGATGGATTACCATGCACGGAATAGAAGTGGAGATGACATTCTTTGAATGCCTGCAGATGGTTCTGCATTTAGGGACATGGAGGAAAAATGGCCACACTTTAAATAAGAACCTTGTAATCTCAAGCTTTCATTGGGAGTGGACGGTGTCAATCCATTTGGAGAGCGGAGATCTATTTACTCAGTGTGGCCTATTTTTGTTATCAACAATAACATTCCTCCATGGATGTCAATAAAGAGGGAGCACATAATGTTGTCAATGATTGTTCCAGGTATTTGTTTACATCAATTTTATTTAACTTAGTAGCATCTCATTTGTCTTATTTGTTGCATAATGACATTTTTTTTCATTCAATAGTCATGTACATTAATTTATATATACACAAAATAATTATAATACCATGTAATGTTTATGTTCATTCAACTAGGTAAGTACCAAGTGAAAGATATGAATGTATATATCAACCTCCATCGACGAAAGTTACTAAAGTTATGGAATGGTACCACTATGTATGACATCTCCACCAATAGGACAAAGACAATTTCAATTCCATGTAATGCTTGTATGGATAATTCATGATGCCCCAGGGCTAACACATTTTGTGGTATGTTATAACGTTCGACTGCACTTTAACAATATTTAATTTGATGAAGTAGATATCATGCATGTTTTTAAAATAATCTATTCATTATATATAATTAAAAAATTGACATATTTAATCTAATTATATATCATCTTGCAGGTCTTCAAACAAAGGGAAAATTTGCATGTCCAATTTGTGGTCCCAAGATGAAATCTCGCCATTCAACAAGTTTAGGAAAGCAGGTGTTTGATGAGTATCAGCACTTCCTCCATAGAAATCATAAGTATCGAACCAACAAAACATCTTTTCAATGGGAAAGAGGAGACTACATCAAAACCACCTAAGAATGCCACCTCACCTATGGAAGTTGGAATATATAATAGAATTAATCATCACATATACATCGGATCAAATTGTTTATCTATCATATATGATATGTTTTGAATTTATATTTTTATATTGTGTTGGGTTTAATCATGTTGTAAATGACAATGATTGTCGTTGTTAATTTGTTTAACTTATATGCTTCATGAAGGTCGCCAAGGCATTAATGGTTGGCTTCCACAGGGACTAAAAAGTTATTCCAGATAATTTAGTAGGTTGCCCTACTATGAGCAGCTACAAATTGTGCATTTGTTTGATACAATGCATATCAGAAAGAATATAACAAAAATGTTATGGAAAATATTGGATGGAAGGTATGACAAAGAAAAAATTATCAAAATTTGTAGTGACATTCAGGAAGCCAATCATGCAATGAAAAATGTCATTCAATTAAATAGTGATGTAGACCAAATTAATATAAGTGCCCTTCCTTGGTTATTAACGGAGCAGGAAAGCAATGCTATAAAGAAGTCATACAAAAAAATTGATTTCCCATAGGATTTTTTGCGAACATAAACAATATCATAACAAAGAAAGGTGAATTTGGGTCGTGGATGAAAAACGCGATGATTGGCATATACCTTCATTAAGGTAATTATTTTGGTATATTATATACACTTGTATAATGCATGTACTTTTAGTGTATTGTGTTTACTACTTTTGGAAAAATAATGAAAAGATCATTTTATAATTGTTGTAGTACGTTCTACCTCTATCTCTCCCAGACAACTTTGACAACAATGTGAAGCAAGTTATATATGATCTTGGAAAATACATGAGGTAAGTACCGAGATTTGTTCAATTCATTGTATATATCTTATAATTGCCATTTTTTTACTTGTTATGTAATATATTGTATATTTTTGTTAAATATCATTAATATATTTGCGCCTTGAATTACTTGTAGATGGCTATCATCTAAAGAAATCCATAAAGAAGATATAAATTATTGGAAGAGAAAAATTCCTCGTCTAATGTGTGAAATGCAAAAGTGTCTACTTTCAACATTTTTCAATGCACAAGAACACTACCTCATACACCAAGTTGAGGAGATTGAATTGTGTGGACCTATACACACAAGGTCAATGTGGATGGTTGAGAGACACTTGAAATTTCAAGGCTTTGCTAGGATAAAGAGCACACTGCTGAGGGTTCTAGTGGTGGAGGTGGATATATGGTATACCAGGACCATGGTGTACATTAGTGAATATCTTCCTAAGTCATGAAAGATCCATTAGACTGCATTTGGGATCCCAACCCATTAACAAATTTGAAGGGGAGTACCGCTTGGGGAAAGGTATCAATGAGAGATAATTATAAGATGGTCATGGAGATTAATTGAAATGCATTTTACATATGGTTTTTATGTATATTGTACTTATTTAATTTTTAATCTTCAATATACATCAATTATAAATTAAGGTCATGTACTATGGTATTTAACTAATTATACGTCATTTGTGAATTTCAATTTATTTTGGTACAGTTGGTCGAGAGTGGGATGCACTACATTTGTACGTCACCAACAATCTTGTTTGGATGACAGTATGGATTGAACGATGTCAACAATTTGGTCGCACATTAACATGGGAAGGTGTGGCTTCATTGGTTAAAGAAGCTCATCGTAATGGAGATTCCAATGTTACACAAAGGGAAATTGATTTAGAATATGGTTTAAGAGATAAACAGGTACGCATAAATATATTAATCACCCATATTATTTAATTATTTTCAAGTATATTGATGTATCTATATCTTGAGATTTTTTTTCTTTGCATACATTCGGCCAAGAATAAATATGTTTGTCAACTCACGATATTGCAATAATTTTTACATGTTTGACATATTATGTGTGAAACAATTGCTATGTGGTGCAATGGTTGTAAAATTTTGAATCAAAATGTTGGATGACATGAAGAAAACTTGTGGATTCTCGTATAATCATAGCCTTCGTGACTAATGTTTCATCTAGAAGCTACATACATCCGTAAGTCTCAAAATTGATACTATGGGATTTGATGATATAATTTGAGTGTGACTATAAGTCCTTCAGATTAATTTCTTGTTCGTTGTCCCATGGTATAGGCTACGCATTGGAATGAAAATGATACTAAGAGAACTATTATTGAACATAATAATGGATTTACCATGGTTAATGCAAGGTCGATCGAGCGAGCTGTAAATGAGCCCTATGTTCTTCCAAGCCAATGTGAGCATGTATTTTACTCAAAGGTTCCATGTAAACTGGGTTGGTCATTTGTTATTAGACATGATCCAAGAGGAAGGACAGAAGCATAATACAAAGGAAGAAGAAGACACCAAGAACTAGAAGATGATGTAGATGATGATCAAGATCAACTAGTTGATGATGTCCCCATCTAAGATGTCAAGAGGAGGAACTAGATGATGATGAAGTAGGAGTTAATGTTCATGAAGATGATATCCGTGTGCATGATGACATTATCGAAACTGATATTGATGACGACGATGATGATATGACCAATCCTTACAATGTCGAATCTGGATCAGATGATATAAACAAAGAGTTGGATGAAGAAGAAGATCAATGACATTGAAATGTATAAGTTACTTCATTATATTATCTATTTGATATTAATTTCTTGATAGAATTATATTTGACTTATGTGGTTACATAATTAATTCATTATGTTTTTAATTTTTATGCCATTACATAATTAATTTAATGATGTACTTTTTAATGTTTGAAAGGTCAAAAAATTAAAACATTTCAATAGTGATGTTAACAACCTTGAAATTAGTGTGTTTTATGTTTCATGTTTTGGTGTGATCAGCAAAGATTAAAAAAGTCGGCTGTAGAGGTGGTTGTTCGCTGGGTTGGACGGTGGTTGGTTCTCCTTTACAATGTGGGGTCCGTGTTTGTCTTCTAATATACCCATGCAATTGCTAATTCCAATTGAAGGCGCTCTCAAGGACCCGACCAATCGGACAGGACTTTTAAAGTCTCATACACTTCGCTCGTAAGAACCGAGGGTGATCCCTTAATGTGGGCTTACAACCCTCGCACCATTATTATAAACAACATTAACAATAGCGTATGATCTCACTTTAATAGCTCAACATGATAAGATAATATCAACTAGAATTGGCATTCATAGACAATATCAACTATCTAGAGCATGAGATAACTAAACACAATCCATTGTATAAGATAGTTAATGATTTACAATTTGTAGCAAGCTCTAGGAAAAGACAAACAAATACTGAACTACACTAATAATTACAACTTAGATCAGTGCCATATATCCATTGCAAGAGTCAAATTCATAAGCATCTAGAGGTTTATAACAGATTTAATACATCACATATAAGATCCCTGACAATATTGCATTACAATTTCATCAGTGTGCATTCTAACCCAAGACTACTTATCAAATCCTTATACAGCACATATCCGCCTATAATCCCATTCAAGCATTTTGATTAATTCCTTGAATTAAAGCTAAAATAGAATCATACACACCACAACAGTGAGATGGATAAAACAACCCTTAGTTATTTCATTGAAAGTTCATATATGCATGTACAATGGAGA
Organism: Sequoia sempervirens; assembly: GCA_007258455.2. Lineage (NCBI taxonomy): Eukaryota > Viridiplantae > Streptophyta > Pinopsida > Cupressales > Cupressaceae > Sequoia > Sequoia sempervirens. Next base: position 1,124,413,597 of record VDFB02271358.1, on the reverse strand, counting down.
GACATGAGCTTGAATTTTCATTTAAACTCAAATGCTAGTACTGTTATACAACATTAAATCTCTATGAACTCAAACCTCGCTATATAATGACTCAAAACCTAAATTGCATTTAAAACCATCAGACTTTACAATTCACTCTGCAACTTCACCTAGACTCGACAAAAGTTATCTAACTTGCTAACCCGTACTTCTGGCCTTGAAATCCTTCTTATAGAAAATGAAGGAGCAAACAAGCACCGGGCCATAAAGTACACCTGTCACCAGTCAATTGGAGCACCTGGTGATATTCCAAAATTTGTTACAATAGCTACCACCTTGAAAAATATTTTTGTTCAAAAATTGTTACAACAACAATCATCCTGGAGCATTTTCTCGTTCATCATGTCGGTGGAGGAAGGTTGATGCAATAACAAAAAACCACGTGAAACCCATGCCAAGAAAGTCATCCATACAAAACTAGAAACATTGTAACCGCAACATCTAATTTGCCACCTGTTAGTATCCCACTCTTTTTACTCATCATCATTCAAATACTTAGCCACCCACCTCTGGTATTCTTCGTCAGTTGGCTAGTCAAAATCAATCACCTCTTTTACCTTTGTACTATAAGGCAAATACTTTACTGCTACTTGATTAGCATCTCTTTCAAAATATTCTAAAAATGAGCCGGTACCAATAATCTTATCCATACAATTTACCAACAAATCATAATCTGAATCATCACAATTTTTTTTAATTTGATTATTGATTACTTGCTTGATCCTGCCATTGTTGGAGTGTTCTGATTTCCCCCTACTCATCAATTATATCAGGTAACAGTGTGTTATCCCAATCATTGAAGTTCTTTACCAACTCCCTAATCTTCCTACTTAGATCATCTAGTAAGTTCTGAAAACTTTGCAATGATTTAACTAATATATAAGTAGGCTTCAATGATTGGGGCATCAAACCTTGAGGCTTTAGTCATAACATCTAGATTATTTTCCTAGGGATCCAATTTGAATTATTGGAATCACTATCCCCCATCCCTATCAATATTCTTTATTGCTTCAAATAGCAAAAAATACAAAGAATATATAGAGGGCAGTTTGTTATCCACCTTTTTATTTAAATGCTCCAAAACAATAGTAACAATTTCTTTTTATTTTGAAAGAAAACCCTCCCCTTTTACCCTTAGTGATGTATGTAATTGATCAATTTCCTGCATGAGTTGCCTCTTTGTTGGATCAACAGAGCACTCTGTTTGTTCATCGACTTGTTCTAGAGGAGGGGTAAGAGCAAGATTTTGAATGGGAGACCCTGGTGTAGAAACATTTGGAGAAGCAGGAGGCATTGACCCTGCTGTGGGAGGTGATGTGCTGGTTCGTGGAGCATTGGATGTTTCCCCAGTATGTCTATACTTGAACCTTTCTACTTTCAGTTTGCAGCTCAACATTCCTCTATTGCATTTTACTATATTCTTCAACTAAAATGTTATACTTTATCCATTAGGCTCTTTCTTTCAGCCTCCTCCCTTTCAGCAGTCTTTTGGGCCAACTTGGCCACATTCACAGTTAAACTAGTGGCTTCGGTTGTTGTAGTCTCTGAAGCCCTCTTTATTATTAATCCTCCTTTGAAATTTGGATTAATATCATAGCAATGTCTAGCTTTCTTCCTTGTGGAGCCAATGCCCAAATTGTCAAGGTCTCATATTCTTCACTGAAGGAAGAGTTTTGTAATGCTACCTTAACTTCTTCTTCAGAATCCTGAAAAGGATTCTTGGACTTCATAATGGCATTGAAAGCCACTACATCTGCGATGTCCCATTCAAGGAAAATCAAAACACCAGCTTGATTCACTAGTTGTCTTCCTTCTTCAGGAGTGATGTTTTTGAACTCTTCCATTAGTTCAGCTTTCACTTCTTCATCATTCTCCTGATCTGACCTGTCAGGCCTTAGTTCTCTTCTCTCCTTGCATTTATTTTGATATTCCTCAAATTTTATCCTCCATGCCAATTGCAAGAATACAGGAGTCTTTACAAATGCATTGTCATCTAAGAACTCCTTGCAAGCCTCCATTCTTGCATCCTGCACACTCTTACCCTTCATATCCAAATCGGATAGAACCAATTCAGCTGACCTAGGAGGGAACGGCATACCAACCTGCATGTCTTGATCAGTAACAATAATTTCATCTATGAGATCCTCATGTAGGTGATCAGTTCTTTGCCTCTTAGGGCTTGGCTTAGGTGGTGGTGATGGGGGACTGCGCTGTGGTGAAGATTTTAATTCAATGATTTTGACAGCCCCATTTACTTTGAATTCTAGGCCTGGTCGTGAAGGCGCCTTCATTATTTTCTTCCATTTTCTGTCTACTTCTTCCTCATCACTGCAAGTATCCCTTATGCTCCTATAGTTGGGCCGTCTTTCTATAGGCTGACATACTGGCCTTGTTTCAATTGCATATCACTTTGTCCTTGCATATCTAGACTTAGCCTTAAATTTATCTTTCTGGTTGTCAAGGTGTCCATTATCTCCTTGAAATTCTTCATTAAAAAGTTAATTCTCTTATGGTATGGAGTGAATTCCATCAATGGATCATATGTCGGATCCATTTCATGCACAATATCTAGTAGCTTACTATAAGCTATCCACTTTTCCTTATTCAATTCCTGTCTATTTAAATCAAATTCATTCCTAATCAGGTCCTTAGGGAAATTGAACTCATGTGAAAATTTCCACCTTTTATTCTTTGTCTGAAAAGAGCAAAGAAACCTTCAGGATCATGTTATTGCCTTGGACCAAATCTCAAATGGTAATCAACAAAGAATTTGTCAAAATGTGTCTAGCCTCCCTTTGAAAATGTAAAGTTAGACACTACTATATAATCAGGGAATAATGTTCCCTTCCCCTTTCCAGTTAGGTTATCTTCATGAATACAGCCCATCTGCCACATAACTTTTGCAAACCCTAGTCTTGGTGGCACATTGTATGGCAGTATGTGAGGGGTTCCTTGAAATCCATATATTCTCAGGACAGTGCTGACTGGATATGGGATAATGTCACCCCAGTTATGTAAAACCCTCAATTCTGATTTCCTCTCCTTCGGCCTAAGGAAATCATGCAGTTCCTGAGGGATCCTAGGTACATTTACCATCAATCTAGCCCTTAATCTTGCTGCAAAACAATTATCAAATTGCACATAACTAGTGCTTTTCTTATTATAGGACAAATCTGCAGCCCATATCTGTACTGGCAATCTTTCTCCATTAATTGATTATTTTAAGTTCATATTCTCAGCAAAGAAATCAACATTCCTAAACAAGAACATATGCATCAACATGGAATACCAAAATAATTGAGTACCAGTATCACCATTATGCAACTTCGACAGTCCTTCATCTATCTTCTCCACCAAAAAAGAAGCGAAGTCATATGTTACAAAGAAGTTAGGGTGTTGTATTTGCACCCCCATGAACATGTATGCAATCGACATTACTGTATCAGGGCTAAACCCAAATCTGACATACTGAATAGAAAGTGGCTAGGAAAGGCTTTCCAAAACAATTCAATCTGAAGGGTTCTTGGTCACTAGAGCTGATGTGAAATTGTGAACCCCTTGCCTTAACCAGATGAGGTGGAAGTAGCTTAACCCTAAAAAGAGATTTCAATTTTGTATACTCCTGCTTCATTTCTTCAAGATTAATAGGAACCAAGTCATCACTTGGCTCACTCAAATCAAAATTCTATTGGATAACATCTGTATTAATTTCTAATAGAACCCCTCCATCATTATCTCTGATTACCCGTGTGATAGGGTCATATCTTTTGGCCACTGCTCTAAGTAAGTCCACATCAGGGAACACATTTGGAACAACCAGCTTTCCCATGTCATACCTCCATCTATTTGAAAAAGGATGAGGCAAATTCCTTTGTTCATACCATAATCTGAACATTTCTAAGCTTATGAGTGGAACCCTAGCATCAGCAATGTTGGAATTATTATACACCAACCCCTCCCCTAGGATTTTCCCTCGCATCAACACCAAACCTTTCCTTCTGTCATTTGCTGATAATGGAAATTGATCTAGGAAATCATCGTACAAGTTTCTTTTCAAATACTCAATGTGGCCAGAGTGCTACTTGGTTGGTGCCATTTTAGACAAACTAGGGCCTCACTACAATGTTACAATTAAAGTGGCTATGACTAAGTAGAGATAGAAAATTATAGAGTAAAAATACAGTAATTCCTCACAATTTATGATTAAACAAAAGCCCTAACAAAATATTTTAATGAACTCAGTGATAAGCATAGCAGACCCCCCCTTTCCCAAATTTAGGTGCAGAATGACTGGAAAACAGAGAAAATTAACTCAAGGCTTTTTTCGCACAAACTCTAATTTTTGGTAGCAGCTACTCACGATTTCACCTTTGGCTCTGAAACTGTTTTCACAAAATACTTGGATGCTTTGTGATACAAATGAGACGAGTAAATTGATTTTATGTCGATCAAATTCTACCAGTGGATGTCTCATCTGCCATTAAAGCTCACTTGCGGGCTGCACGAACAACTCTAACTATAATTTTATACATATTTAAATTTGAGCCATTGATCCTTTAGTTTGATCAAATCATCGACGGCCATCTTCAAAACAGGCTGACATAATCGCCAACACGGCAATAAAGGGGCCCACTATGTCATACATCGCGAAGGAATGCCACGTGGCGATTGCCCGCGATATCGCAATCCTTTGATTTATCATTGCAGGATGGTGAGCACTGTCGATCTTTTTACCATAAAGTTTGCTCCTTCAAAAATGGTCACCGTCCTTTCTTTTAATTGTTGAGCAGCTTTTCCCTTAAAATCATAACATCTGCATTGAAATAAAACACATGCACCTTACAAGCGCATTAGTAATCCACCCCGTAATACATTTAAAACTAGCGAACACTTTCTTCACTCCATAGGCTTCATTGGATGAGACACGTGGCAGGCACCTGCGACATCGCAATCCCAAAATTCCTAATCATGGGATGGCGGGCACCGTCAATCTTGAAGAGACAGCTCATCAATGGTCACATAGATTTCATCCTTTATGAAGGGCACGTGGCACCCGCCCATGATATCGCGATCCCTATAATCGCTAATCGCGGGATAGTGGGCGTCGTTGATCTTGTTCCTTTAACACAGTCACCAGCCATGTCGTTAACCTTCGAGCAACTTTTCTAGCGAGATTACAACATATCCATGGATTTAGAACATGTGCGTCTTGAGAACACTTTAGTAATTCGCCCCTTAATATATTTAAAGCCGGCTAGTGTTTCCTTTACTCTTTAGGCTTCATCAAATGAGACACGTGGTGCCCACCCATGATTTTGCAATCAACCCAAGCACCATTGCGGGATGGTAAGGAATGGATCAAATCAAATGGTAGTTGGTCAGTGATAGCTCAAATTTGATCCCCCAGATAAGACACGTGGTGCCCACCTGTGATTTCACGATCCTTGAATTCCCGATCACGGGATGGTGGGCACCATTGATATCTACAGGAAATAGATCAACAGCAGCACTAAATCAACCCTTGAGCTCCTCGGATAGGACACGTGGCGCCCACCCATGATTTCTTGATCCTTGTATTCTTGATCACAAGATGGCGGGCACTATTGATATCTGCAAGAAATAGATCAACGGCAACACTAAATCAACCCTTGCAAAATAAAACATTCATTAAAAGGAGAAGTAGGCATTACTAGGTGGATGACAAATAAAATAAGAGCTGCAGGGCAGCAAAGTTCCTGCCAAAAAGTTATTAAATAGTTATGTTTTAAAAAGTTAGAAATAAAATTATTGATGAGGTGGAACTCTTGTGTAAGAAGAACAAATGATTAAGTTAAGGATTGTATTTGTTGTTATAACTTTAGTTCTAATATATTAAATTATATTTTAGATGGTATATATGTTACATATATATTGTATATATATTATAATATTATAATGATGTTAAAATTATATATTAGATATTATATATGTTACATATGTATTATATAGTGTATATATTATAATATGTTGTTAAATTAATAATATAATATATTATTTATTTGAATTTGTTATTAGATTATTTTATATATTTGAATTTAATAGAACAAAAATATAAAAATAAACGCTTTAAATGATTTATATTGGTAACATAGGAGACAAAAATTAAGAGAAAATATGTTATTCAAAATTATAAAAAATAATAATAATATTTTACTTATAACACTATTTTTTTATGAAGTTACTATTTAAATTTCAAATAAAAACATAAATATTAAAATATATAACATAAATTTTAATTTATTTTAAAATATAAAAATCTAATTAAAATGTGGTAATTTGTTTTTTAGAGTTTAGACTTAGATTTCTATTTTCCTTATTTTTATTATTTTGATCTTGCATGCTTACATTAACCATAATTCATTGGTACAAAAAAATATAGGAGAGATAATATTTTTTTTATTTTGATTAATCAAAAAAAGGTAAGTATTAAAGATTGAATAAATTAAAAATCATAATAAAAGATTCCTTCAAGAAGAAAATTATTAAAATTAAAATTATTTATATTAATAATTAAAATATAAGATAATAAAAAAATTAAAGGAGTTGAGAATTTTTAAACTTAATTATTATAGTGGATGTCTTAAACAATTATTCTTTTGGAAATATCAAAACTAAGAATGAAACCAACATAAAATTTTAATAAAATATATTTCAATAAAATGATGTGTACACTAAGTTAAAGCATTTATATTGCTAGTCAAATGGTATGTAGGGAAAACGAAAACTAAGAGATAAAAATATTTAACAAATAAAAATATATACTATCTATAGCAACAATTTTTTGGGGGCTAAAAAATTATAAATTATAGGTTGAATGGTAAGGCTAACAATTTTTGTTGTGGTTTGTATTTTTCTTTGTGCTTTGTTTGTGCTAGGTTGTTGCCTATCTGTCTTTCACTCTCTTTGATTATGCTTGTGTTTCTCCTTTTAGTTGTTTAGTTGTTTTGTGGGTTGAGGTGTCTATGCTTTTTCTAAACAAAACCATTTAAAATTAAATTATATCAGTAGTCAAATGCTATGCAAAAAAAAATAAATAAATAAATAAAAAGTCTTACTTTGTAAAATTGGAAAACCTAATTATTATAATGATGAGTTTGTTTATATTAAAATAAAGGTAAAGATCACATGAATTATTCACATCTTAAAAAAATTGAAAAACATCCACTTATAGCAAATACTTTTTCACTTATTAAATAGTGACTATTAAAAATTCACAGTAAATAAATATTATAGTATAGCATAATAGCTCAAATTCTAATTAATTTAAAAAATATCAAAATATAATTAAAAGAATAAAAATAATTACCAATCGTGATACCACTAACCTAAATAATGAAAAAGATAAAAAAAGTCCTGGCTTTGTAAATTGGAAAGTCATTCACCAAACTCAGATCTTATAGAAACTAAAAATATATACCTTTACTTGGTAAAATTGAAAAACCTAATTATTATATTAGCAAATTTTTTATGTATTAAGAATGTAGAAATTATTATTTTAAAAAATATTATTTATTAAAAATTTAACTCTTTTTAATTAAAACAATGAAAAGAATAGTCAATTTATAACACTAATCTAAAAGAATGTAAAAAAAAATCTAAATTATATATAAAATAAATATTTCAAAATATAAAATATAAGTATAAATTTAATGAATAGGTTGAATGATAAGATTAGCCATAACATCTGCAAAATTACATAAAAAAAGACTAAAATTTAAATATAAATTTGTTGATTAAACTATAATCTTCTCGAAATAAATTTAAAAATATTAATAATTACTATAATTTTGAATCATTTTAATTCTAAAAATATTCTTTAAAATTAATATGAAGTATGATTTGTTAATATATATAAGATTAATAGATGAATACTGGCATGATTTGTTGACAATGTAGGCTTACAAGCGATAAGATTAATAGATAAATACTAAGTATGATTTGTTAATATGCAGAATTACCCACTATTCCATAATAATCGTTAATGGAAGTAATGGAAGCGCCAAAATCGCTTATATCGGGTGAAAATTGTGTACCAATTAGATTCAAGAGAATTGATTTTTGAAATATATTTTGTTATATAACT
>VDFB02271358.1:1124338736-1124405336 GCA_007258455.2 Sequoia sempervirens | reverse complement strand
GTTGGTCCAGGTCCTTCGAGCTGCCTTCAATTGGAATTGGCAATTGCATAGGTATATTAGAAGACAAACCTGGTTACATTGTAAAAAGAACCAACATACACGTCAACCACTGAACAACCACCTCTACAACTGACTTTTTAATCTTTTATGATCACATAAAACATAAAACATAAAACACACTAATTTCAAGGTTGTTAACATCACTATTGAAATGTTTTAATTTTTTGACCTTTCAAACATTAAAAAGTACATCATTAAATTAATCATGTAATGGCATAAAAATTAAAAACATAATGAATTAATTATGTAACCACATAAGTCAAATATAATTCTATCAAGAAATTAATATCAAATAGATAATATAATGAAGTAACTTATACATTTCAATGTCATTGATCTTCTTCTTCATCCAACTCTTTGTTTATATCATCGTCAAATTGACATTGTAAGGTTGGTCATATCATCATCATCGTCCTTCGATGTCGGTTTAGATAATGTCATCATCCACCGGATGTCATCTTCATAAAAATTAACTCCTACATCATCATCATCTTGTTCCTCCTCTTCGACATCTTCGTCAGGGACATCATCAACTAACCGTTGATCCTGATCATCATCTACATCATCTTCTAGTTCTTAGGTATCTTCTTCTTCCACCGCATTATACTTTATCGGCCTTCCTCTTGGATCATGTCTAACAACAAATGACCAACCCGGTTTACCTGGAACCTCTGAGTAAAATACCTGCTCACACTGGCTTGGAAGAACATAGGGCTCATTTCCAACTCGCTCAATCAACCTTGTATTAACCATGGTAAATCCATTATCATGTTCAATAACAGTTCTCTCAGGATCATTATCATTCAATCGTAGCCTATACCATAGGACAACGAACAAAATTAATCTGAAAGACTTAAAGTCACACTCAAGTATATCATCCAAAATCCCATAGTATCGATTTTCTGAGACTTCTGGATGTATGTCGCTTCTAGATGAAACATTAGTCACCTGAAAGACTGCAGTTATACCAGAATCACAAGTTTTTTTCATGTCATCCAACATTTTGATTCAAAATTTACAACCATTGCACCACATAGCCTTGTGGTGTTTCACCTGTAATATGTCAAACATGTAAAAATTATTGCAATATCGTCAGTTGATAAACATATTTATTCTTGGCTGAATGTATGCAAAGAAAACAATCTCAAGATATAGATACATCAATATACTTGAAAATAATTAAATAATATGGGTGATTAATATATTTATGCGTACCTGTTTATCTCTTAAACCATATTCTAAATCAATTTCCCTTTGTGTAACATTGGAATCTCCATTACGATGAGCTTCTTTAACCAATGAAGCCACACCTTCCCATGTTAATGTGCGACCAAATTGTTGACATCGTTCAATCCATACTGTCATCCAAACAAGATTGTTGGTGACGTACAAATGTAGTGCATCCCACTCTCGACCAACTGTACCAAAATAAATTGAAATTCACAAATGACGTATAATTAGTTAAATACCATAGTACATGACCTTAATTTATAATTGATGTATATTGAAGATTAAAAATTAAATAAGTACAATATACATAAAAACCATATGTAAAATGCATTTCAATTAATCTCCATGACCATCTTATAATTATCTCTCACTTTCGTCAATCTACCTTTCACCAACAGGTACTCCTTCAAATTTGTTAATGGGTTAAGGATCCCAAATCGCGATCTAAATGGATCTTTCCTGCAAACTTGGAAGATATTCACTAATGTACACCATGGTCTAGTATACCATATATCCTCCACCATAGAACCACCGTGATGTGCTCTTTATCTAACCAAAGCCTTCAAAATTTCAAAGTGCCTCTCAACCATCCACATTGACCTTATTGTTGTATAGGTCCACACAATTCAATCTCTCCTCAACTTGGTGTATGAGGGTAGTGTTCTTGTGCATTGAAAAATGTTGAGAGAAGTAGACACTTTGCATTTCACACATTAGGCGAGGAATTTTTCTCCTCCAATAATTTATATCTTCTTTATGGATTTTTTTATATGACAACCATCTACAAGCGATTCAAGGCGCAAATATATTAATGAGATTTAACAAAAATATACAATATATTACATAACAAGTAAAACAAATGGCAATTATAAGATATATACAATGAATTGAACAAATATCGCTACTTACCTCATGTATTTTCCAAGATCATATATAACTTGCTTGACATTGTTGTCAAAGTTGTCACATGGAAGGAGATAGAATTAGAGCGTGCTACAACAATTATAAAATGATCTTTTCATTATTTTTCCAAAAGTAGTAAACACAATACACTAAAAAGTACATGCATTATACAAGTGTATATAATATACCAAAATAATTACCTTAATGAAGGTATGCCAATCATGCGTTTTCATCCCTGACCCAAATTCACCTTTCTTTGTTATTATATTGTTTATGTTAGTAGCAAATTCTGTGGGAAATCAAATTTTTTGTATGACTTCTTTTATAGCATTGCTTTGCTGCTATATTAATAACCAAGGAAGGGCACTTATATTAATTTGGTCTCCATCACTATTCAATTCAATGACATTTTTCATTGCATGATTGGCTTCCTGGATGTCACTACAAATTTTGATAATTTTTTCTTTGTCATGCCTTCCATCCAATATTTTCCATAACGTTTCTATTTTATTCTTTCTGATATGCATTGTATCAAACAAATGCAAAATTTGTAGCTTCTCATAGTAGGGTAACCTACTAAATTGTTTGGGATAACTTTTCAGTCCTTATGGAAGTCGACCATTAATGCCTTGACGACCTTCATGAAGCATATAAGTTAAACAAATTAACGACAATCATTGTCAATTACAACATGAGTAAACACAACATAATATAAAAATATAAGTTAAAACATATCATATATGATAGATAAACAATTTGATCGATGTATAACCTTGATGATTAATTCTATTATATTCCAACTTCCATAGGTGAGGTGGCATTCTTCGTGGTTTTGATGTAGTCTCCTCTTTCCCATTGAAAAGATGTTTTTCAGTAGTTTGATACTTATGATTTCTATGGAGGAAGTGCCTATACTCATCAAACACCTGCTTTCCTAAACTTGTTGAATGACGAGATTTCATCTTTGGACCACAAATTGGACATGCAAATTTTCCCTTTGTTTGAAGACCTGCAAGATGATATATAATTAGATTAAATATGTCAATTTTTATAATTATATATAATGAATAGATTATTTAAAAAAATTCATGATATCTACTTCATCAAATTAAATATTGTTAAAGTGCAGTTAACGTTATAACATACCACAAAAATGTGTTAGCCCTGGGGCATCATGAATTGTCCATACAAGCATTGCATGTAATTGAAATTGTCTTTGTCCTATTGGTCTAGAGATGTCATACATAGTGATGCCATTCCATAACTTTAGTAACTCGTCGATAAGAGGTTAAATATATACATTCATATCTTTCACTTGGTACTTACCTAGTTGAATGAACATAAACATTACATAATTATTATAATTATTTTATTGTAATATATATAAATTAATGTACATGACTATTGAATGAAAAAAATATGTCATTATGCAACAAATAAGACAAATGAGATGCTACTACGTTAAATAAAATTGATGTAAACAAATACCTGGAACAATCATTGACAACATTATGTGCTCCCTCTTTATTGACATCCATGGAGGAATGTTATTGTTGATAACAAAAATAGGCCACACTGAGTAAATAGATCTCCGCTCTCCAAATGGATTGACACCGTCCACTCCCAATGAAAGCTTGAGATTACAAGGTTCTTATTTAAAGTGTGGCCATTTTTCCTCCATGTCCCTAAATGCAGAACCATCTGCAGGCATTCAAAGAATGTCATCTCCACTTCTATTCCGTGCATGGTAATCCATCAATTGCACTAAGCTTTCACACCTAAATAATCATTGCATACGTGGAATAATGGAAATATAACAAAGAACCTTGCAAAGCACCTTTTTTGTTACTTGATCTGTTCGATATCTACTGATATGACATTCCGGGCATTCTGTTGCAAATTTCTGTTGTTTATGATATATAATATGATCATTGGGACATGCATCTATTGCTTGATACTCCATTCCGATATCTTTCATAATGGTACATAAATCTCGGTATGAGTGAGGTAAAATATTTGATGGTGGTAACAAAAATTCACCAATCAATCTACAACAAAAAATAATTTGTTCATATAAAGAATATTAATGGTACATATTTCATCATTTTATTTACTAGTGATGAACTAACAACAATTAAAATAGATGAAAAAAGATGACATTTATGACATACCTTAACATCCATGAGATTGCTATGTTTGATAAACCATTCATAACCTTAAGTTCAACGGCAATACAACAGAGAGAAGAGTTGTTTGAGCCTTCATAAAGGGGCTTGTATGTCTTGTCAAGTACAGGTAAATCATGAACATCATCAAAGTCATCTTGATCATCATGATCAGCTCTGCCACTAAATGTGGCATGGATCAATGTATTTGTACCATCATCTTCAACTGTGTTTTCTGGCACATGATCATCTTCTTCCATAGGATCATTAATTTCATCTTCGATATTCACAGCTCCATGTTCATCCCCTTGCAAAACCACATTCTCCGGGTTGTGATAATCCATATCATCTACCCTAGGGCGCCCCACCTTCATAATAATGATAGACACAAATAAACTATGATTATGATCAAGTGATTATATATATATATATAAAATGTTAAAACAATATAAACATTTACAAATTCAATCAATATAAACACATATAATGAACAACATACCAATGGACGATAATCATGCCCCTCTTCAACATGACCATGCTGCCTACAATGTTTCTCAGCTATTGTGATTAAAAGTCATCTCGTCTCTAAGCCCTTGCAATTATTGCAAGGACAATAACATTTCCCATCACCCTTTCTTTTCAATCTAGCCCACAATCTATCAAGTGTCTCTTCATTTTGTTCTGGACTAATATTATTTAAGATGATTTTTCTTTGCCAAGCTTGACTATTTAGATCTTCAAAAAATATCAACTCACACTCCAATAATTTTTATTCATAGACAGGTAACATAGTCTAATAATTCTGATATTTTACACCAAAAAAATTTGGCATGCAACCACCCCTGCAAAAGAGAAGATAGTCTGAAGTTAATGACCCCAAAAAACACTTTACAATGCTAATTCCAAAACTTATTAAATTCTGATTTTACTATGATTTCCAACCATTAAGACTCCTAAAATCAGAATATTGAACTTGATCACAAAATTCCTACAACAATGGAGGTAGCGAGCTAGTAAGAGCAAGTGACCCATTCCTAAGGAGAACAAGTCAATCATCATTGCTAATGTCAATATGGATTTATCCTTTTAGTTAAAGATGCAATGTGTCACTTCTTATGACGAGCTTATCCCTAGGGCCCTCAACATTGAGAGAGCCCTAATAAAAAAAACAAAGCATTGGTAAGAGCATGATTAGGGTACAAACCCTAGGCCTCCGTAGAAACATAAACAATAACTATAGCGGATTAGTGAGGTTGCAATACCAGAAAGATTGAGACATTGTAGGTAATAACAAAATCTTGCAATCTAAAGATTGTAGCCAATAACAAGCACACTATGTAGCTTACTGAAATTTGTAAATGCAATCTATGGTAAGAAGAATGACAGTCACTTGAGATGTGACAATCAAAAATAGGCTAAGCAGTGACAAGATAACAAAGCTCAAACCTTGCATAGTAAAGTGGAGATTTTAACAGTGAGTTTCCTTACCCCCTTGTTGACCTTAAGGGTTTTTCAAATGCTTTTGGTAGTGTTAGACAAGGAAAAGCAATCAGGGAATGACTGTCCAAATGAAGTAACAGTGGTAATCATAGGTTCAATGTTTCTTCTTAGCCATTAATATTGTATAGTGGAGGTAGTGGATTGCATGTTTGAGCAGTGTTTTGAGACTCACCAAAGATGGGAAAATAGTGAATAATACCTTGTGGACTGTGAAGTAGTGTCAATAAGGTTGAAGAATCTTAAGAACTACAATACTATGAAACAATGAGTCCCCTGTAGTAAGTAGGCAGTCTATAGGGCATAGTTTGATTTTATAGAAGGATGCTCATGAAAGGAATCTTCAAGTGATAGTGAGTGAGCTGTTTGAGATTGTAGTTAAGGGTGCAATACCCAGTCTTAAAGGAAGTTAGCAAAGCAGTAAATGTGCAAGAAAATTGAATCATACACAACAAATAATTCATAATGTTATCTTCCATAATGCCTTGAGTTGAAGACAAAAATCTCATTGTATCTTCATGATGAAAGTGGTGAGCTTAATGGTCAATCACTAGTAACCATGATTTTAAAACATGCTATTGTGCTTATGGAGGCAACATTTTAAGCAAGGCAGTGAGTGGTGGTTTGGAACAATGGCAGGTATGAAGGACTTGCTTTATATGCATACTATGCAGTCTAGCTTAAGACAACATTTTTAGAAGAGATTGAAGGTGGATTATGGAACTCAAAGGTTACCATGAAAAGGATTAAAGCAAAGACTGAGATCTATTTAAAAGCCACGGTCATGAAGATATTAAAGATGTCACATGCAAAAACCTAGTAGCTGGAGTAATGAATACAGTGCCAAAGAGGATAGTGTGCTGGGGCAGATTTAGGAGATCTCCACATTATCTAATTATAGGGAAATACATCATTTATTTATTTTTTTAATTAAAAGAAATCATTCTAAACCCTATATAGGATACATTGATACTTCAAAAGCCTCACGGAAGGAATTTAGATTATGCAAATATATGTCAAGTAACATTCATAAGGTTTAGAAAATCTTGATTGACTCCTAGAATAGCCCATTAAACATGGGTTGTGCTTGAATGCACTACATAATTGATATAACACAACCACTTTGCATATAAACCAGAGTTATAGGCTCTTTATTGCAGCAAGAGGTAATCACTCTTCGATCATGCTATAATTACATCCTATCCTGTTAAACTTGAGACAACCTGAATGCACCCAATGATGATTGACACCTACATTATACAACCTAAATTAACTACATTATATGAGTGCCTCCATTTCTATCACAACATAGCCACATTAAACTTGGGTCACACATGAATGCATCCTGTATTTGTTATAGTACAACTGTGCCACATGACCAATACAGTTATGGATCACATAATTACAATCACAAGAATCTGTTCCTCCGTTGTGATGTTATGGTGATTCCACACAACAAAATCTGGACATGAAATTCTCAAAACCCTTAACCTCTAAAAATGAAATCTGATGAGATGTTGCTTTAAAATATGATTTTCAAACCTGGAACTACAAATCTGACTTCACAATTGAATTATGCAAAAAGACAATGACTACCCTCAACCTGGCGATATCTTCTTGAATTTTTTTTTTTCCCAAGAAAATCGTCCTTAGTTCTCCACAAACTGTCTCAAGTAGAGCAAAACACTATTGCAATAAATCAGGCGTGAACTCACTTTTCTTTATGTCGGCCACAATTTGATTTTTTTTAATTTTTCATGTTTGTCAAAAATTTGATGAAAATAATAGCCAACATTTCGACGAACCCTAGGTTCGTCAAAATTTCGACGAACGTCGGGGATAAACTTTCAAAAAATTGGAAATTACACATCAAATTTTACAAGCACCCGACGAACATCGAATTTTACATATTTCATTGGACAGTTTCGTCGTATTTTGTAGTCAAATGTATTAGTGATAGAGCATAGATTTGGGTATTATTATCAATCAAAAAATGAATAAACAAGCTCCTTTTAAGATCACAATGCCGAAAAAAATTGAGAGATTAATGCAATTGTTCTCTGGGCTATCACTTAATTTATACTCCCCTATGGAAAAATTAAGCTCGCACATTCAACTTGGGGAAATAGTATGGAAATTAATGTTCCAAGGAATGAGGGATCACTTAGCTTCTTGGTCATTCAATGTCAATGAATAGGAGGTTCAAGTGGTTACTTGAGAAAATATTAATGAGGAAAGTCATTGGCTTTCATTAAGCATGAAAAAATACATCAATGATGTTGAGCAAGAGTTACTAGCAGATGAAGTGCTTTTTTCAGCTGGATTAGGTTTATTCGATGAAATTGCAATGGAAGAGGAATTCTGGGAAAACTATTCACAATTAGTTTTAAGGGATCCAATTAGTATTGGGAATGCAGTGAAGCAACAAAGAGAGTTATAAGAGCAAGAGGATGTTGTTCTATGACCTAGAAATGATAAGTACTTATTGGGTATAAATTAGGCAACTCAAGAGGAAGTCCAAATGGGAAACCAAACAAAAACTAAATTGAATGAAAGGAAGATAGAAGGTGAACTATCCGAATTTCTAGATCTTAACAATCATCTCAAACTATCTCAATCCCCTTTTCAACCTTCAGTTAAGAAATCTTTGGGGAAAAGAGGTAGGAAGTCTAACCTCACTAAATTGAAAGAACAAATAGAAGTGAGTGTGCAAAAAATAATCTTAGATTCCATGTCAAGTAAAAGGCCAAGGAGAGCATGCTACTCTCCTCGAGAACAATGAATATCTCCTCATGGAATGCTAGGGGAATTAATGTCCCTGACAAGCATGCTCACATCAAGAAACAAATAGATGTTGGTGGAGCGGATATCTTTCTCTTGCAAGAAACTAAGACTTCAGTAGAATTATTTGAATCCTTAATCAAGAAATGGGAAAAATGTGTCTCATTTCATTCCCCAGCTCAAGGGTCATTTGGAGGTTTATTAATGCTTTGTAATCCTAAGACTATTACTATTAAACCTCATAGAAATGAGAATTACTGGCAGCTTGTAGAGGTGACAAAATTTGAATTGCAGTTCTGGATCTTTAATGTTTATGGCCCCACCTCTACTATAGACAAGAAGAATCTTTGGGATGAAATCACTAGGAAGATTGGTTCCCTTAGGAGTGGGAAAATTTTGTTAGCAAGGGACTTAACACAATAACATCCTTGCAAGAAAAGAGTGGAGGAATTAGTCCACCACCAAGGGTAATGGTAGATTTTAGTATGTTCATTTCAACTAATGCACTCAAGGATATTATACCACTTAAAGGAAAAGTTAATTGGACACACAAAAGGAAAGGTTTTCTTCAGATAGCTGAAATATTAGATAGGTTCTTGATTACTCCCAATTTGATCTCTTTATCTCATGATTTAACTTTAGAAATTGTGCCATATTATAGGTCTGATCATTATGCAATTTGCCTCAATATCTCGATATCACAACACCGAAATTAAAATACTCTTTCAAATTTTAAAGTATGTGGTTTAGAAACCCTTAGTTCATGGATCTCCTAAAGCAATGGTTGATTAATGCTCCATATGAACAAGGTTCTATGATGTTTCAATTTAATATTAAATTGAGGTTTGTGAAGTAGCAAATCAAAGTTTTGAATAAACAAGTTTTTCAAAATATATTTCAGCAAAATGACTTAGTGTTCAAAGAACTTACAATAGTGTATGAGAGTATAATCCATCATGGTTTAGATAATACCTTGTATGATAAACAAAAGAAGTTATGGGCAGAATGGGAAGAATTATGCACAAGAGAAGAGGTCTATTGGAAACAAAAGTCTTGTGAATTATGGTTAAAGGAGGGAGACCATAAGGCAAAGCTTTTTCATGCTTATGCACAAATCAGGAAGGCTGCACAATCAGTTCAAACAATTCAAGAATTGTCTATAGGAAACTAGCTCACAAGGGAAGAAGATATAAACAAGAAAAGAGTCAGGTTTTTTTTCAGAACTTTTATCTGCTCCTCAAGGAATAGATCCTAATAGAACCAATGATGAAACTAAACTATTAGATACAATTCCTCATCTTATTATTAGTGAAGATAATAACTTTCTCATTAGACCTTTCACTATGGAGGAGATAAAACATGTAGTATTCTCTCTTCCCCCAGATAAGGCCCCTGGTCTAGATGGTTTCATGGCCTTTTTCTTTCAAAATGTTGGGATTTCCTATGTTATGAGCTTCTCTAGGCATTAGAAGAATCAAGAATGGGGTCTATTTTTTGGAAATTTAATGTAACTAATATTGCAATTCTACCAAAGGTAAAAGAGCCTAAAACATTTTCAGAGTATAGACCCATATATTTATGTAACACAATCTACAAGATATTCACCAAAGCAATCTATTTAAGATTGCAACCCTTATTCCAAAGATCATATCCATGGAACAAGGTGGTTTTGTCCGAGGGAAACTTATGAAGGGTAAATTGTGGCACATGAAGTAATTCATTCAATAACATCATCCAAGCTGCCCACATTCATTGTAAAATTAGACATGATGAAAGCCTATGATAAGGTAGATTGGAAATTCCTAAATAAGGTTTTTGAAAAGTTTGACTTTTGTTCACAATGCCGTAGGTGGGTAATGTATTTCTTGTCTAGAGAAAATTTTTCAGTAATTATAAATGGGTGCTCAACTGATTTTTTTAGTACTACCCAAGATGTTGGGAAAGGAGACCCTCTCTCACCCTTTCTCTTTATCATAATGGTAGAAACCTTAAGCATATTCATTCATCTTAGATACAACCAAGGTCTATGGCATGGTGTGCAGATTCCAAACTCAAGTATATTAGTCACACATTCACTATTTGCAAATGATACTCTTCTCTTTAAAGAAGAGTATCACTAGTCACACATCCACTTTTTCTGAGGCTAAACAAGTTAAAGAAGTCTTGGACAAATATTCATCAGCCTCTGGTCAAAAGATCAATGCAACAAAATCAAATATTTATATTTTAAATACTCTTGATGAAGTGCAAAAGAGAATAGTAAAGACTTTGGGTTTTTAGGAAGTAGAGTTTCCTTGCACATATTTAGGGATCCCTTTCTTTAAAGGTTCAAATAAGGCTCATTATTGGGACAAGGTTATCAATAGACTCAAATCAAGAATCTTAATATGGAAATCTAGGTGGCTATCATTATCTGGTAGAATTCTCCTTACAAAATCAGTTTTATCATCAATTCCAAATTATTTTTTGGCTATTCTTAAAGCTCCATCATTTGTAATCTCTGAGATTGAAAAAATTATATCTTTTCTTTGGAAAGGAAATATTAATGAGTAAAAAAAAGTGCCTCTCATATCTTTAGAAGGTTTGGAAAAAGCGAAAAATCAAGGAGAGGCAGAGATTCAAAATATCTTGTGGAGAAACAAAGCTTTTGGAGCTAAGTTAGTATGGCAAATGTATTCTAATCCAGAGGAAAAATGAATCAGAATATTACAAGCCAAATATTTAGATAATGATAATTCGACACAAGTCTTAACAATAGCTGATCCTCCAAAGGGTTCTATTGTTTGGAATTTTATCCTTAATAGTAGGAACCTCATCACCAAGTTCTCTTCATGGGAAGTAAATGATGGTCAAAGTGAAAATTTATGGACAAGCTCCTAGAACGGGAAGCCTCCTTTATCATAGAACCAGGAGCTTTAGGAAATAAGAACAACTTTATCTGCAACTTGGGTGAAAAGTTGATAGATTATGTACAATCGTCCAACCCTTTAATTGGGAAATTTGTGTGGAAAAATCCTTCAAGCAACCTCCTTAGTACGCAACAATCTAATCTTTTATGCAAAGTGTTGAATGAAAGAATAGCTTATCAATCAAAAAATCTAGATAAAATAATATGGGTAGTGTCTAAGGTGGGGACATATTCAGTAAAGGAAGGGTATGCAATCCTAAGTCAAGCCAAACATAACACAAAACCACAACGATCATTTTCATTTTGTTGAAGCAATAAAGTTTTACCAAAGGTAGGCAGTTTTGCTTGGCTTGCCATTCAAAAATGAATCTTAACAAGTGATCGTCTATTGAAATTGAAAATAATGGGCCCTTTCAAGTGACCATTATGCTAAGAAGAGTTAGAATCAGCAGATCATTTGCTCCTTTAATGCAACTTTTCCCAGGAATGTTGGAACTATATCAAAGGCAAGTTAAACCTATACATTCTTCTTCCAAATACAGTTTGGGATCTTTTTCAAAGTTGGTCACTTCTATTCCAATCTTCATTTTTTGCATGTATTTGGTTTGTCATTCTGGTTCTTGTAATATGGAATATTTGGTGGGAGCGTAACTTAAGAATATTTAGGAAAATAAAATCTCCAGTAGAGGTAACAAAACTGAAAATTGAAAAGGAAATCTTAGGAGTTAACTCTTGTGTTCAGAAAGAGAAAATGACTAATTTGTTGTTCACTAATTGGGATAGTCAAGTTTTGAAGAATTGGAAAAATATAAAGTTAACGTTTGATGGTAGTTTACTAAAAAACAATATCCCAAAAGTTGACATAAATTTAGTCAAATGGATCCCACCTCAAGCTGAATTTGTAAAGCTCAATTTTGATGGAGCTTCAAAGGGAAATCCAGGAAACTCAGGGGAAGGAATTTGTATTAGAAATTCACTTGGGAGAGTTTTGGCGATGTCTTCAATTCATCTACAACAAGGTACAAACAATAGTGCAAAAGCTCAAGCTTTATTATCAAGTCTTGAATTAGCTTTGCAACTGGGAATTTAAAATATTCATATAGAAGGGGATTCAATGATAATTATAAATGCATGTAAAGAATGTAAGATACACAATTGGAACCTAAGATATATATTGCATCAAGTATGGGTGTTGTTAGACAATTTTAAGGCAACCATAATCTCTCACACGTACAAAGAAGGTAACAAGGTTGCAGATTTTCTTGCAGGTCTAGGTAGTGAGGTACAGGAGATTAGATATATAAATGATTCAATTCAATTATCTTCTTATCCTCAATTAATTGAGTTAATAAATCAAGATGCTAAAGGTTCTTTGTAAGCAATTAAGTAAATCTAAGTTTTGGAGGCTAAATTTACTTAATACAAAGTTAATATTTTTAACACCTCTTCATCGTCGCATGCTTCACATGCTTATAAAGATCTTCAACCTAAAGCTTATGTGGAGGAGTCATCCCAATTATGAAATACTTCTTAGTTGCCACTTGTTCCTTTGAAGTGCCTTGATGCAAACTTCGAAGTAGGGCATTATGAGGTCGCACGAAAATGATTTCATATTACTTAAGCCTCATAATTATAGGAAATGGTCAAGTAAAGAATTTAGTCCCATCCAGCTCATTGTTTGGCATGAAGATAGGGAATGGGGATTATGTCTTGCCATCATACACTTTTATTTATCCCCATTTTTAGTGTTTTGCAGGTGGTTAGTACTAACCCTGCTTATCTTCTAACATATGCATGTGTTTTAAGCAAGGTGGTGGCACAACAAGCGAGCTTGAGGAAGATGATTAAATGGATTTGACAACAAGATTCCATTCAATTTACAATGCAAGATCATGAACGTGCTGAGCCAGATTGTTATCATTTAAAATTAAGGACGGGATTTGCATTTTCCTTTTAATTTTTTTTAATTCCTCTATCACTTCCAAAGTTAATGCTTTTCTTAGTCTGGGTGTTTCGCTCTACATTGGATTTTTGGCTATGAAGCTGGTTTGTTTCAATTCCTATTCAAAAATGGTGCATAATGGCTGACGAGGGGTGGTTTCAAATAGCACAAAATTTTGGCCAAGAAATTATAGAACGATGGTGGAGATTCATCCGTGGGAGCTCCCAGTTTTAGATTGCATCAATGATGAACATTTGTAGTTGGTATTCAAGGTAAAATGCACTCAAGTTTCAAATTGCATAAAAACCCTAATTGGAGATGAAATATTACACACTGGGTCACAATGAATAATATTTCTCGCAAATCTGCTCTCCATCTTTTTATCGAATTCCATGGATTTGCTTCATAATTTTAAGTCTTTGTAGTGTATTGCTAACAAAATTGTCAAGGAAGAGTATTTGAGAATAATGGTTTGTTGCAGAGTGTTCAAGGTTACGAATTTACAAATGGTGAAGGGTTCATCGATGGTCTTTTCCCTAGACACTACCTCTATCACAAGCAAAGGTATGTCGATACCTATGAAGCCTTCAAGCTTTCTCTGTCAAAGGGGTCATCAACCTATTTATATCAAGCCTTTAGCATATTTCACTTTGACTTCGACAAGGAAGAAATTAACAATTTCAAAAGGAAACACCATGATCTATCTTTTCTCCTTTCTCACTAGTGTGCTCAAGATTTGCTTCAATTGGATCAACTACCAAAATGACAAGAAAACAAGGTTAATGTACAAGTCCTAGATATAAACATCATAGTACATTCTCAAGCAAAGGTAGCAAGCCAAGTCCAGTTGTTCGCAGTGGAAGGTCAAGGTGAAAATTCAATTAATTTGGGTATTAGGGTTAGTTAAAAAAGTCTATTTTAGGTTTTTAAATTCTAGGATTTCGCTCAGTACGGGTCAATCAGCATGTGACATTTGTCGTATTTTGTTTCAAAATCTCAGTGGGCTATAATCTTGGCAGTTCCTTATAATGTTTTTCAAATCATTTTATAGGTCCCTATTATTGGGATGATTTTGTATAAACTTGTATCTAATTGAGCTATAATCAGAGGTTTTATTCCTAGTTCTTTCCTATCGGTATGCTCTTTGAACTAGGTTTTGTAATATTCTATTTATATATAATATAATATATTATAGTAGCTTGCCACTTTTTCTTAAAAAAAAAATTATAATTATAAATATATATTAAATAATTTGAATATTACAATCACTATGATATAATATATACTAAAATATATTAAATCAATATAAAAACATAAACATCAATAATAATATTATCAATATTATCAATACAAACATTAATTTAGAACAATATTTCCTTGGGATGACAATGCACTACGTTTTTGTTTGCATCCCGCATTGGCGTCCTGTGACCAAGAGCTAACTTGCTTGTTCTGGGAACCTATGTAATTTACTCTTTTGGCCACCAATGTCCTTCACTCTAAGCATATTGGAAACTCTCTTTTAAGAACATTTTTGCAATCTCTTTCATCTTGAATCTCCATCACATGGGCTTGTGTCATTGAGGTGACCAAGGGAAATTTGCTCCTCTTACTTGTGACAATAATTATATTATTAAATATAATAAATATTATTTTCTTGTCTTTTATATTTAATTCTATATTGACTCCTCAGAAACCCCTTCCTTTGCGTAAATTGCTGCTCTTCCAAATTTCTGATTGAACAATATATTGATTCTCTTTTGTTAATCCTTCCCCTTTCATCCCTTATTTATACCTTTATATTTCTCCGGAGGAAGACATCGTTTGAATGGAGACAACCTTCTAAAAGACGTGTCCCTTTATTTAACTTGATCATTTCCTTCATAAATCATAAGTTAGTTTTTCTAAAAACAATCGATGCTTTTATCTTAAGTTATTTCCTTTATTACTTTCTAATGCAGCCTGCAATATTGCTCTTCTCATCTCTTTTATAGGAATCGAGGTGTATTAATTGTTATGTTTTCTATTTACGTTGGTTTCATTAACTATTATTTACCTCTTGCTAGGGATCCTTGCTTAGCCTTTGGGATTTATGTATTAACCAAGGCAGGGCTTAATCATAATGTTCTATATAAATACTATTATTAAAAAATATTATTAATACATTATTTAATTTGTAAATATTATATCTTGGATAAAATATTATTAAATATTTTGTATAAATATAAATGTTATTATTAATTTTATTATTATGATATCTATAATAATTAGTATTAATGGTTCTTATTAATTATAATGATAGTATAACATTATCCAAGATAATCATAATTATAATAGTTTTTGGATAATTGTAATTCCAATATTATCTTACAATAATTGTAATTTTAATTAAATTGCTAATATTTATTTAATTTAATTTTTAATATGTAGTTATTTATTTTATTTATTTAGTTGCATTTCAATGCTTAGTCATTTTTTATACTTTAGTGTTCCATTTTAGGGACATGACAATTCATCCCACCCAAGATTGCTTTCCCTCAAGAAAACATAATCTAAGGTGTAATTTTAAGATGTCGCTCCTTGTGGCGATGATATTAGCTTTTATAGGAGTTGGAAGTTCCTACCCAAGTGATGGTTATTCTGGCTATGAGGACAATGTATTGAATAATATTCTTAAATGCTACTATTTGTCCATAACTCTCAAAACCCAAGAGTTGGAGTTTGCGAATCAATATAACTTAAAACCACATGAGTAAAAAATTAGAGTAAACAACTAGGTAGCTCAACCAAGTAGGAAAGTAGCTCAAGCAAGCAAGCAACTAGCTAAAGCAAGTAGGCAATCAACTCAAGTAAACAAGCAAGTAGCTCAAGCACACAGGAAACCAACTCAAGCAAGTAAGCAAGTAGCTCAAGAACACAAGCAACCACCTCAAGCAAGTGGGAAAGTAGCTCAAACACACAACCAAGTAGCTCAAGCATGAAACTAAGTAGCTCAAGCATGCAACCAACTAGCTCAAGCACATAATTTAGAATCATTCACCCTCATTATACTAGTTAGAATATCATAGTTAAAATGCAATTAAACATTTGCAAGAATTTGAAGAAGCAACAACCTATGACAAGTGGGAATAATAAGTGTATGGGAACCAGAGAACCAATGCAGTACAAAGGACCTTACAAGAGCATTACAAAGGGAGATAGCAATGAAGACCTCTTCTAGATATGCCACCCAGGAGGGGGCAAGATAAGCCCACTTGGACCAAGGGGTACTTGCCTCTATGGTATCCAAGGGCATTGCCTTTGGGTCTAGAGGAGTTGAGACACCAAGTTTCCTATAATGGTGGTCATTGCAACCGATAATGGTGGTCATTGTGACCAATACTAGTAGACATTGAGTCCGATAATGGTGGTCATTCCGACCGATAATGGTGGTCATTGCAACAAATAATAGTGTTCA
Organism: Sequoia sempervirens; assembly: GCA_007258455.2. NCBI lineage: Eukaryota > Viridiplantae > Streptophyta > Pinopsida > Cupressales > Cupressaceae > Sequoia > Sequoia sempervirens. Next base: position 1,124,388,393 of record VDFB02271358.1, on the reverse strand, counting down.
TTACGACCAATAATGGTGGTCATTGTGATTGATAATGGTGGTCATTGCAACTGATAATGGAGGTCATTGCAATCTATAATGGAGGATATTGCATCCTATAATGGGGGTCATTGCGACCTATAATGGAGGTCATTGTGACCTATAATGGAGGACATTCCATCCTATAGTGGAGGACATCGCGTCTTATAAGGGAGGACATTATGTCCTATAATGGAGAACTCTTTTCTATAAGGGAGGATCAAGTAGACCCAACATGGTTAAATCATAAGAGAAAGGGAAAGAGTTGACATGATGGATCCTAGGATCCCCATCAGGTCATGATTCCCCACATTCTCTTAGGGTTGAACCCTCCAAGGATGTTAGAGTACTTTGATTGAATTAATGATTGATCAGGAGTTACTAACATATTAAACCTACTACTTATTATCGGGGTAATAACTATGATCTGCTAACTAGTATAATGAGGGTGAATGATTCTAAAATGTGTGCAAGCCTTCAATCATGACTGCAATCAAGTGGGAAATATTCTTTAATCCATTTTTTATTTAGATTGAGGATTTAGGAAAAATTTGGGGCATCCTCAATTGAGGGAAACCAAGATTTTTTTATCATCACAACCTTAAGTTGCTTGAGGACAAGCAAATTTGGGAGGGGAGGACTGTCATGTCCCCGAAATTGTGACCATTAGATAAAAAGCATATTTAAAATTATTAACTATTTTATATCGTTATTAATTATAATTGTCAAAGATAATATTATAATTACTATTATTATATTATAAACATTAAAGTATAGATATTAGATAGATATTAAAATATATAAAATTAATAAAATAATATCAAATATAAAATTACATTGAGTTTCTTTGGTAAGGATCATATTATTAAATATATGATTAGCATTCACTTATGGCGAAAGAGAGTCTAGGCATATCTGGTCAAATATTTATATTGGAACTCACCAAAATTTCAAGTGAATAACAATGTGGAGGTGACAAGGCGAAGCATTTATATTCTTGAACACTATGAGGATAATTGAGAGATTGCAGATATATTCAATGAGGCTAACTTGCTTCATATGATCGCCTTAGTATAAGGGATGTGAAGGATATTGCTACAGGTATCGCCACTTCTATTAAAGCCATTTATTTCCCACAATTTAATGGAAAACGAGGGAGTCTATCTGCAAGCAGATAAAAGACAAAATGCACTAGAAAAAAAAGAGTTGCCAAGCATATTATATAATTCCCTCCCCAAGATTAAGCAAATAAAATACTACAAAGTAACTAAAAAATAGAAGTAATTAAACAGAATAATTAAAGATAAACTACTTTTAATTTAAAACTTGTCTAATGTTATAGATTTAATAGCAATAATGATGAAGTCTTGTATGCTCCAAAATAATATTTTTCAAGTTAGATACTTTCTCTACTAATCCAATAGTTAAATTTACAAGAGGAAATGGTAATAATAATAAAAATAATAATGATAATGACACTAAAGAATTTCGTAATCATTACTTTATGATGATTTTGATAATGTATACACCCAATTTTTTGATTATGTGGGAAAATTAGGTTTTGAAGGGACCTGAAACCCCTTACAACCAAAGATACAAAATGCTTCTCAAGAGATACTATAGTAGAACACCAACAGTAGCCCATAAACCCAACACAACTAAAGAAACAAAATTGTTGCTCGAAAGATAAATCAGTAAGCTAGCAGTAGCACCCAACAATAACAAAAGAGAAAAACAACAGGAAAGAAACTGAGACCCAACAAAAGGAAAGCAAACAACTAACAAAAAAATAAACACACAAGACACTATTTCAAATTGCTTAAGGTATTAGCCACCTCAAGCTCCTGGCTTTTATGCATTTCAATCATGTCCAACAACTCTTTTTTCTCATCCTCAAAGGACTTCTTTAGGTCAATAAACCCTCTAACAATAGGGCCTTTACCATCATCTTTCACACCTTTTTTCCCTTTACCTTTGGTTGAGTGTTCCTTCTCCATTAACTCAAAAAAATACAATTGGTCCTCCCCAAGCTCACTAATTTTATGAAACAAGACTTCCAAAGAGTTTGCACTATTCTTAACTGAGATGTGACAAGCATGAACAAGCTTCTTTATATCTGTATTGGTATCCAATATATTGGCTTCTAACCCCACCAATCGCTCTTCACACAGGGATTTGAAATCATGATATGACCCCTCAAGATCCATGTAATTCTGTCAATCAGAATATCCAAGGGAAAGCCTTTTAGAATATTCTTCAAATTCTCCTTCAAACCCTTTATTTTAATGCTTACCTTATTAAACTCCTGAAGAGTCCATTTGGCTAATTTTAAAGTACCAGTGGCCCCTGCCCTCACCATATCAAGAAGCTCAAACATAGAGGTAGAATCATCATTGAGATAGGAAAAGTCCTCCAAGAGGGTACTTACCTTTAGAGGCTCCCCCTTCGCATGTTTTTTCTTAGCATCCTCCTCCTCTTGAACCTTATTCTCCCCTTCCAAATCCACATTGGGAGAGATGCGAACTGGGGAGTCATCAATTTCCATTGCTTTCTCTTCAAAATCCTTCTCCTCACCAGGCACTGTGGTACCCTCAACCATTTCTTTTAAGGCCCGATTCTTCAACTTAGTTATGCATTTGGAAACCCTTATCAGCTTATCCCTTTTCTCCATTTTCAACACTTTCTCTCTCATCCCCTCCTCTTTAACTCCCATCTCTGCATCACCCTGGCCAATTTCCAAAGCATCATTCTTGGGAGTGGAATCATTAGAGCCCACCTCCATGTCCTCACTATTAGAACCTGACTCCTTCAGAATACAATACTTAACTACTCATTTTCTTTTATGGCTTCCCTTCTTCCTCTTTTTTGAAGATGTGGCCATAGGGGCTGGGGACCCATCCTCATCCTCTTAAACCCAATTCTCTCCCTCAACAATGCTGGTATCTGAGATAGAAGAGCCAAAAACACTTGGAAACTACTCCTTACCCTTAATAGTAGTGACTGGGACAAGGGATTTAACATGCTCCATGATTAAAATAATAAGACCCTCATGGAGGACTAGCGCCCTCCTGTTCTTTAAATGATCATAGACAAAGACCTCCATGGATGACAACATAAAAAATGGAAAGGAAATAAATAGCCCATGCCTAAAGTGGTTTAAAAGAGTAAAATGATGACCAAGGATTGTAGTAAACCTACCTTCCAATGTCACATACCGCATTATCACCTCCACAATATTCACCTAGGCCTTCTTGAGAGACTTTTTCTTAGAGCCCCAACTTTCCATTTTGATAAGCTTTTTCCATTCATCATCTTTGAAAAAAATTAGCCATGGCATCCTCATTGCTCTTCTTATCCTTAAAGAACTTAAAACCAACCATCAACAACCCAGTCATAGTAGCAATCAACTCCTCATTGATATAATTTCCAAGCCCTTAAATTGAATTTTGTGATTATGCCAATGAGAAAAAAATTCCATCAAAGCATTGGGCTCATGCCCATGCAACCTTTCTAAGAACATTGTAAAATTCCCATGCTGTAGGATACTCCAAATTTTCTTCTTTTTCCTCAAGCTCACACAAGAATGTGGCTCAATTTTGCTCTTGTCACCTCCCATTTTGTCAGAAACTAGATGAAGAAAACTTTTGCAATTACCATTTGATTGAAAACCAATAAGCTAAACAAAATCCACAAAGTGCGTGAGTTGAGAGTTAGTACTTAAGAATAAATGATGCCACCGCATGCACTCATCCAAAGCTATCATTTCTCATTAAGATCCTAGCTTTCTCAGGAAGGAGATTTCCTTCCTCCCTTTCACGAAACTCATTAAGCCTAACAACCTCATTGGCAAAAAAATCTGCCAAAGAATTACCTTCTCAAAAAATGTGGGAAACACGAGTCTCCTCATAAGAACTTAGCATCATTATAGAATCCTTTATTAATTGCTCCACATTCCAGCTAGGCTTATGGGTGCCACGTAGATAGTTGATGATGTTTAAAGAGTCACCTTCAACCCAATTTTGGAGTAACCCTTGTCCACTACATATTTGATGCTTAAAAATGCAGCCTCTGCCTCAACATAGTGATTTGTTTGATTTCCCAATGGGAGTGTTATACACCCAATGTTAATACAAAGAAAATGAATTAATTTTCATTTTTAAAATCAAATATTATTGTTCCAACTTTCCATTAATTGTCAACATCATTTGTAATTGTATACACCTAAAAATGGTCTAGAGAATATAATTAATTAAATATGATTTATTTGATTAATTAACCTTTATTTCATCTACTATTAAAAAAATAGAAATATTTATTTATAGTTCATCTTAAATTCTTCAATCTTTATTCTATTATTTTCATCTTAATTAAATAAACGAATTTCACTTTGTTTTATTTAATTATCATAATTAAATTCATCTACTTAATAAGTAAATAGAAATATTTATTTATAGTTCATTCTCCTATTCTTTAATTTTAATTAAATATACAACTTCAATAGTTTGTGTTATTTAATTATCACATTATTCAATCTTAATTAATTAAACAAGGTTAAATACTTTGTTGATTAATTATCATATCCCTTCTATATTTATTTAATAAACAAATTCTATAGTTTTTTTTATTAAATTATTTATTCCCTTTTGCTAATTTGAATAAATCAAATTCAAATAAAGGCATAAAGGAAATTTTCCTCTATTCACTCACCTACCAAACTGGACATCAAATATCTAATTTAATTCAACTAGTATTCACGGGAAAGCTGTAGAGACAAATTTGTAGGAAATCCTCTCAATCTCATTCCTTTGATTCTTCCTATCATCTGGCCTAATTTTTTCATGGGGAGGAACGATTCCCATAATCAACTCAAGCTTCTCAATCTCTCACCATTCAAATCTCTAGATTGAATCCAAGCCTTTGTTGTGTTGTGCCGTCACAATGTGCTGCCATGAAATCTATATATACAACCTTCTGAAATAGGAAATGGATCCATAATCTCTCATCTTTTGTGCAAACTTACTCTGTAGGAACAACAATCATAGCATCATAGAAATCATAGCATCTGTATAATCAATATCATGACTGCATCATAGTTTCATGTCAGCATAGTTTATAGTAGCATCAATATCATCTATAAATTGCCATATAGGAGTACATCATTTCATTTAGCATCACTCCATTCTCTATATTGGAATTTTAACAATCACACTACTTACCAAATCTGAGAGCCCTTTGTGACTTGATAAATCTTTGGAGATAGGAAACAATGAGAAGCTTTCAAGTTTTCTATGCTTTAAATTAGTTAATTATTGTTAAATATTGATATAATGTTTCATTAAGAAGTGTTTTTAGTTGTTTAACTTATTTAATTATTTCACACTTACATTTTGGTGCCCACCGTGGGGCTTAACCCCATGTTTTGAACAATTTTTTTTGAAAAGTGTTCGTATAGGATACAAGCGTGTTTTCTTTTAGCATGATCAAAATATTTTGTAGCGCATAAGACACAAACTATAGTACTTCTGATTGTTTTAGCGCTTCCAACAAAAACTATAGCACTTTTGAAGATTGTTTTAGCGCTTCAACTAAAAGCTTTCAACATAGACAAACTATTCATGTTCAAATCTATTTTAGCACATCCAATGAAAACTACAGCGCTTCAGCCAAATTTTGTAGTGCTTACAACTATTTTTACAGTGCATATGAGCATTTTTGTAGTGCTTTTGACCTCTTTTATAACACTTCTATAAAATTGTGTCTAGATCTGACACAATCATGGCCAATAACTTCTTTTTTTTAGTTAGAATAAAATGAACCAATCATAGGGTAGTCACCACACATTTCTATTTGGGATTAAAATTGACATCATTTCTTTTGTGAAGCAACAACTTCACATAGATAGCAAATTGTCGTTTGGGCTCTAAAAATTGAACAATTGATTACTGTGATTGTATGGTGATAGGCATATGCTCTCCCCTTAACTGGGTGATCAAAATGCCAGACTCATCCTTTATTTTTATGCATTTCATGCTTTATTAAATCCTTTAGAAGGCCTGCCATAGTGGGAAAAAGTACTCACCCTACAGGAATGACCTAAGTGGAAACGCCTAAAGCCAAGGATTCCAAACCACTATAATCAAAAAGTGAGTTGTTGATGAAAGTCCAACTCGATGGTAGTGTTCAAGATAACCATCCCCCAAAGCCTTTGTTCTAAAGTTTGGGAGGTCTCCTGAGGGAGTTTATCATTTTCCGCACCGCATGAAAACCTTATCTACGAACCATAGTATAGTATCCAACTTGTTAGTTTTCGAACATTGTAATCCTCAACAGTGCTAGGGAAGGGAAGAATCTACCCCCAAGACACTCACCATATAATTTCCAAGGACCGTTTGCTCAAGGGATTGAGAAATCTAACCTTGAGTATGTGCCTGGAAAAGACAAAAACACGAGCACCCTCTAGGGGGTGACACGACCGTGTGAGTTGACACAATTTTAAGATGTGGGTTGTTTGAGTATGACGATGACCTTTTGTCCTTAAGAGTGAGTCTATTTGAAGTGTATTTCTTGTCAAAAACCTGTGAAAATCAAGGACTTGTTTGATCCTTGAACATACACTCACTGTTTAGATTGTAGGACTTAAAAACACCTACTCTATAATTGTTTGTTGTGTCTTTGAATCATTAAATCAGATAAAGATTATCCAAAAAAATAACACAAAAATTTGACAAGTTAGTCCATGAAAACTTATGATTAGGGATTGGAAGTCTACAAACTTTGTTAAGAAATCCCTTGCAAAAAGAGTCAAAAAACCAAAAAAGAAACTTAGTCACAAGAAACTGTTGGAAAGAAGAAAATTATTATATCAAAGTAATAAAGTCCTACTTCAACATAGAACTTTTATCCATAGGTTTCATGATTTTTCTAGGGGATACACAAATGACTATGCCTTAGAACCCTTATATTCACAAGCCTAGTTTCAAAGAAGAGCTCTTTCACAGAAAATAATCATAGTCAACCTATCCATCCATCTTCCATTCCACAACTAGCAATAGAGTATTCCAACAAGACAAATTAGTTCATACAATAGAGGAAACATTTGAAAACCTTAGGCTTGTTATTAGAATCAAAAATTTACTAGCAAGAATAGCCTGCCAAAATACCCTAGATTTCGTCCAAAAATTAGTCCTTTCATAGAGAAGAGAAAAACGAGATAAAGACTAGTAAGTCCCAAAATAGCTCATCCATAGTTTGTTTTAGCACTTTTTCCCACTATAATAGCGCATCTACAGTCTGTCATAAACACCCATTAGTGTCAGAAAATACCAGATACTTTAGCACATCTATAGTCTATCTTAGTGCATACACCCTACTTGCTAGCACATTCACAGTTTGTTTTAGCGCTTACACAATCTGTTTCAGTGCATCTAACAAACATCACAATGCATCTACAGTCTATCAAAACAAAATTTTACCAGTGACAAAAATACTAGAAAATTTAGCGCTTACATAGTCTATTTTAGTGCATCTACACTGTTTGACAACGCTTTTACCAGATCTTTTAGTGCATACAGTGTATGTTTTAGTGATTCTACCCTCTGTAATAGTGTATCCATAGGACAAGAAAATAAAGAGTTGTTAGAAACATCTATCAAGATTGTGGACATCAAAAACTTGAGTTTTTATTAGACAAAAACATTTTCCACAGTCTCAATAGCGTCTTAAACTTGAAACAAATAGGATCATACAAATCAAACCTTTTCAAAATTAAACCTAGATCTTGCAAACTTTAAAGTGTCCACAAATCAAACACAAAATCATGATTATTAGATTAAGTTTCTTCATTAAGATATTATCATCCTACCATCATGAAATGAAACATAATAATAAGATTTTTAACTTAGTCTCATCAATAGGATATATCATCCTATTTGACTTTGTTAAAATCCATTTGACACTTATCCAAACACACAAGATCAAATTTTAGTGTGGAAAAAAAATACTTGTATTCCAATCTTGACAAGGTTACAAAGATAAAAACTTAGAGAAAAGGAACTCGAAACACCAAACATAATAGCGAAAGAAAACCCCTTTTTTCCTGATTTCATAAAAATGATCCCAATGAGATAACCCAAGAGGATATACAATCCACCCAACAAGATCCAAATTTCCATAAATTCATGGAAAAATTATTGGAACAAGATATGGAATAATACCTCTCGATGTTAATAGAATTGGGTGAAAAACTTATGAAAGATTTCAACATCAATCGATTAAAGGAAACACCTAGAACAACTGAAATAGAAACACACAACACGCAAGAAATAGATCAAGTGGTTGCTCTAACTGCTCAAATGAAAACTTTACAACAAAAAATCCAAGATATGCAAAAGGAAACCACAAATAGGTATTCATTATAGGACATTTTTCCTTATCCCTTTCATTTGAGTGGTTATATGATACCCTTCCCTAGGCATTGTGAGTTCCCCAAATATGACAAGTACAATGGAAAAAAGGATCTGATTGACCATGTGAGGGAATTTAGAACAATGAGCCTCAAGTTTGCACAAGAGGATACTTACCTATTGAGGTTGTTTCCTAGGAGTTTAGGAGCACACTGTATGGAATGGTTCTCCACATTACAATTGGGGATTGGATCCTGTGAAGAACTAGTTAACAGATTTATCACACAATTCTACTTCAACATTCAACATAACATAACCATAAAATATTTGTACAACATGAAACAAAAGAAGGGAGAAATATTCCTATCATTCTTACAATGTTGGAAAAAGTTGTTCGCTAGGTATCCTAGATCTACACCTGAAGAGGAAAAGATTGAATTATTTATCGACAACTTAAATGATGACATGAGTTATAGACTAGATCTACAATGTCCCCCAACATTTGAAAAAGTGACTGAGAACGGGCTTAAAATTGAAGAAGCCTTAGTCAAAAGAAGAGTGATTAAGCATTACAATGATCAAACAACGCAAATTCATCAAATCACTATGGAAACAATGATAAGCCTAAATTTTGGCAAAAAAATAGAACTACTGGAAATAATGATGCTACAACTAGCACACAAAATACAAAACTAATATTCAATTTGACAACAACACTTGTGAAAGAAAATTAGAATGAAAACCAGAACAACAATCAAGGTACCACTTAAAACAATAATCCAAATAATGGATAATCTCGACCACAACCATATCAAAGACAATCCAATCAACGAAGATTTACACCATTAGGGAAAACTTTGGAATTATCAATGAGAGAGATTATTGCAAATAGACTTATTACTCTACCAGAAGCAAGAAATTGGGAGCTGAAAGTAAAACCATCTTGGTGGAATGATGTTGACTATTGCAACTTTCACAAAAATAATGGACATAAAACAAATTACTATATGCAATTAAAACATCGGATACAAGACTTAATTGAAGCAAAGAAGGTATTTGTCGAAGGACCTCAAACAAAAAATGATCACACAGGGTTTGCAAATCCTTTACCCAACTACAAAAAAGTAGAATCTTCTTCAAATGGTAAAGGAAAAAGTGTAAACTATACCTATGACACCACCATTCTTTGCATTTCTAAGGTTGAGAAAAATAATTTCATTGATAATCAAATAGATACCATAAACATAAATGACATTGTATCCCTAAACGTGATTCCATACATAAATACATTTGACAACCAAATCAATGTCATAAAAATCAAGGAAACACAAGACTATCAACCGGTCAATGCAACAACTAGGAGGCAATCCAATTGATATTGAAAGGAGTTTCACCAAAAATCACTACTCCCCCATCACATCAATACAACATTGTGGATCAACTAAAAAAGATACCCGCACAGATATCCATACTGGAACTTCTTAAAATTTCACCATCACATAAAGAGGTTCTAGAATAGGCTCTAGTAGCCACTACGGTACCCAATAATTTGGATGTCTGTCAATTTCAAGCTATGGTGGGACATCTAACTACACCTCATTGTTTTTCATTCTCCAAAAAAGATGATGTGTCACTAAATCACCCACACAATATGGCCTTGCATATAGAGGTTCTAATCCATAAACACCATGTCAAGCTTCTCTTAATAGATGGTGGAGCTAGATTAAATATTTGTAATTTAAAAATAATTTGTGCACTAGGCTATTTAGACAATGCCACTAATGCTAGAAGAAAGATAACAATAAAAGCATATGATGAAGAGGAAAGGTCTTCTAAGGGGCTCATTGTACTACCAATTCAATTGGGACCGATTGTCAAAAATATTTTTTTCCAAGTGTTATATAAGGAGCTAACATATAACATACCCTTGGGATGTCCATGGATCCATGAAATCCAAGCGGTACCTTCAACATATCATCAATGTTTGAAATTTCGTATCAATGGACAAGAGGTCACAATTTCAGCTGACAACAATAATCCTCAGACTTGTAACATGATTAAGGAAAATCAAGACACTTTAATACCCTACAATAGAGAAGGTAGCACATCTAATTCATCCAATGATGAAAAGTAACTCAATTTTCTATCCAAATGGGTTAAGAAGAAGGACCAGGAAAAGGAAACAACTATTGTTGACTTAACTATATCAAAAAATGAAAGACCCCTAAACACTCTATCACAACAATTTACAGACAAGATCAAGTTAAAGGACAAGGGCTTGGGAGAGTATTCCCTTGAGAAATATTTGTGTCTTTCACAATTGCTACCATCCCCAAAATCATATGGAAAACCCAAAACAAGTACACAATGATCTTCACAACTTGCCATAGTTCTAGGAAAAAGGTTTGTAAAAGAAGGTACCCTAGAAGATGAATCAGAAGACAAATCCATTCTCAATTGGCTATATAAAGACAAAGAAGCCTCAACATCAGCAAACATTAGCATACAGACAGATCAGTATGGGAAAGGAAAGCATATCTTAGAGAAAATGCTATGAAGGGCAAGGACCAATTGGCAAGAGAAAAGATGGTATTATAGAACCTATTCAACCACTAACACTTCAGCCTAAGGACAAAATAGGATTAGGCTACATAGGGGAATAAAAATAAGTAACACAGAAAGTGGTAGAAAGGATTCTACAAATGAGGGACGACTCTGAAACAGATTCCAATGAATATGAATGGGATCATTTATCTACAACATCATAAACTGACAAACCAATTGATTTCATCAAAACATATACACCTATATGAGAGGAGGGACATAGTTCAGGAACAAGACCACTTGTATTGGGATCACTAAATATTGATGACTCAAGTGAGGATGACCATACATCGAGTGAGCTAGACAACTCGGAGGAGGGTAACATCATAGACCTTGACCTTCCCACTAAAAATTTTGACCACCTGGCTATTAGAACACTTATAGCTGTCAACCTTGCTCAACTTAATGACTTATTACCCTTAATACATCTCGAACTTATTGACTGGGAATCCACCAAACCTATTCACATACCAGTCTTTTCAAATGATGATGCCATCATAAATTTTCTTTGCAGTAACGAACCTGATACAAGTTCTACCCATAACACTCATAATGACACTTCAAATTAGGAGGGTGCCAAATCTTCTAGTTGTAAAAATCACAATAGGAAAAATATATCTAATGGTGAAAAGCTTTTTGAGGCACCATTAGATTTTGAAAAAGAAAAAATAAAGAATGCATCTAACAGTGAAAACCTTTATGAGGCATTGAAAGATGGAAGATTTGACACCCTTCCAGAGCATTACCATGATAGATCATCAGTACTAGTAGAACCAACACAATCCATAAATCTTGGAACAACTGAAAAGGAAAAGATTCTACATTTGGAAACATTTATGAAGAGCGGCATATCAATTTTTCTTGGTATTATTCTAACATGCTAGGGTTAGATCCAGATCTCCTGATGCATCATCTCTCTCTACCAACCAGAATCAAACTAGTCAAGCAAAAATTGAGAAAAATGCATCCCCACATCGCCCTGATGGTAAAAGCTGAGCTAAAGAAGTTATTGGATGCAGGATTTATCAGGTCTATTGATTATGCAGAATGGATTTCAAATATTGTGCCTGTATATAAACCAAATAATAGTATTAGAATATGCACATATTTTAGATATCTAAATAAAGTGTGCCAAAAGGATGATTTTCCTTTACCTAGTATTGACATCATTGTGGATCTAATGGCAGGCCATGCCATGTTGTCATTAATGGATGGTTTCTTAGGGTACAACCAAATAAAGATAGCACCTGAAGATCAAGAAAAGAAAACATTCACTTGTCCTTGGGGTACATTTTGTTAGAATGTCATGCCCTTCAAGTTGAAAAATGCATGTGTAACATATCAACGGGTGATGACCACTATTTTTCATGACATGATGCATACTTTCATGGAAGATTATGTGGATGACATCTTAGAAAAATCATACACCAAAGAAGGACATTTGTAGATCCTCAGCAAAATATTTACTAGATTGGAAAAGTTCAATGTTAGATTGAACCCAAAGAAATGTGTGTTTGAGGTAACATCAACAAAAATCTTTGGATACATAGGGTTAGAAAAAGGTATCAAAGTGGATCCGTCTAAGGTTAAAGCAATAATGGAGATGTCACCACCTAAAAATATCAATCAATTATGGTCTCTACAAGGCAGGCTACAATCCATCAGGAGATTTATCTCCCAATTGGTGGACAAAATCCACCCATTCAATCATCTACTTCATAAGAATGTCTCATTCAAGTGGGATCAAGAATGTGTAATAACTTTTAACCAGATAAAGCAATATTTGATGTTACTCTATATCACAACAATAGACATTTCGTTAGGAGCTCTATTGGAAAATGAAGATTTTGAAGGAAAGGAACAATCTATTCACTACATTAGTAGGAATCTCAACGGTTATGAAATAAATTACACATTCATAGAAAAAGCTTGTTTGGTAGTGGTATTTGCAACCCAACAATTGCGGCACTACATGTTGACTCATATAGCCAGACTCATTGTTAAAATAGACCCATTAAAATATCTACTCAACAAAGTGGCTCTAACAGGCAGAATAGCAAAATGGGTCATGATCTTAAGTGAGTTCGACATCCAATATGTAGACCAGAAATCCATCAAAGGAAAGGTGATAGATGATCAATTAGTTGAAGCTTTGTTATAGGATAATCATCCAATGAACATTGAATTTCCAAATGCGGACATTCTCAATATTACCAAACAACAATGGAGACTTTATTTTGATGGACCATACACATAAAGAGGGTCTAGTGTGGGAATTATATTTGTTACACCTCAGGGACACACCATCCCAAGGTCCTATAGACTAATGTTTCCGTGTACCAATAATGTGGCTGAGTATGAGGCATTAATTATTAGCATAAAAGTGGCTATTGAATGAAACATCACATAAATACAAGTGTATGGGGACTCACAACTTTTCCTCTATCAAGTAAATGACGAGTATCAAAAAAAGGATGAAAAACTCATGCCATATAAGAAAATGATAGATGATCTTAAAAATTACTTTATGGAGATCAAGTTTGAATAGATACCAAGGGAAGAGAACAAAGCTACAGATGCTATGGCAACAATTGCTTCCCTCTTTCAATTACCAGAAAAGAAAGGCAGATATTAGTTTATCGTAGAACAAGTATCTAACCCTGCCTACAACAATCTTGAATCACAAACCATATGCAAAATAGTTGACGTTCAAAAATCAATATATGGAGAGATCTATACTTACCTCAAGGTTAATATCCTTCCTCCTGATCTTTCTAGAAACCAAAATAATAACTTCATCCACCAATCCGCTCGACATATATTGATTGCCGATATACTTTACTATTGAGGTCTAGATGGTACTCTTCTTCAGTTTCTAGAACACAACAAATCTGAATCAGCCTTACATGAGGTTCATGAAGGTATTTGTGGAACTCATTCAAGTGAACCAACCCTAGCAAAGAAACTCCTCTGTTTGTTGTATTACTGGTCAAACACGGAAAATGAGTCTTATCAATTTGTTAAGAAATGTCAGAAATGTCAAATCCATGGTAATCTAATCCATGCGTCAGCACAAGAAATGCACCCATTTACATCAACATGGCCCTTTTGTCAATGGGGACTGGACCTGGTAGGAAAGATAAACCCATCTTCATCCAATGGACACAAGTTCATAATCACAACAACAAAATACTTTACAAAATGGATAGAAGTGGTTCCTTTAACAACAATCACTGGAAAGCAGATCTCGTCTTTCATACTAAACTACATAATTTTTTGGTATGGCATACCTCAGTCCATTGCTACAAACAATGGAAGACCATTTAAGAACCAGGACATCTAGGAATTGTGTGAAAATTTTCATATCCAACATCTTTTCTCAACACCATACTATCCTTAGGGAAATGGCCAAGCAGAGGCCTCAAACAAGACAATTCTAAAAATACTAAAGAAAACAGTTAACGATGTTGGATGTGATTGGCATGTTTAGCTAAATACTATATTATGGGCCTACAAAACCAGCATCAGAACACCAATAGGAGCTACACCATATGCCTTGGTATATGGATCAGAGGTCATCCTACCTATTGAGGTAGAAATACCATCACTTCATGTCTCACTGAAGGGTATCATTATAGTTGAGGATTATAAAATCTCTAGACTACAAGAACTGGAATTACTAGATGAACACCATCAACAAGCTGTCAATCATTTGAAATCATACCAACAGAGAATGTCCAAGAGCTACAATCATAGGGTAAAACCTAGAGTTTTTCATGTTGGTGATTTGGTCCTAAAGGAAAACCCTAAAAATCAATAGGATAGAGAAAAGAAAGGGAAGTTTGAACCTAATTGGCTAGGCCCCTTTGTCATCATATAAGTTTATAGATCAAGATCATATCAATTGAATACATCTGAAGGGGATCTATTCAATGAACCTATCAACATTATCCATCTTAGAAAGTTTTATACCTGAATCACCTAGTGCACGAATTAGTTTCTAAAAATGGTTACCTTGATGAAAAATTGGTAAACATGCATCTTGGTAATAGGAAAACACAAAGAAAAAACAAAAAACAAAAAAAAAATCAAAAAAATCAAAAAGACTGAAAAAGTGCAATAAAAACATGTAGTGAAAATCGAGAAACAGGTGCTATTTGTGATTTAACCAGCTTTTCCATCTAGTGGACGCATGTCATGGTCATTACTTTCACCATCATTTTACATCCATTATCATATCATTGCAAGTGGTCATGTCTCACCCTAGCTTTGGGGCAACATCTCAACCTGACTGGGGGCAATAAATCTTGAGCCTAATCAAATTGAAAAATAGCAAGAAGACAACCGTAATAAAAACAATGATCAAAATACAACCCAACATGAAACATTAATCACCATCAGGAACACATTGGACATCCATATCACAACGGAAAATCTAAAAACAAGTCTAAAAAGTCAGTTTTAGAAAAGCCAAAAACATGCATTTGTGTCAGTCAAACTATGTGGTCTCTGTGTGTATAATGTAGGGAAGGTTAATCTTTGATCAGCCCCCAAGGCCCCTAGGATAGGTCTTTAGGTTAAGTTTGATCCAAAATCTCAGAAAATCAAAATCAAAATGGATGATCTAATTTTAAGTATGATTTAAATACTTTAAGCAAAAAGTTGGATAGATGTACTTTAATCATTGTTATCATTTCTTTGGAGCAACTCGATGATGTATTGAACTAGAGAAGCTAAGAAGAAGAATGGTATTTTCTTTGTCTACTGTCTATGAGTTAATCATCATTATTGTGTGAATTGTCATGAGATGTGCTCTACAAAGTATCATTGATGACATTCCAATTCACATAGGAAAGTGATTGATTCTTGTTTGTTTACGCAAGAAATGCTCAGGTCATCTCAGTTTAATTATACCTCAATGCTTGTGTTCTCTTGCAATATCAAAAATCATGGAAGTATTACTCAGGTCATCATTGGTATACATTATACCATTGATGCTTGTACTCACTTTCAACATTTTAAAAGCTCTATGATGATACAAAGAAAAAGTATTGTTAGAATGCCGATATTTGCATATAGATTTGCATGATAAAATTAGATTGCATTCATATTAGTTTTACATTTGTAGAGTGTTTGTTACAAAAGCTTGTAAAGGATTCAAATTAATGATCATCTTTTATCATAATAGATTGAGTATACTTGATAGTTACAAAAAAATCATCATTAACATGTAGTTGCATCATCATTTTCATTGCATACATTAGAAAGCATTTTAATTATCATTTCATCATTCATACATCTCAATCAAATTTTTTTTTGCATTGATCATATCATATTTCTTATATTACATGTCATTAAATTGCATAAGAAAATTTCAAAAAATAAATCTCTATAGTTTCATAGCATACATCCATTTATCATATCACATATGATAAATCCATTCAACATATCAAAAACCATACATCATTTTTATCCACTTATTACATCATGCCATTACATTTCCATATCACATATCATAAACATATCATACATCATAACCATTTTCATCCACTTATTACATCATATAAGTACATTTTCATTCAACATACCATTATCATACACCATTTTCGTCCATTTAGTGCATAATATATTTGCATTTACACAAGAATAAAAGTGCATGTATTACATCACATATCGTATATCATTTAGAACATCATATCCGTAATCATGCATAAAAGGAAAATTATCATATACTTTCGAAATACATATCATCATACATTTGTTTCATCCATATACATCATGCATCCCTACATCATGTATCCATACATCATGCATACATACATGATGCATCCATACATCATGCATACATACATGATGCATCCATACATCATTATTATGTACATCATAAATAGAACATCATAAATCATAGCAAATCATCATGAATATAAAACTACATCCATAACATCATAATAAAAGGATCATCACATGACATATAGAACGTAGAAATTAAATGCATCCATCATAGAATCATAACACATGATAGATCAATAAAAACTGTTGCATATCATATAGATCTCAAAATCATCATAAATGTCAAGTATATAGTGATTTCTGAAATGAAGAGATATATCATCAAAAAATGGCTATAATCGGAATGTAAATCATCATCCCAAAATACAATGGAGAAATCACATCACAAGGACTATGTAGTGCTAGCTCCTAATGGTGCAGGAATATCTGGCCCAGTACCTCCTCCACCACCAGAAGTACTAGGATCTCTCAGGTCTCTGCAAAGAGGATAAGTCACACTCGCACTGACATTCTTGGTATGAGTCCTACATGATTGAGACTGCATGTAGCGAACTCACTACTTGGAGGGAACTGCATCATGATATTTCCCTCTATAGTACTCAACCTCTCGACTAACAGGAACAACCTCTGCCATATAATGTGCTAGAGTGGTACCATCTTCTATTCTCTGCACTGTCTTAACCTAACCCTCAGCCTACTCTGCAGCTCGTCTAGTAGTGTCCCTCTCGACTAGACCACTACTGTGATTTTTAGCCTAAGATGCAACTGACTACACCTGTACTGATGCTAAGGCTTGTGTGTGTGACTGGACCTGTGCCTACATTGAACCTGAGTCTATGCTAATAATCCCTAAGCCTGAACAAGTTGAGCCTATATGGTCTCTAACAACACCTGAAGGCTCGCAATTTGCAACTACTCTATAAGATCTTCCATTGCTTGCCTCTTACGAGGCACTATATGCTCATGCACATCTAAAGTTGGACCCAACCCACCTACAACATCTCCACTATCAAAACCATGCTCATCTCCACTGCTCTCATCACCACTATCCCTCTCACCCCCACTGCCCTCCTCATCTCCACTACCCTCCTCATCACCGATATCCTCCTCATCACCACCAATCGTGACATTGTCCACCCCAACCTCACCAACCTCCTCTCTCCTCCACCTATGACCATGTGTAGTAGCAACATCCTCCTTTGCAAGTAATGAGGTAGGATCATCAGGAATGGTAATGTGTGGGAAAGGATGCAAAGCTAGATACTCAGCATAATCTATTGTCATAGGTGGCTCAACAGTGGCTGGATGGATATCCCACTCAAACAGTTGTAAAGACTAATACTCCTAAACAACAACATCATATGATAGAACAGGCCCCCTCTATGTAGAATCTAACTGATGACGGGCATAATGAGCAACACCTTGGGGCATACCCTAAACCAAACCATACTGTCTATGCACTCGTCTGATAAAAAATCTCTCAAACACCCAACAATTTTGACCAATCAGTAACATAGACTAATAGAGAAAAGTTATCTGAATATCATCCTCATCCCAATGCTCACAATCTAGGTATGGACACCATGTCACTAGCTTTATATCATCCATCACTCTCCTCTAGTTCTCTAATTTACCCAGTCTGGACCGAGTAAGGAAACCTACATATATGTACACATATGGTCTCATAACTAGTCTAGTGCAGGAGCACCTAAAAACATGTAATTGCAAAGTGCATTCTATGAGGGATGGTCTAGGAGTTAGTGATAGTATGAGTTATTTTTGTGCTAAATGAGGTCCATGAGACCACTCATGATGTAATAAGGTTTAGATGAGCCATTTAATGTAGGTTTGAGTCTTTAGAAGGAATTCTAGGATGAAAATATTAAGTTAATCATTAGTAAATAATGCATAATTAGCAATGCAAAGGGTTAAAAACCTTTTAAAGAAAGGTGGTTAGGTGGTTATAGGAATTAGAGGAGGTTATTGGAGATATATGTAGTTGATTCCATCATTGTAAACACAAATTTGAAGATCTTGAATGAAGAAACTTAGTTTTTCTTTGGAAATTACACGTTTTCTTGGTATTTCCTAAACTTTGCTTGGTTGCATTAGTCCGTACAACTCTAGATTTTGGTTGAAGGTTGAAATGGTATGTTAGGGCACCGAGTCTACTTTCAAATTCTTTAGGTTTTATTGAAAATCATTAATTTTGGAGTAAGTTATCTTTGTTTTCTTGAAACTACTCTATTTTGGTGCAAGTTGGTGGTTTGAGAGTAATAAAATGAGTTTTTAGGGAATTCCACCTAATGTAGCAATTGTAACTCAGTGGAATGACCCCATTTTTTGTAAAATAGGTTTCCAAATGTTGTGGAGGTTGAAGGAAGTGTGTTTGTGGGTTTTGGGTGTCGCCCTAGGTTGAATTTGGGTGATTTTTCTTGTGAAAGTAAGGAACTAAAGGATGGTTTATGAGTTTTTTGGAAGAAATAACCCATGTAATGAATTTTAAAGCTTGTGCAAGCATAATTATGAATGTTTGAATAGGTGGAAAGGTCTGGGAAGGTCTAGAGGTATGATTTACAATAAACCCTCCTTTTGAAGGCCTAGAATCAAGGGTTTTATGGTTTTCCATGTTGAAAGAGTCATCTCTGGAAAATAGTGGTGGATTTAGTAGTTTTTTGGCATTTGAATTGCTTCCCCAAAGTTTCATAAGGTTTGGTGGAGTTTATAGGGTATCTTCTTTGTAAAAGTGGGCTAATCCACTAGCCCTTTCTATGGCAGGAGTATTGGATCTTTGAACTTGTCCAAAAGACACCCATGAAGAATACATTGGTACATCAAGGGAAAGGTAAGCTTGAAGGTCCTAAGAAAAGAAGATGAGATCACAAAGGATGAAGGTGAGTTATTTGAAAAAAAGCAACTTTGGCATAATGGAGCCACAAGGGAAGAAGAGTGTTGTCCACTGTTTGGGAAAGAGCACGAGATGCAACAAAAGGTTGAAGGGGAGGATGGAAAACCTAAGGACAAAGAGGTCTTGGAAACTGATAAAATGAAGAATGAGGAAGTGAATAAATAGGAAAATGATGAGAGCAGTGAAAGAAGTCATGAAGGGTTTGCAGATGATGAGAATATTATCATTGGGGTAGTGATGTGTCCCTTAAGGGCAGCTGTAAGTGATAGGAAAGCAAAGATTGCAAATACAGTGAGTTGTAGCACTAAAGACACAGAGGTAGAAGAAGAAGATAAGCTGAAGATGAATGGGAATGAGTGCCAAAGGAAATGGAAAGTGATGAAGAGCAGGTTGGTTGTGGAAAATCAATGTGAGAACATAGTAACTAGAGGAGATGAAGGACAAATGGATTGTATTCTTGAAGTTGATAGGACCAAAGTCCTTGAAATGGAATCTCAATGGTCTAAGGTAGACAGTTAAGAAGGTAATGAGAATATAGTATATGCCATGAAGGTAGTGATGGTAGAAGCCAAGGGTCTAATACAAGACCTGAGAGTAGGTGATGAGCAGGCTGTGAAAGTCATGGAAAGGACAATAAGCTATGAAGATTGGCAGAAAATGGTGAAAGGGACTATGGAAGAGTTTGGAGAGTCTATAGGAGTTGAGCAAAGGTTGGTCACCATGAGAGGTGAAGGACAGATGGTAAAATTTTTACAGAGGGTTACAATAAGGACATAAGCTAAGATTGAGAAGTTGACAGTGCTAGGCCAGGGAATGGCTAAGAGAAGACAATGTGTGCGGTCTCCAAATGAGTTGGAGAAGAGAGGAAAATGTGAGATTGGGACAGTGAATTGTCCTTGGTTACTGAGTTTGGTAATTAGGCTATTGTATGCTATTGAGACAATGGATCCAAGCATAATGCATCTGATTGCAGGTGTGAAGTGGAAGGATAAGGGGCTGAGAGTGAAGTGAATCACTGGTTTGTTCATTCTTCTGAAAGTGGTCAGACCAAAGGTTAAAATGAAAGTGGTAGGGAAAAATGAAAATTATGTTGCTAATAATAGAATTGAAGGGTAGAACTACATGTATAATTGGCCAAGGCTCATGGTAGAGAATGGAAAAGAGATACTAATGCATGTTTTTTTGGGTTTGTGTATTGAATTTTTGTTTGCAGGTGTTAATGAAGACAAAAGGCAACAAGAAGATTCATTTGAGCAGGATCAAGCATGGCAAGGTGAAGACAAAGCAAAGTATGAAGGGTATAAAGTACCTTGGAGGAAGATTTACATGTAGGTGACTTGGAGTAGGTTTGAAGGGATTGTGTAGAGAGTTGGAGTAGAACTATGGAGTGATTTATGGGGCATAAATCTTTTGTACCCGAGGAGTATGGTGCAGGAGCACCTAAAAACATGTAATTGTAAAGTGCATTCTATGAGGGTTGGTCTAGGAGTTAGTGATAGTATGAGTCATTTTTGTGCTAAATGAGGTCCGTGAGACCCCTCATGATGTAATAAGGTTCAGATGAGCCATTTAATGTAGGTTTGAGTCCTTAGAAGAATTCTAGGTTGAAAATCTTAAGTTAATCATTAGTAAATAATGCATAATTAGCAATGTAAAGGGTTAAAAACCTCTTAAAGAAAGGTGGTTAGGTGGTTATAGGAATTAGAGGAGGTTATTGGAGATATATGGAGTTGATTCCATCATTTTAAACACAATTTTGAAGATCTTGAATGAAGAAACTTATTTTTGCTTTGGAATTCCACATTTTCTTGGTATTTCCTAAACTTTGCTTGGCTAGAACAATCCGTAAAAATCCATATATTGGTTGAAGGTTGACATGGTATGTTAGGGCACCGAGTCTACTTTCAAATGCTTCAGGTTTTATTGAAAATCATTAATTTTGGAGTGAGTTATCTTTGTTTTCTTGCAACTGCTCTATTTTGGTGCAAGTTGGTGGTTTGAGAGAAATAAAATGAGTTTTTAGGGCATTCCACCTACTGTAGCAATTGTAACTCGGTGGAATGACCCTATTTGTTGTAATATAGGTTTCCAAATGCTGTGGAGGTTGAAGGAAGTGTGTTTGTGGGTTTTGGGTGTTGCCCTAGGTTGAATTTGGGTGATTTTCCTTGTGAAAGTAAGGAACTAAAGGATGGTTTATGAGTTTTTTGGAAGAAATAACCTATGTAATGAATTTTAAAGCTTGTGTAGGCATAATTATGAATGTTTGAATAGGTGGTAGGGTTTGGGAAGGTCTGGAGGTATGATTTACAATAAACCCTCCTTTTGAAGGCCTATAATCAAGGGTTTTATGGTTTTCCATGTTGGAAGAGTCATCTCTGGAAACTAGTGGTGGATTTAGTAGTTTTTTGGGAATTTGAATTGCTTCCCCAAAGTTTCATAAGGTTTGGTGGAGTTTATAGGGTATCTTCTTTGTAAAAGTGGGCTAATCCACTAGCCTTTTCCATGGTAGGAGTATTGGATCTTTGAACATGTCCAAAAGAGTTGATATTGGTTTTCTTGTATGTTGTATAAATTGAAAAAGGGTATCTTAATTATCCCTGAGTTTGTTAGGTTTTTTGGAAAATATTGGTGAAAAGCCCTAAAACTAGGTTTGCACAAAAACTAGGGTTGAAGGGTGAAGTTGGGAAATTGTGTTTTGATGATTGTTGAACTTGGAAGACTAATTGAATTACTTTATATGATCATTTTAATTGCGCTAGATGCCTCTTGAAGGAAGGTTGCCAATTGGATTGAGATTAAGCCTCCTGACTCTGCATCATGGTCTCTGTCTCACTGGAACTAGACGCATGACAACTATGTGCTCCCACGCCCACACCTGTAATAAAGTAGATCCAAATGACAAACTGTGACCTCCAAGGTAAACCGTTGAATGAAAATCGTGATACAAATGGGAAAGAATGCACATGCCCCAAGCATATCTTGTCCCATGTACAATCATGCTCTCTAGTACACAGCCCCAACCAATAGAAAGTCCCTTTGACCTGTGATCAAGACAAAGGAACCCTCTAATGAACCTAAATAGAACTGTAGGAAGGGTGGAATATGCATCCACCATCTCACGCCATGGAATCTAATACCCAAAAATTTGATCATCCTAGAATACTCTACAAAAAGCATCAGTACTGCCCTACTCTGTAGAATCATAGACAACAACCTCTCCAATAATGGGAATCTACACAATCCGCAAGACATCCTCAGGGGTGACTATCTTCTCACTAGTGGGAATGTGGAAGGTATTATGCTTGCTATGCCATCTCTCAGCTAAAGCTGTCAGGAGACCCCGATTAATCCTAATATGGGGCATGAATAAAAGAGAAGACAATCCACATCATGTAATGACTACCATCTTAGGCTGCACTAACTGTGGTATCAAATCAAATGTCCATGGGAACCATTCTTGAACCTGAAGGTTCTCCAATGAATCCTATTATCAGGAAATATTCAAAATCAGTACTCTTTGTCAAATCATCAAACATCAATTATCCTATCAAATCTAATCAGTTCTTGGTAAGAATTTGATCAAATCTCATGGGCAAACATCATTGAACCTCACCTATCATGAGGTCAATCATCAATCTTAAAATTGAACCTCACCTATCATGAGGTCAATCATCAATACATCAAATCAACCTCGCCTATCATGAGGTCACTCATCAATACATCAAATCAACTTGGCTTATCATGAGGTACATCAA
Source organism: Sequoia sempervirens (assembly GCA_007258455.2). Taxonomy (NCBI): domain Eukaryota; kingdom Viridiplantae; phylum Streptophyta; class Pinopsida; order Cupressales; family Cupressaceae; genus Sequoia; species Sequoia sempervirens. Next base: position 1,124,364,916 of record VDFB02271358.1, on the reverse strand, counting down.
TCAAACTATAAATTATTCCTTGCCTACCATGAGGATAATTATCATCAATCAAACATCAGAGCTCACCTATCATGAGGTTGAATTTCATCTACTTGATTAGGAACATCAATCATATCAAATCAATGGCTAAAATGATCAAAATCAACAAAATCAAGGACTAATTTGAAAAAATTTATCAATCTAACTTGGATGCACTGAAACAGAGTTTCCATGCACCAAAATATCAAAAGCACCATTAGAATACTTGAAAGCGCTAAAACAGGCATTCAAAGTGCTACATCACTATATGCACCATTTCATTAGTCAAAAGTGCTATTCAAGCAGTCAAAGCACTATTTCATCAAAAGAGCTATTCTATTAGGTCAATGCATTAATCTATTGGGTCGATGGGCTAAACTAATTAAAGCGCTAAAATAGAGGGTCAAAGCACTGAAATTTGTATCCTAAGTGCTAAAATGTTGAAGCGCTAAATTATACTAGTATCTAAGTGCTATTTTTTTTACCTAAGTGCTAAAGTTTTTAAATCACTAAAATAGTAATCCTAAGCACTACAATAGAAAGGAAAATGCTAAACTAAACTAAATTTTTAAAATCCAGAAAAAATGTGAAAAATGAGAAATGCACAAAATACGAGGGAGTTCAAGGGTACGTACCGAAGGTCTGTAGGTGGGCGGACGTTGGTGATGTCGTACATGATCAAACCGGTGAGTGTGATAGGGGATTTGCATCTTGCTCCAAGTTGCTCAAATTACTCTCAAATTTTCAAAATTCAAATGCACAAATGAGTTTGAAAATGACCTTTTTGACCTATTATAGGTTATTTTTGGTGGGATTTTTATGGGTTTTTTTTAAGGGGAGATTAATACAAATTCATCCAAGAGCAACTTTCTACATTTTTAATTAGGAGATAAATTATTTCACCATCAAATCTTCATCGAATCATCATCAAATAATGAAAAAATCATAAAAATTTGATTTTTTTTGAAAAAATTCAAAAAAATCAAATATTCATCAATTTATCTCCCAAGGGGGCATATATTCATTATCACCTGAAAATCAGTGTATGGGGTATACTAATTTTTTTTTCATTGATACTAGTAGCAACATCAAAATTTTCTTTGAAGCAGTGTGTAAACACATCACTTCAAAGAGGGGAAAAATGTATACACCTAAAATGGTCTGGAGAATATAATTAATTAAATATGATTTATTTGATTAATTAACCTTTATTTCATCTACTATTAAATAAATAGAAATATTTATTTATAGTTCATTCTCCTATTCTTCAATTTTAATTAAATATACAACTTCAATAGTTTGTGTTATTTAATTATCACATTATTCAATCTTAATTAATTAAACAAGGTTAAATACTTTGTTGATTAATTATCATATCCCTTCTATATTTATTTAATAAAAAAAATCTATAGTTTGTTTTATTAAGTTATTTATTCCCTTTTACTAATTTGAATAAATCAAATTATTCAAATAAATGCATAAAGGCAATTTTCCTCGATTCACTTACCTACCAAATTGGACATCAAATATCCAATTTAATTCAATTGGTATTCATGGGAAAGCTGTAGAGACAAATTTGCAGGCAATCCTTTCAATCTCATTCCTCTGATTCTTCCTATCATCTAGCCTGATGTTTTCATGGGGAGAAACCATTCCCATAATCAGCTCAAGCTTTTCAATCTCTCACCATTCAAATCTACAGATTGAATCCAGGCCTTTGTTGTGTTGCCTCGTCACAATGTGTTGTCGTGAAATCTATATATACAACCTTCTAAAATAGGAAATGGATCCAAAATCTCTCATCTTTTGTGCAAACTTACTCTGCAAGAAAAAAAATCATAGCATCATTGCAATAGAATCTTAGCATCATAGCAATCATAACATTTGTAGAATCAATATCATGACTGCATCATAGTTTTACCGTAGCTTCCATCCATCATAGTTTCATGTCAACATAGTTTATAGTAGCATCAATATCATCTAGAAATCTCCATATAGGAGTACATCATTGCATTTAGCATCACTCCATTCTCTAGATTGACCTTTTAACAGTCACACTACTTACCAAATTTGAGAGCCCTCTGTGACTTGATAAATCTTTGGAGATAGGAAACAATGAGACGCTTTCAAGTTTTATGTGCTTTAAATTAGTTAATTGCTATTAAATATTGATATAATTTTTCATTAAGAAGTGTTTTTAGTTGTTTTACTTATTTACTTATTTCATACTTACAATAATCATTTAAACTATACATAAACATGGAACATATTTTGAGAAGGTTGGTATTAAATCTTCACAATAACATTAAGTTAACCCCCAAAAGATATTTTTTACCATTAAATCATAATCAAATAGGACATCTAAAATTGTTAGTGAAGGAAAAATCAAAATTACATAAAGGTTGAGATGTGTAATAAAATCAAATACTAAAGATGCATTGTAAGTGGTGAATCAACCTCAATCTATTTAATACCTAATCATTAGAAATGAAGACAATAATTTAAACAATACTTTAAACCAAAATTACAAGAATAAACCTACATGAATAAGCTAACAAGAACTATACCGTCCAATATTAAACACACTAACATTATAGGACTAATAACTCAACAACTTGAGATTGATTATGGATATTTGCAGTATACACACACAATTAAATGTATACACATAATTCATGACTATTTCATTCGTTAACATTTGTTAGTTACTATACTTTAATGGATTTAGAAGCTTGAAAATTCAAAAATTAAACCTTATTTCTTTACTTCATAACTCTACCCAAATTATTATTCTTCTTACAACAATTCTTAGGTGATTTCAATTATAACCAACTTTGCTTACTATGCCTAGACTCTTCTATGAAAAGTTGTTTGAATCAATTTGATATAAATTAAAATATTCTTATTCTTGGATAAAATGGAGATATTATTCATCCACTAATAAACCAAATAAATAATTAAACTCTTTGACAAGAATACAACCCTGAAAGTAAGAGAATAAATAAAATCAACAATTTGGAACCAATATTTCTAAGCACTATACAATTACGGCTTTTAATGGATAACTGAAAAACTAATTTTAAAAACTAACTTAAGAATCCATGTAAGGGTTTTTTCTCATGTTTCTTTCTATCATATTTAATAGTTCCTTCAAATGTTTCTCTTTCCTTCATGATACCCTAACTTAGTTTCACTCAATTTTCTTTTGGCTATCAATTTACTGTTTTAGTTTCAAAGTAGGAGATAGTAATGTTTTAATCATAAATGCTATTTGGTTTACTGGGTTTCTCTGATTTTTTGATATGTTTTACAAATATTGTATTTATAGAAACTATTTAAATTTTATCATCTAACTATTTGTGTTTCATTCTGTGTGAACATATTTGTAGGACTGTTTTATGACATATTTTTATTGTGAATAAGGATGTCAATGTTTTCCTAATAATTCATAATTGGTGATCTGGGTTAACACAATTTTTGAATGTGTTTTTCATAGATTACTAATAGAAAAACCCATTAAATTATATATTTTAATTGCATTTTTATCAGTTTTTATGATCAAATACATGAAACTACTTTTAAATGAATTATTGTTTGTCATAGGGGTAGCAATATTGTTACCTCAACAAAACCAACTTGTTTCTCTCTTGAAATCCATTTTCTGAAAATTCGAAGATATTATTTCTTATTTAACACATGTACCTAAAATACAAAAATCTACAAAGAAGAAAAATAATATGGGCAAATGGGCTCTCCACCCAACCATAGGATTGAGATTCAATTGACCCTTGAGCTAGGGTCACATAGCACTTCCACAAAATTACTTTCCACATAGAATCCACAACCAAAGTGAAACATTTAACATCCACATAAATAAACTTGAAACATTATAACCACTAATCACAAGGATTGCTAGACAAGTTAACACTTTACATATTTTGCATATCACAACATCTTGCATTCATATTTCTTTATTTTAGCACACAAAAAGGGTATAAATGAAACTAAACTAAGAAACGTGGAAGACTCAACCAATGCAAACCCCAACACACTACTTGCAGCTAAACAAGGGATTCAACATCAAATTTTGCATAGATTATTTTTATAAGCAAGATCAATATGACAAAAAACTCATTATAAATCAGCAAAGACAGAAAACTAAAAGATTAGACCTCACCAAGAAAGTTTTCTATACGACTTGTAGAACACTCTCTCCAAGAAATATCTTTCATTGATCCTTTATCTTCAAAAAAATTGCAATAAATCAAGAATGAAGAATGAAAATCAAACATGAACTAAAGAACAATCTAAAAATCCAAAAGATAGAAACCCCCACCTCCACACAAATAGAAAGAATAAATGGAAGGAAAAAAGGAAACCACCTTCTCAACTTCCCAACCACCCTTTCAACTCTAGTTTTTGCCACTTTTTATAAGTGAGTAATTGGAGTGGGTTTAAGACTTTATTAAAAGGGTTTTATGGAATAAAAAATACCCATATCCCATAAACCTATCACCTAGGAAACTTTTTAAATAAATAAACCCACAAAAAGACTACATAAAAAATAAAATAAGTGACCATACTAATAAAGTGACTTAAGGGACTAATAAAACAACTCTCACATACACCCAACCCATACCACACAAAACAAGGTTAAATCGCATGCCCTTGACAAGACTAATATTTCATAAGGATACAATAATAGAAGTAGCTATGTGACCCCTTTATCAACATTGGCCAATTTTTACCTGTTTTACTCAACCAAGAAAGTGTGTCAGTATTACTCATGATTAATAATAATTAAAACAAACAACATATGAATTAAAAGTTCCAAGAATATTAATCAACTAGAAAATTAGATCCACTAATCTACACAAGTAACATATAATTTAACACTCCTTACTCACATGATACTTGTTATGGAGTCAAGGAAAAATTGAGTGAATACTATTTGTTATCAAAATATCACCATTTATTTCAATAGAATATTTAACTTATTATGCCTACTATTGTAAGTAACATTAAATATCAAAGGTTGTGTTACTTCTTCCTTTTGTTTCATCTCTTTGGATGCCTTGGGAAGGGGTGATTTCTTGTGCTACTAGAGTTCTTTCTTGCTACCATGTTCAACAATTGATGTATTCTATTGAGGTGAATATTGCTCCTATTAAGGTGGATCCCTCTCTTGTCGAGGCAGAGTTGGGGGTTGCTAATATGGTGGGAAGTGCTTCTCTCCTTTGTTGGTTCCTATTGAGGTGGAGTGTGCTTGTTCTAGAGGGAGGGTTCTTTGGTAGTTCCGGTCACCACTTCTTCCTCTCCTTTAGAGGGGAGCCCCCTCCTTTTGAGGTGTTGTCAGGGTTGGCGTCTGGTTGGTTGGAACATTTAGAAGATTGTTTCTCTGCAACAAATTTTGATTCTTACCCCTTTTTTGGTAAGAAACTATCAGGCTCATTTTTTGTTGATTTGAGCAGGAAGTTTGTTGTAGTCCAGATGTTGTAGGTGTTGTGTGGCCTGGTTGGTTCAGGCAGTCTTTTGGACATGAAATTGTATGGGTTGTTTCTTGCCTCAATAGGACTAGTTTTAGTCCTAAGTGTTCATTTGTTCCTAGTCATGAGGCCTGGTTTAGGTTGCTAGTTTTTCTTTGTCTCAGGACTACTGTTAGTTCTGAGTGTTCTATCTCTCTTGGTTCTACTGTCTAGGAACTATTGGTGTTATGCTATGCTACTGCAGTGTCTCTACTAGTACAGTATCATTAATCCTTTCTGGCCCCTGTGGCTTGTTGTGTAAAGGGTACAACACCCTATAAATGCTACTTATCAAAAACATTAAATATCAATAATTTTATTCATAATCACACCTACTCACATCTATAATATGTAATTACCTACCATAATGTAATCTACTTAATATATATAGTAATATTACCAATAATTGAGCATATTGATCATTGCATAATTACATAGACAAAGAATATAACTAACCATTAGATAGGATTAGTCAAGAATACAAAAAAAATTTATGGTGTAGCAATAACCATCACTCATGTGTACTATCCAACATGAAAGAACATAGAATATAACATATAGATCATCAAAAAATAATAGGATCAACAAGGCCACAAGGGACAAGGTCTTACATATTACATCTGGGCACTATATTTCATGCCAAGTCCAACTGATGGTCAAGGAATTTGATTTATTAGTTTGGAGATTCTTATCAAAGGTTGGGGGATATTTAAAGCCAACACTATTGGTTAACTCAGGGGCAACATAATATAGATGATATAATACCATTGCATGCTTTAACATCTAGTTGTTGCATAGGAAAATGGTGATGACATTAATCTAATGAATCACATATGGAGTTTAGAGATTAATTCAGTTTCCATATGATATGATGATTATGGATTCTAATATATAGTGATTATCATTGGTAAAAATCAATCAAAAAAATTAGAGGAAGTCTTAAGTCTAATGTAGAAGACAATCGACTAGAGGTAGTGATACTTTAGTGTAGAGTGATGCTAATTAAGTAATTAGATAAGTAAATAAGGCCACAATAAAAAAAAACCTCAAAGGAAACACTATACTCAATGGATACAATTAGTTGATGGAAGAGACATGACTCCTCGTATCAAGCCCCTCAAGGATATATAAGGAGTTCAAAAACCTTTCCAAGGGGGCATCAAAGAGATGCATAGTATTATATATTTTTTAGTAGCAAATCTATGGTACACTTTGAGAGCAAATGATCAACCACCGATGGATGCATGGAATGAAAAAAATGTGAATAAGAAAGATGGATAACAACTAGGAACATCAGGGGATATTAATGTTGAGCACAAGGATTAAATCAAACTAGGGCCCTCTCTAAATCATTTATTCATCTGGGAGTTCGTAATTTAGACAAGAAAAATATTTGTGTACATCGGGTTATGAATAGTTAGCTTGTGGCTATATTAACTCCTAATTAAGTCATGTTATCATTATAATATTATTGTTTAGTTAGTTAGGTCAGCCTAGGGCTTATATAGGGGTGTCTAAGTCTGCCTAGGTGATATCCTAGGCATAAATAGGTATATATAGGAGGTTGTGAGTCTTATTTCATCATCAAATGGTGAATTATGTTCTTATTGGAGATATTTTGAGGTTTCCCCCCTTAAATTGGCTTGTTATTCTCAGTTATTATCAATTATTTGTAGCATATTTCATATCATCTTCTTCTATTATGCAATTTGTTTCATTACAAGTGGTATCAGAGCATGATCTTGGCACCGTAGAGGCAAGGTATTTTCTCAATATTGAAGGCAATTTTTGTAAGAGAATATCTTTTAGATTTTGGAAAAAAAATCTCTAAATTTTAAAGGGTTTTTAAAGAACATATTAAAGAAGCTACAGTATAGATTTCAAAGGAATTGGAAAAAAATTGAGTGAATTATTGTAGAATTAGGGTTTCTACACAATTTATTTAGAATCTGCATATCTATCACATATTGTAGAATTGGAGCATGATTTTTATTAAGGTTTTAAATACATACAAAAGGAACCCAAAATTTAAAAAATTGGAGAAATTTAAGAAGAAATGAGTTATTACAAAATTAGGGTTTCCACAAATATCACTCTCAATGTTGCAAATCTGCTTATTTCTTGGATATTTTTCTAGGTGAGAGGTAATTTGGCCCTAGTAAAGTACTTTAATTTTTTTAGAGAATTTAAGTTTCATTTGTGTGATTTATTTCAAAATTATTGGTTCACATCATGATGAGGCCTGCAATAAGGGGTAAAAAGAATGTTGTCACACCACAGAAGACTCCTGATAAGGATGGGGTAACAATAGAGGATATTAATCCTAATGAAGAAATTAGTAAGGTCAAGGAATACATTTCCTTAATGAAGATGGATATGTGTGACCTAAGAGGAGATATATCATATATAAGAAACATTTTAAGCACCTATATGAATAAACCAAGAAAGGAGTTCTTAAGCAACCAAGGTGAAACTTCCAGGTTAGCTAATATTGACACAAATTTTAATACTCCTATGGGATCTAGGAATTTTTTTGCAAATGAGGATATGCACAAGTTTGATGGGAAGGATCCTCTAACATGGATAAACCAAATGGAGAATTTTTTGAAGTACATCAAGTCCCAAATGGACAAAAGGTCACGATGGATTCCCTATTTTTATGCCTTGCATAACCACCTCATTTTGTTGTTTTTGTCTTTGGTGTTCTTGTTTGGGATTTTGAAGTATTTTTTTCTCCTAAGTTCTTGTTTTCCTTTGTTTTTTAGGTTCAAGTTTCAGACTAACACTCACACTTGGTACTTTTTAAAGTTTGAGTTATTGTTTTTGTTCTGATGTCCATTCCAATGCTTTTCCTTGTGTTTTCTTTGTTTTATCAGATTTGGGTTTCAGATCAGAACCATCACCTTACACCCTTAAAAGTGTAAGTTCCTATTTTCATTCCAATCTTGACTTCCACTTTTCTTCCTTGTGCATTATTGCTTGTGTCAAAATAAAACATCAGAATTGAATCGAAACCAAGAACTTTTTCTTGTTCTTATTTCCATCTCAATCCCAATTTTTGACTTTATTTCTTTTGGAATCAGACTTCAGACTAGAACTAGAACCAAGAATTTTTCCAAAGTCCTTGTTCCACGTTTCGTCCTGATTTCAATTCCCACATTTTTCTTGGTTTGTTGGGATTCAAATTTCAGGAACTTTGCACTCATTGAAAGTTTGGTGTCATGTCGTGAATCGATCCTGACTCCCGCTTGTCTTCATTCTTACGATGGTGCATTTATGACTCCCACCTCGGTCCTAAGGCCCAATCTACCTGCATTTATGGACACTCATTTGTATGTGTGAGCGAGTTTTTTTCTTGTCGCTCCTTAGTTTTCATTTAGTTTGGCTTGAACAGTTTGACGAAATGAACCAGAGTAGCATTGAGAGTTAGGGTTTGAGGTTGCATTTTGATTTCTTACTTTTTCTATCAGATTTTTAGTTGTGTTTGGAGGTAGGCGTATTTTCCTAGTTTTTATTTTGTTTTTAGCTTGCTTGTGTTTGTTTTATTTATGTTTTTGTATTTCTTGCTTGTTTGTTTTGGTTTATTTTATGTTTTTCTTAGCACCCTTTTGGTGTGCTTTTCTTCATTCTCAAACCCTTTGGTTCATTTGTCTTTGTTCTATTTTGGGTTTTTGTTTGTTTTGGGATTTGTATTGGATTTGATAAATTTTGAAATTTGGACCATCATGAATCATAATTCAATCCCAAGGGCACATTTAAAGATTCAGTTATATCTATTTGGATGCCTTGGTATTTTGTTGAATGCTTGGATCCTGATTCCTGACACTCTGTCAGATTTAGGATTTAGAATTGAACTTTATGCTTAAATCATCATTTAGGCTAGCTTTCAAACCATGTTCCAATCCTAACTTCAAAATATTTAAAGGTTTTGATAATGCATCCATCATTGTCCTAGTTCTGATCCTTGCATTACCATTGGGATTGAGTTTCGAACAAACACAAAACCTTTAATAGAGATTTAGGTTCCACCATTTAGTTCCATCTTGATTTTGACTTTTGACACAATGTGAGAATGCTACTGAAAATTGTTTATTCCTAAGGGGCCCAGTCCTAAACCATTTCCAGATTCTGATTCCTGCACTATTGTCAGGATCATAACTCAGGACGTTACCCAAGCTTATGCACTCTTTTGGGTCTAGTTCCATATCATAACCTAATTCTGACTTCTAACATTCCATTGGGATTGGAACTCGAAGACAACCCTTTGTTGACTCTATTTGTTGAGTGTCACTGTTTAGTGAAGACCTGATCCCAATTTTTAAATACATTGTGGGATCGGATCATGGAATGAAAATGAAACCTTCTCTTCACTATGGGTATAGGTGTTGAATCAAGACCTGATCTCAAATTTTGACATAGTTCATTATTATGCTTAGAATGGTCAAGTTCTTAGTTTTGTCCTGAACCTAAAACCCTAAAATGTTGAGTTAACTGGTAAAATGGAAATCCTTCTTAAATAAATGGGGATTAATATGAATGCTTGTGCTAATTTGCTCCTCACTTTTCTCCTTTTTGTTTGATAATGGTCAGTATTGTAGGTGATTAACAAATGTCTAATTCAGAAGAAGTTACTAGTGAAGGAACATCAAAAGGATAAAACCAGAGAAGGTTCCTATTACCATGAAGTATAAGTTCCAAGGAACCACAATACCATTCAAATTCAATTCAAATTCAATGAATATTACAGACACATTGGTGGGTCACATTGATTTGAAGCAGTTTTATGATGTTTTTTAGAAGATGCTTCCCCAAGGGAAAAGAGAATTGTAGACTCTAGGTTAGCCCATGTGGCTACTTTCCCTATTGTTGTGCAATGTCTTGAGTTCATTTTAATTGTTGCACAAACTTATAATCCAATTCAGATGTAGTGTATCTTGAGTTCATTTTAACTTTTGCACAAACTTATAATCCAACTCAGAGGTAGTGTATTGATTCTCAAGGCAATGTGATCATTGATTTGACCCCAACAATGATTAGACAAGTTTTTGATCCTCCTCACCCTAACCCAAAGATTATTTCTGAAGCTGGGGTACTTGAATGGTGGGAAACAAATGAGGATGGGAACAAAATATTTATTAATAAAAGGTGGCTCAAGATAGGGAAGAAATTAGTAAAGAAGATGCCACCTAAGCCAAAGAGGTCATATTTTTCTGAAGACATTGGTGATATGATTACACTATTGACAAGGGTATTTGAAAAAGAAGAGTCTCATATTTTTGAGCATTGGATGTTTCCATTCATTCCATTAATCCTAGATTGGAAAAAATATTTGTATTGGGGACATATAATCTCAGATAACATCCATGATCAATTATTGAAAGTAGAAGAAACCAAGACTTTCTATATGTCTTCATATGTGATATATTATGCCGCAATGATGGGACAGTTTCTTAGTTTAACTACTGAAGAATCATGGATGAGGGCCCAGATAATAAGAAAGTGTGGGAATACTATGATCAACTAGATTTGAACACAATAGAGAAGCATTTCAAAAGGGTCAATGATAGTTTCAGATTGTCCTAAGAGGCAATGGAGTTTATTGAAGAATGGGAATAATAGTTTATCCAATACCCTAGATCCACCTATTTTAGACTATTCAGATATGATAGGAACCCTTTCAAATTTCCAAGGTGTTGCAGGGACAGATGGGTCTTGATGGTTTTTTCTCTCCAAGCCGCTGAGGTGAATGTTATTCTCTGCATAGCACAAGGCTAGTTGTCACCCATTCCCAATGCAATTAGGGTTTTATTCTTGTTCCTCTTCAATAGCAGTTAAGATAGCAACAAAATAGTTCCATTCAATGAATCTTAAACATCATACATCTAGGAAGGATTTTGATCCTACAAAGAAAATGTATGGTATAGATGCTGCACAATTTCCCAATCATCAGCCACTTTTGGAGGAATTTTGGGCCAACCTACAAGATTAGTTTGAAGTAAGGAAAAGGGGATATGAAAGATTGAAAATTCCCCAAATGAAGGATTTTGAGGTTGCAAAGGATATACCAAAAGGCACCACTGATGATGGGATCACTCTTGATCCCCACTATGAAATGGATAAAGTGGCTACCAAGGATCTGGAGCCAATCAATTGGATGGAGAAGGAGGAGACCAATATTCGTAAGGTGTCACAAGTTTTGGTTCATAGAAGTGTGAAAGGGCTTAATCTCTATTTAAAGAAACCAAGGGTTAAGGCTTCAAGGAAGAAGGATTCTATTAGTGAACCTACTTCCTCTACTGAAACAAGACAATATAAAACATTGAAGAAAACCGTTGCAACCACAGAAGAACTTGCCCTGATAGAGGAGGAAATTTCAATGAAGTAGGTCATTGAAGCTTTAGAAAAAGATAAAGTTACTTATGTTGCTATTGTTGTAGGGGTTATTTTAGGTCTTGGTGCTACACCCATAGCAACTATGTACCCTAGAGAACAAGCTTCTGAAGGACCTTCTACTATGCCTATGCAAACTAAGGATACTCATCCAACTTCACCATCAACTTCAGAAGAAACAACTGGTGAAGAAGAGATGCCTCCTATGATTGATGTAACAGATTCACCTATCCCCTTAGACTCTAAGAAAACTCCGTCTCAGGAAGAAGAAAGAGAAAAAATGGGAAGAATATCTGGAGAAGGCTAACGAGGAACCTAGAGAAGAAGACATTGGGATGAGGCTACAATTAATGATGTTTTAACTGAAGATGAAAAAAAGGAAATATTGGAAGTTGCTAAAAGAAAGATGTTGGAGAGTTAATTGAATAAGGACAAAGAAAGAAAGTTGAAGAACTAACTCAGGAGAAGGAATATACTAAGGCACAAAAGAACGCTGAAGAAGAATCTATTGCAAAAGAGTTGGAGCAGAAGGAGAAAGTTGAGTGAGAGAAAGTAGCAAAAGAGGAACTATGTGGAAAGGATTTAGAATAGTAGAGGTTAAGAGATGAAGAGGAGGTTGCACAAAAGGAAGAAGAGATGAGAAAGATAGAAGAAATTAGAGCTTAGAATGAGAAAATGGAACATGAAAGGTTGCAGAGGGAACAAGAGGAGTTGTGAAAGACTTCTTCTAAGCAAACCATGGAGGTAGTTTCTTCTACATCTCCTTCATCAATAGCTCCCAATACCCAATAGGTAACAACTCAACTAGTTGCTCCTATGTGGTTAAAATTGAATTTGGAGAAAAAACAAGAAGTTCAGGCCCAACTTGTAACATGGAATGAAATGGTAAAGGAAATAGACAAAGTGAAGCCAAAAAGGAAGCCTCATGCTATTCAATCTATAAGGATTACTGATGATGGATACTTGGTAGTAGACATTGCTACCCAAATAGTTGATAAAGATGACAGGGAGCTCCAAGCTACATATTAGCAAATAAACACTATCAATCTTGGCAAACAAACTAGAAATCAATAGATAAATCTAATTGACATTGTGGCTACCACTACCAAGTCATGAATCATCAAAGATAAGCAGGCCAAGGATGAGCTAAAAGCTAAGGTAGGGCAAATGAAAGGTTTTATGAAGGAACTAATTGCATCCACTCCTAAATAGTCAACACCATCAGAAATTCTTGTTTTAATGAGTCATCAAATGGTAGATGAGTTGACTGAAATAAGGAGATCAAGATCCCAAATGATGGAGAAATGGATTGACCTTCTTAAGAAGGATACATAGGAGCTTTTCATTGTTGTTTCAAAAATTTATAAGGAGGTAGGTGACCTAATTAAGTCCCTAGGGGGATATATCAAGTTACTTGGAAGAGAAGAGCATAAATATTCTGAGCATATGAAGAAATTGAGAATATTGAAAAGGCTACCTAAGGAAGATGTAATTGAGTATGCTATTATGGAAGACCAAGATTTTGAATTCCTTGATAAGTGTATGAATATTTTGATCTTCAAAACATAAGTCCTCATGGAACATAGAAGAATATTGTAATGTGCCCAACAAGATTTGTTTGAGGAAAGAAAGATCACGAAAGGGATTATTGTTGAATTAATTAGTAAAGAGGCTTCACCAAGTGTGAGTTTGATTTCTTTGCAAGAAATGAAAGACCAATGGAGTAATACACTAGTACAAAAACAACATGTGACTAAAAAACTACTAAAAACTGCTTATAAATGATTGAACATGGTCGTATGGCCAGTAGTAGTTTATTGCCAGTCATTTATAACGCGACTAAATTGATGAATAAACTATTTTTAGTCATTTGGTTGATCAATTTTGGTGATTAATTTAGTTTCCCAATTGATCGATTTAGTCATTGGTTTAGTCATCTGAGTGACCAACTTGCGAGTTATTTTAGTCATCTAATTGATTGATTTGGTCGTTAATGTAGTCATTAATTTGATTGATTTGGAAATGTGTAATATAGTCATTGAATGTTTTAAATTGGTCACTTATTAAGTCATTTTTGTATTCACTGGTATATTTTTTCATTAATTTAATCATTGATTGATGTTAACTTGTCACTTATTGAGTCATTTTTATTCACTGATTTCCATCCATTGGTAGTGTATTTAGTCATTAATTTAAATCATCATTTTGATCAATTTGGTAGTTTATTTAATTTTTTTTGCTCATTGATTTCTATCAACTGTTAGGTATATTGATACATTGCTTATTAATTGCATAATCATTATATTTAGTCATATTTATTAACACTGATTTCTATTAGTTGGTAGTATATTTAGTCAATTGGTAGTTTATTTAATTTTTTTTTTCACCAATTTCTACCTATAAGTGCTAGAAATGAGACAATGCTTTAATTGAGGTTTAAACATATAAAAACATAATAAATCATTCATTTGCACATAATGAAACATATATTAACAAGGAAAAATACTAAAATCTTATATTGATAAAACATGTTCTTACAGTAGATACAAGACAAAAATTTGTCTTTGCTTTGAAAAATGTACTGTTACAAAGTTTTTTTCTCAATCCTATCGTTGAGAAAACTGAGTTACAATGCCTTTTTTTTGTTATGCAAGATATTACAATTTTTATGACAATTCTAGGTTGCGACTTATTTGCAACTGCACATACATGTATGTTGCACTCTCTACAACTTTTTCTCTTCTCTACACCTCTTTATCTGCTTTGTATTTACTTCTTTTTCTGCATCCATGTTCTTAGTGTCTACTGCTTACACAACAACTTATCCCATCTTCTATAATGCACAAGTTTGAATGAGAGGAACCCAAAAAAAAGAGAAAAACATAATCAAGGGGTTTTGCATTACAGGTGCAGTAAGATAAAACATTTTGTGTTTTACTCACAGAATATACACCCAAATTAGATTTTTTGGTTTTTATTTGGCTTCAACTTATTCAGGCTCAGTGCATTCTCTATCGACAACTTCACTTTCCACACTCTACTACTACTAACCCTTTTTTTTCTCTTCTACACTTATGGCTAACTCTCTATAATTTTTTTCAAATATTTTAGTGGCCACCATGCGAAGGTCCCTACTTTCTCTTTCAGGCGGATAACTCCATCCATTTTTTCACCATGAGGAATGGGTATGTTACTTGAGACCTACAAAATACATACATTTACATCTCCCGTTCCTTTCAATTTGAATCCATGCACAATAGATAGTGAGTGAATCTGCCCAATGCTCACACCACCACCACCATGCAAATCCAACACCTCAATTGTATCCCCTTCTTGTATTTTGTCAATAAATGTTTGCAAAAACAAAAAAATACACATTATATTGAGATATAAAACACACATTATACTATTTTTGATAGTTTTATGTAATGTCTTATGTCTTGGAACAAATCAATTTTTGTATGTGTTTTTATTGAACACTCTATTTCAACTAAGGTCTAAGCTTCCATATGTAAGATATGTTCTCCCTTAATTCCATAATCTATTTATACTAGATAATTACACTTCAGTACTATTCTAACATCCAACTTATATCAAATAGGTAATGATTACCCTTATTTACAGAATAAAACAACCATTACTTACTTGAATAGTACTTACTTGCATGTGGTTTCATAGCACTCACCTTGAGTTTAGCATGACTACCACTATGAATATCATGTGCATGCTCATTGAGTTCATCATCATAACCACTATCAATGCCATTGTAGACATTAAGTTGTACAACTTTGTAGAGAGTTCTATTGAAAGGGCCTTTTTCTTTTTGTCCTTCAATATAATTGTTCTACATCATGTGGTTTAATCATCATGCAGAAATTAATATAAGTCAAGTAAAGAATGTAAAAGCTATAATTTTTTGTCCAAAAGAACATTTTAAGCATGAAGAATGAAAAAACATTGGGAGATAACTAACAACTATTATATTAATTACCTCAACTTCAAGACAACTACAATGACTATGTTGTGCATTCTTGTCCATTTCATCACTATCAATATCAAAAACTCCGTTGACACCCTAAAGGCATTTTTATTTTCCTATTTATTTGCAAAAATCACTCTGCATGTGGTGTAACCATCATGCAAAAAAATATACAAATCATTCAATAGTCAAGTAAAGAATGCAAGCTATAAATTTGTCCAAAAGAACATTTTTTGGATCATTCCAACAATAAAGAAACTGGGTTGGATTCTCCTACGCTCAAATTTCAATAATCTAGATATTAAGAGGCATTTGTATATAGAACTTCCAAACAAGAAGAAATGAGATCAATAGAGCCTCTTACCTCATCTAAATCCATGGATTTATACTCATTCCATGTAGAAACGATAGGGTTAATGGTTTCAACCAACTATGAAACTTGTTGAATGAGACCTAATATGCAACTCATAACCTTTTGGTACCCTTGTTCATATGAGTTGACATGATCTACAAAGGCTCCTACTGGACATTAAACAGATGGTTGTGAAATCTCTATTGACAAACTAGATTTCTACTTCATCCTACTCTTAGATTTACTAGCATCTAGCGTTGCCATATAATTGAAAATATCTACTACACCTACTTCTCTATTACTATTTTCCACCTAAAATACAATGTCAATTTCAACCTATAGTTAATTCAATAAAAAAATGAAATAAATAACACAATGTAAATTGAACCAAAAAGCCATACACTTACTACAAATTTGTCCATTTTGGCATGCAACCCACCTTAACCAAATGTATATCCAGCCCTCACATTATCTCTTGCTCTCTTGCCTATGTTACTCTTTACCAAATGTTCTTGAGAATGCATACTTTCTCTCCATTCCTCCCACTCTTTGGGAGATAGACTAGAGTTGAACCTCTCTTTTCCCAACATGATTGATTTTCTGCACATGTATCTATAATTGTTCATCAAAACTCTCATCCTTTGCTTGTAATATTTTCTAGAGATTTGTCCACTAGTAGTCTCAAAAGAATTTTCTATTTTTTGTATAACATTTTCCACAGCTCATGGATCTTGATCTGTAAAATTTGATTTGCAAATATCCAAATGGGCCCTATGTTTTACACCCAACTAGTGACCCACTTTGCAACATTTGGCCCAATGGGCTCACCATCTCTTGATACTTCAAGCAAGAATGGTTTCTTTCCTTCTAGTTTTCTTTCTTTTGCATTCCTCTCAGTAGATCTATACAAATCTTGACTCAATATTTTTCTTTTGACAAAAGCATCCACATCTATTAAATTACCACTACCAATATTTTTGGTTGATCCACTAGCTCCATCAAAAGTTCTATATGCAACAGGTGCACTCTGAGGCACAATAGATGCAAGCAGTCTCTCTTCATGACTTTCATTAATTGAAACTTCATGCTCCTTGGCCACATCAGGTGTGACATGAGTAGGTAGATCAGTACCAGTCTCTATGGATTCCACATTATTAAACACATCCTTTAATGTTGAAAAAATCATCTACAGACCTATTGTTCCTTTTCCCTGATGTTTTTCAATAATCTCTCTTAGAATTAGTCCTAAGAGATCATCACAATGTTGCACATCACCATGTGCTATATAAGGTTGGACATCACCATGTGCTATATCAAGTTGCACATCACCATGTGCTATATTAGGCTGCACATCACCATGTGCTATACTAGGCTACAAATCATCACAACTATCGTTTTCACCAACTACATTTGTTGACTCACAAAAGCATTGGCTTCTATGAGATGGTGACATTGTATCATTTTTCTTCTTTTATTTTTTCTCCACATTTTCTTTGCACTCTTTTTGTTTCCTATAAAACAAAAAATATATATCATATTATGTCTTATATACATAAATCTCTTGCCTATAAAATTTGATTAAACACTATTAAACAAATGATATAATACTTAGTGGATTTACAAATTTCCTTTTCAAACCAAGACTCAAAAGATATTCATTATTCTTGGCCACTTTTTTAGTATGTGCACACTCATATTCTGTCTCTGGAATTTGAACATTATGATCACTATCATCTAATTTACACCTTTCAGTCCTTGTCTTCATTTCCTGAAGTCTAGATAAATAATGATGTATAAATCAACAAATTGAATCAGTAAAAATTTATTGAGTTCATAAGTTGATAACTATTGACTTTCCAATCCGTTAATAACTGCAAATGGAAACTTACAATAAAATTTAGTCTATAGATTAAAAAGAATTTACATTCAAAGACCAAGAAGATGTTTACAATTATAGGTATCAGATAATTTTTCCTTAAGGATATATTCACAAGAGAAGAACTCATAAAAACATAACACAAGTAGGATGAAGGAAAAAAATAGTCTAGTTCATCATGAGGTGTGTTAGAACCTTAAAATTTTTCCTAGTCACATCATCACAATTAACCTTGACCTCCATGACCCGAGCCTTGACCCTTATATTCCTTATTATTTTTTATTGAACATACTAAAAATTCATCATATATATACTTAAGCAAAAACATGTCTAGCTAAAAATATTCAAAATGCCTTAACAGTCTCTTACCATGATCTCGTGGCAGTAATCTAAACCCTTGGCGAGCTAGCGATGTGTAATAGACAACATGGAGATGTTTACCGCCATACCGTGGAAGTATTATGATGAGGAAACAGTTGGGTGGTATGAGAGATTTTAAATACATCATAAACTACCATACCATGAGAAGGAAAAATGAAGGGTGCAGTATAGTGGGGAATAACCCATCTCACAAGGAAGATCATAAAGGCATACAGTAGGGTGGTATGAACCACTATACCATAGAAGGATGTGATGAAGCATGCAATATGGTGGTAACTGTTAATGTAAACCACAGTATCACAGGTTAAAAAAGTCAAGCTTGTGGTATAGAGGTAAGGAACTGTTAATGTAAACCATAGTACCATGGGTTAAACAAGTCAAGCTTTCCGTATAGAGGTAAGGATTCCACTACCCTACGGTGAAATACAAAGAAGCATGACGTATAGTGGTTTATACCCCTCTATCCTATGACAATTATAGAAAGTGGTGGTAATAAAGCAGTATTAAATGCATGAATCACATCAACTGTCTGATCTTGTAAAATTAATGGTGCAAGTTCAAACTCAAACTACGAGCAAAATATTTGGCATAAGGTTGATATTAATGTTGACATGCCTGAGCTTAGAATCCATTAAACCAAGATTTTGACATTCTCTTTGCACTCATTTGCAAAAATTATTGTGCAGGGAGCTAGGAGTTTGAGGAGGTTAAGCTCTGCAACCATTATAACCTGAGTAAGTGCACAAAACTCTTGTGACTTAAGTTTTACAAGTACAAGATTGTTTGGAATTCTACATTTCAGAAGTATAGGAGAAGTAAGATAGTTAAATTGTGAATTAATTTTTATGAGTATAAGATTGTTTGGAATTCTGCCTTTTAGATACACTAGCAGAAGTAAGATAGTTAAACATCATGCCGCCCAAGAAGAAAGAACCTAAAACTAAAAATCACATCATGCCACCCAAGAAGAAAGAACCTCAAGCTAAAAATGAAGAATCTAAGGTCAAAAAGAGGTCCTTACGCCAGTCTATCATGGACATACTCCCTGAAACAATTGAGAGGGGATTTAAGAATGTTTTTAATGATGTGGCTTAGGGTTGTAGAGATTCCTTTATCCCTATCTCCAAGTGGGAACTATTCTAGTACTTTTATGAAAATAGGGAGGGCAAGATTCTGGTATCAAATCCATGGGCATTAGATTTTGCCAAGTTAATTGTCCCAAAAAAATTTATAGATGTAGAGTTCATTAGAGTATTGGCTCAGATTTATCATACTGCTACTAGGTCTATGAGATTTCTAGATGGTTCATCATTAGTAGTGTTGACTAAAGCAACCATCATTGAATGTTTTGACCTAAATAAACAAGACCAGACTAAAATTGATTTTCAAAAAAGTAAAGAAGATTATACTCGATTGAGGAAAACCCATAGAAGTGATGAAGTCCCCATTTACATGAAAAGGGGTGTGAACAACAGGGTGACTCCTATATCCCCTTTTTCTATTGAACTATTTGAAGTCTCAGATTTCCAATTATATTTCAAGAGAACCTACTTTGCTCTCCATCAAGTACTTGGGATAGATGCAGAAGAGCGAATGCCAGCTAGTTTAATGATGGATATTGTTAGTGTAGGTTTTTTAATTTCCTTATGTTAGGGAATATTTATTTTTTCAACACATATTATTTAAGCTTGCTTAGGTTTATTAGATGTGGTAATATGAGGACATGTGGAAAAATACAACAACTACAAGTGGCACTCTCTCCCCACACATGGGTAGTTGAGTTACACATCCTCTTTTGGCTTGTTGTGCCACCTCTCATAACCACTATTTTGTTTTTACCTAGGTAGGCTATGTGGTAGTTGGGTTTCTCACCCTCTTTTGGATTTATGTGCCACCTCCTTTTTGTCTTCACCTAAGGAGGTTATGCCACATGTTTTGTCATTTACTAAGTAGGTGATAACCTCCCACCTTTTATGGGTAGTAGGAGTTAATGCACCTCTTGGATGTATTTTCACCACCTTGCCTATATAAGCAAGGCTTCATATGTACTTTGCCATATTAAATTTGGCATTCTTGCATCTTAATGATAGCATAATATTTCTTCCATTTCTCTCTTGTGGAAGCCATTTTGTCTTGCATGTGATTCTGTGGTGTTTGAGGAGTACACCATAAACTCCTACATGGTATGAGAGCTTCAGTGCTGCAGACTTCTTCCGAGATTAGGGGGGTCAATCTTGGAATGAAATTTTTGTTGGGTGCAAGTTGGGGTCTGGAGAACCTCTCCATTTAATCCAAGGCATTAGAGAAAGTCAAAACTGACTTTCATTTCATCAAAATCTGACATATTTTGTCAAATCTGCAAGGGTTTTATGCAAGTCATTTTTATTGGAGCCATTTTCATTTTTTCTTCAGAAATCTTGCTTCCACTCATTTGTAGGAAAAATAATTTCTGGGTTTTATTCCTAGCATTGAAAAAGCATCTGGGTAGTCATTACATTTTGCAAAAAGTTCATAATTTTTTCATAAATCAACTCAAAAAAGGCATGAGTCGTTTTTCATATGAAGATTTTTTAACTTTTTTCAAAATTGCATAACTTTTGCCTCAGGTGTCATTTTTTGGAAAACAAGATATTGATGGAAAGCTAGTTTCGGGAACTTCATAGTGGTGTAGATAATTTTTTTAGATTTTATCATCTAGACAAATTTTAAGTTATTTTTCATCATGGAGGAAGATGTGAATATTCATCAATGCATGCACTATTTTCTTGTTTGTGTGCATTAGGTTTGCATTATTTGATCTTTGCACTTCAGTTTAGTTCCAAATCATCTTTCAATCAACTGTTGCTTCATAGATTCTAGAGATGTACTAGTTTGTGAGTTTTCCAGTGTTCCTTGGCATCAAGTCTACTATTGCTTTTCATGATTCTGACTTGAGTCCTTGAGTGACTCTAATATGGTTTCTAGCAAATAGAAGTATCTTCCCTTGCTTGTCACATTCAAGATTCCAGTGTTACTCACAGTGTACTTCCAATGCTTCTTCTTGTAGTAGATTATCTCTTATGGGGGGTTGTATGATCTCTCTTATCATCCTCTATAGGATAGAGATTGATTGAATTTGTAATGGATATCATTATTGTATTTCATCTCTCTTTTGGGTAGGAGTTTTGTCCCACTGAGTTTTCTACTTTTATTTGTTTGTGAAATATTTCATTTGAATTGCATGTACATGGGTACCTAGCATGGCCTAGTAGTCAGGACCCATATTTGCATCTTTGTGTCTTTTCACCCACCTAAGCTACACTTAAGAGGGGGTGTTAGTGTAGGTTTTTTAATTTCCTTATGTTAGGGAATATTTATTTTTCCTACAGATTATTTAAGCTTGCTTAGGTTTATTAGATGTGGTAATATGAGGACATGTGGAAAAATGCAATAGCTACAAGCGTCACTCTCTCCCCACACATGGGTAGTTGAGTTACACATCCTCTTTTGGCTTGTTGTGCCACTTCTCATAACCACTATTCTATTTTTACCTAGGTAGGTTATGTGGTAGTTGGGTTTCTCACCCTCTTTTGGATTTATGTGCCACCTCTTTTTGTCTTCACCTAAGGAGGTTATGCCACATGTTTTGTCATTTACTAAGTAGGTGATAACCTCCCACCTTTTATGGGTAATAGGAGTTAATGCCCCTCTTGGATGTATTTTCACAACCTTGCCTATATAAGCAAGGCTTCATAGGTACTTTTCCATATTCAATTTGGAATTCTTCAATATTAATGAAAGCATAATATGTCTGCCATTTCTCTCTTGTGGAAGCTATTTTGTCTTGTAGTTGATTCTGGGGTGTTTGAGGAGTACACCATAAACTCCTACAACTATGAGGATCCAAAACCCTAAGATGAACATTGAATATGATTTTGCCTCATATCTTGAGAAAGCATTACATGAAACATTTCTACAAGTTAGAGAAAATAGAGACCCCATAACATTTAGAAAATATTCTTTGTTGTGCTACCTAATATTATACTAGAATAAAGATAGATGGAGCAAAATGATGTGTTTGGGTCAGATTGAAAAGTAGGTGAATTTGTAGCCAGTGCAACTATGGTATTATACATGGGACAACAGATGTCAGAAATTATGTGATATTCCATGATGAGTTTGTGTACAAAATTATGAGATTTCTTGGCCACCAACCACCAAGACTACACACACTTGTTCTACAATTGTTAAGACCTTTGGCTTTGAAACCTGAGCAAGGCCGTACTCATAACTTTAGTGATTGGTTTTTTCTACTAGATAACACAATAATTAGGATTTATGGATGCTCACATGCCCCACATATACTACCAAAGTTTGTCCCCCTTTGATTATCCATTTTAGAGTTCACACGGAAGATTTTATGGATGGAAAAGGATGTCACTAGTAAATAAAGGAAGGGTACATTTGTACCCAATTTGACATGTTGGGAACTATCAGTGGGATCTGATACACTTGAAGAGTTGTAGAATTATCTAAAATCAAGGTACTCTTTGCAGCCTAGAAAGGAAAGAGCTTTTGACCCTGAGGGTCACATGAATTTTGTAAGACACACCATCCTTACCAAGCCTATGGTTACTCACCAGATTCTATGAAGAAGATGTAATCAGAAATTGTTTCACTCCTCAATAGGTATTTGATAGGAGGAGAAAATGGGAACTTATGAAAAGGATTGAGGAAGAAGGAAATATGAAGCATAGTGATTTCTTGGGTTATTTCGTAGAGGAAGCATATCCTATCAAGATGATTGATATGATAATTGATAAGTTCCATGAATTATATAAGACTGCAACAGATACAAGTAGACTTGCCAAATTGTGTCCCAAAATGCCGAGTGGTATTCTAATTATAGAACTAACTTTGGATACTGTTTTAGTATGTCATTATTCTCCAAGATCACCTCCTAAACAACCACCTTCTGAAAAATAAAAGACACAAGAGATAAAGCCACTTGTTTCTTATGAAATAAGTGAGGAGGTTGGAGATACAGAAGAAGTAGTTAATGTGTTAAGAAATTTTAAGGATGATGTTGAACTGGACCAACCTATGCTTGAAACTGAAGCCCACAGGCCTGAAGCTAGAGTCGATATTGAGGTACAACAAGAAAGAGAAATGCATGAGGATGACAGGGTAGTTGCAACTCGCAAGTTCTTGGAAGATGATGAATTTATCAAAACCCTTGAATTTAAATACTTTTGGATTAAGATGAAAATGAGTGAGTTTGAAGCGAGGGTTGAAATAAATAAGATGGGAGCTGAGGAATCCCAACATGACTAGATAGTAGCCCAAAATTTTAATGAATTAAGGATTGATAATATTGATGTCAACCCACAAGAGGTTAGAGAGATGATTTTGAAAATTAATATACTTATTTTCCTTATTATGGAATTAAAGAAAAAAAAATTACTTGATCAAGTGAGAACATAAGAGGACCCAATACTGATTGTTAAGTTTGACTTGGATGAAGGGTAAGTGGCACAGGGTATAACCCTAAGATTGAAACCTTGGCATTCTGGGCCAAACAAAAGAGTACACAAAAACCAAGGTTACTAGATGTAGTGCAAGAAATGAAAAGGGACAACTATGGTGAAAACATTAAAGGATACATCTCCTCTAGAAGTTGCAACTATGACAATACATTCAACTATGTTCACCCAAGCTGCAGTTAAGGATATGGAAGCTAGATTGGGAGAGTATGAAAAGGAACAATTTTTTTTAAATGATGAAGTCAATAAATTTTTCATGGAAAATGTGAAGTTGAAGGAATAATTGAAAGGAGCAAGCCCCTCACAGAACAAGGAAATAACGTTATACCAGTGTCCTCTTGCTCCACCAATTGATATAGAAAGTTCTTCTACTGAACAAGTGAGCATTCTTAGACATGAGATTAAAGAGTTAAAGAAAGCCAACAATGAGGGTAAGGGAGTGAATAAGAAAATCTGCAATTTTTTAGAGGTCCTTGAGCATAGGATAAAGCTAATTGTGGATAAGTTGGAAAGTGTGTATGATTGCTATAGCTCACTAACATAGGAAATTGATTAGATGGAAACACATATACCCATATTGGATCCCCTTTTTAAGAGTTAGAAGCCCATACACTACACATTTGTAACCTTGTGCATAATATTATAGAGGAGTACTAAGGCTCCTGCAACATTAAAACCTATAGAGCATATGGCCAAAATAGTTATAGATGAATTCCAATATATGCAAGGAGAGGAACAAAAGATCAGAACAAGAATAGATACATTTCATACTCTAAATCAGTGGTTTGTGCCCAAACTATTGATTCAGAGTGATGCACTGTGAATCAAGTGGTGCATTGTGAATCAAGTGGTCATCAAGTGAAACCACTGATTAAGAGTAACGAATGGAAGAGTGAATTTGGAAAAATTGTTCCATAGTGCATCACTCACATACAAAAGGATGGTGAGTTGAGTCTTGATAGGTTCAACTTAATCATGGATGGAGTAACAGTGTTGGATGCTAGATATTCTAAGTTTATCATGGATGGCAGGGCATTACTAGGCAACCGATGGAATATTCACCTTGCAAATATATTGAAAATTCAAGAATACAAATGGCCACATGATTATATAGTGTACGAGTGGGAGCAGAGGTATATGGGTCCTCCCCCCAAACAGTAGGTCTTGGGGCTGCCATAGTGGAAGAACCACACATTCAGATACAGTAATATAGAGAAAGGACGTTGAACAAATCTTCAGTGATCACGGGTGCCTTACAAAGATTAACGGACTATGGTTTCATGAGTGTTGCAAACTTCATTAGTTATCTACTTTCTTTGTTTTATATTTTAAGAAAACTATTGTTTAGTCTAGTTTATATGAAGAGGCATGAATTTTGAAAAGATGCCATATTTTGTAACAGTCTGAAGCTTGTTGCTTCTCTTATAAAAGAGAAACCAAGATCAAATTTTGATATCATCATCATAGGAATTTACAAAAACATATATGACGAGACTTATGATATATTGTAATATATATTTGAAGCAATCAATAGACAAGAAGATTTAATCTAGTGCTTGAATTTTGGTCTCAATTATTTTTTGATAATACTATGTATGATTGTATTTTTTATGTATTTTAGGTTGGAATATAGAGGTATATTATGAATTGGTATCAATTATTTGTACATAATCATCTTGCACATCTTTCAAACTCAAAGGATTACTTCACATTGCATAACTAATAACTAGATGCTAATTTATGACAAAATTTCAATTACAATATAGTTTTTACAAAGTCAACCTAAGTAGTTATGTAATTACTTCACATTGCATAACTAATAACTAGGAGCAGATACCAATTGCATTTTATTTTCATGGAATTCCATGAGACCACATTTCTTTGAGGCATTTTTTCAAACAGTTCACTGCCTTGTCTATGCTACCACATTTTTCATACATTTTTTCTACCAAAGCATTTTATCAAACATTCCATTGCCTTGGTGCTATGGCTAAAAGCCTAAAACAAGTGCTTTCAAACAAGCTATGGATGGTTGGAAAAAATCTATCAAAGCATAATAGTAAGCAATAGCATAGACAAGGCAGTGAACTAGCTAAAAAAAATACCTCAAAGAAATGTGGTCTTATAGTGATGGAAT
>VDFB02271358.1:1124311422-1124329959 GCA_007258455.2 Sequoia sempervirens | reverse complement strand
ATCCATGGGAGGAACGGATCCAAGGCCTGAATGAATTGACTATGGGCCCATAGACTAGACTTACCTGAAAGATCAGTAGGAGCATAGATATTGGATAGAAGACACCTTTCTCCAGTCGCAAAACACAAGGCAACTAGAGAAATAGAAGAGCGACTAGACATCCACCATAAGGGGGAAACTCTCCTTGGGTTCCAGAAACAAGCCACCCCCCCGCACTATTCAAAGCACCCACCCCCAGCCAATTGCCTTGGGGCCAGATACGTGGAGCACAACTTGCCAAACCGTCAACTAAAAGCTTGGTCTCCTGAATGAAGACCACATCTGGTGATTGAGATTCAATTAATCTGCGAACAACCTTTTGTCTAGGGATGCTGTTCAACCCCATTACATTCCATGATAAAACAATCATTTATGGGGGTGGGAGAAATGAGAATCAATGGGTTTCACTAACCCTGACTCAACCAAAGTATCCCCCATGATCTTAACCTTCTCTTGATCAGTCTTCCTTCCACTCCTTGACGGTTTATCAAGAGGCCCCTTCTTAAAGGATTTCTGTTGTAAGCCTAAAATAGGAGGAGCTTTGTTACCCTTTACAGATTCTGAGGCCCCCTTAGGAGCAGGGGGATCAGGAACCACCACAGCAGAGCCTAACGGAGTCTGAGACTCCTAGGGAACCCTGAAACCCTGAGCTTGAGAAGACAAAGCCACAGCCATCTGATCCACTTGATAGACCTCTGAAGATAAAATT
Source organism: Sequoia sempervirens (assembly GCA_007258455.2). Classification (NCBI taxonomy): domain Eukaryota; kingdom Viridiplantae; phylum Streptophyta; class Pinopsida; order Cupressales; family Cupressaceae; genus Sequoia; species Sequoia sempervirens. The sequence goes on along the minus strand of VDFB02271358.1, from coordinate 1,124,329,211 downwards.
TGATCCTCTTTCTTTTCATTCTCATCCTGAACTTCATGCAGACCCTTATCCCCAGACGAGATCTCAACTGGAATGCCTTCCTCTTGTGTCAAATCATCAAGAACTTCAAACCTGTTAAAAGTATCTTCATTCTGTCTATCCAGCCAGGATCTCTTTTTTCCTTTGCCTTTATTACGAGGCTTAACCGAAATAAAACCCTCATTATCCATAGGTTCATTAGACTTCGGAGCCTTTCCCTTGTCCCTCCTAGGAGGTCCAGGGGCAACCAGGGGGGATGATTTAAATCTAGGACATTTGCGGTGCAAATGATCGTATGTCTCGTAATCCAGCTATTGGATCCAAGAAGAAGATCCCATGCAAATTTCCATAGAATCTGGTAATGGATTATTTAAATCTATTTCCACACAGATGCGAGCAAAAGAAATTACCTTACGATCTTGGGTTTGTGAAGCCGATCCCACAGGTTTTCCAAGAAGCAGAGAAATTGAGTGAAGAATATCTTCCCTCTAGAACTCCAAAGGAAGCCTCGGCAACCGAATCCACACAGGAACCCACGAGGGGATCTCTTCAGCGGAGTTGAAGCCCATGTGCCAAGGCTTGATGAAGAGCCCAACTTGGTTAAAGAAATAAGGGCCCCCTTCAAAGGCCCTATTCCTATCCATAAGATTTGAGAAGATAACCAGAAAATAATTATTAGCAGCCAAAATAATCTCCATATCCCCTTCAGGTTTCCAAACCCGACGAGCCCAAGATTCCAACACAGGTAGAGAAAGGCGAAGGCCCAGAAATTTGCAAATAAGGGCATGATTACACCAATAATCAACATCCTCCGAAACTTGCTCCGGTTGAATAATCAGAATAGGACGATCCTCGGATCTCTCAAGACAGCCATTTACTTTCTTCAAACGAAACATCCCTGTTGTAGAGGGTATTCCATCCCCATATTGCGGTTTACCCAACTGCTCCTTTACATTGACATGCATTGAAGAAGACGGCTCCACCATCTCCAAATCTCCAGAAGAAACCTGAGCCAAAACATAATCCCGATTCTCCATGGACCGAGAGCACAGCCACACCAAGAAAGATAGAGCCGAGGCCAAAGACCCTCGGGCTCAAAACACAACACTCCTCCCGCAGAGAGAAACGCCACACGCAGCCAGAAGACACAGGGACAAAGCCTGCCCACGAGCCAAGCAATGGTTGCCCACCAAAAGACCTACGCACCCCTGAAAAAATAGACACACCCCCCCTTGATATCGCACCAGATGAACGCCCTCTGAGCGCTGAGAAAGCAACGACCAAGAGAGCTAGGGCACGCGGGCCCTAGCTCGCACCAGGACGCCGCACAGAAACATCGCTCCTCTGTAATCTTTAAAGAAGTTATCTTCTTATCGATGAACAATATTATTTTAATCTTAACCCTTATTAAACCCTAAATCTAATAGTAATTAATCCCCAACCCTAACCCTAACCCTTACTCTAACATTGACCCTAATCTTAACTTATAATTTCGAACTCTAATCTTAATACAAATATAGCCCTAATTGTGACTTATAACTCCTAACCCTAACCCTGATAGATACCTAACCCTAATTCAACACAAATTGTAGTGTAAAGATCTATCTTAGAATCCTAACCCTAACCATAACCCTTATCTTGTTGAGATTCATCCCTAATTGAACCTAAACACTAATCTTAACTTTAAGTCTAGTTGTAACCCTAATTGAACCTAAACACTAACCCTAACCTTAAGTCTAACTATAACCCTAACTAATTAAACCCTAAACTTAAGCCTAAATGAACCCTAATTATAATTAAATATTAATCCTAACCTTAGTTAACCCTAACCCTAATTGAATATAAACCCTAACTATATCCCTAATTAATTCCTAATTGAATCTTAACCCTTACCATATTTGTAACCCTAACCCTAATCCTAATTGAATTCTAACCCCAATCCTAAGCTTTACCCCAAACTTTATCCTAGAACCCTTACCCTAATTGAACATCATTTGAACCCTAACCCACCCTAATTGAATCTTAGTTGTAATTAAATCCTAACCCTCACACTAATTAATCATCTAACACTAACCCTTACACTAACCCTAACCCTTACATAAATAAATAAATCAAAGATAAAAGATAAATAAAAAATGATCACAAAGATTCAAATAAATAAATCAAAAATGAAAATAAATAAAAACATTAAATAAATAAAAAGATTCAAGATAAATTAGAGATTTGATCACACATAAAACAATCAAAAAGAAAAAACAAAGATATAAAATATAAATCAATAAGAAATACTAAATAAAATAAACCTAACAAAGATTTGAATACATGAGGTTAAATTAAGATTTTGTATAGGGTTTAATTACGCTTAGGGTTTAATTAAACTATTCTTCATGCTAACCCTAACCCTAATTTTGATGCAAACCCTAACCCTCATCTTAATGTTAACCATATTTATAACCCTAACTATATCTCTTAACCATAACCATAAGCTTAACTATATCTCTAACCCTAATCCTAACCTAAACCATAAACCTAACTATATCTCTTAACCCCAACCTAACCATAATCCTAACCCTAAACTTGATCGAGAACATAACTATAACGCTAATCCTGATAACCTTAACCCCAATTATTACCCCAAACCTAACTATAACTATTAACCCTAAACTTGACAACAAACCTAAATGTAACCTTAATCTTAATGCTAACCCTAACCCTAATTTTGATGTGAACCCTGACCCTCATCATAATGTTAACCGTATTTCTAACCCTAACTATATCTGTAGCCCTAATCCTAACCTAAACCCTAAGCCTAGCTTTATGTCTCTTAGCCACAGCCTAGCCATGGCAATCCTGGCCTAAGCAGTCCAAACATGGCTTTATAGCCTAGTCTTGATGTACTTAGCTTGGTGTGCCCCAGCCTAACTATGTATGGTAACCTAGAAGCAGTACAAACCTTGTGTAGCCCTAGTCACTCATGCTAGCGAGACCTTGATCCTAAGCTTGTCTTGATGATGGCCTAGCCTAGTGCGATTACAGGCCATGTGTGTCTAAATCCTAATGTTAACCTAACCACAATCCCTAACTTTATATATTAACTCTAACCCTAACCCTAACTATATCCCTAACTATATCTCTAGACCTAACCCTAACCTTAACTATATCTCTTAACCTTAACCCTAACCATAATCTTAACTAAATATTGATGATATAATAGTTTTTTATTATAATATTATAAATATACTAAAAATATATTTATATATTTTAACTTAAAATTTAAATATTAAATTATATTTATTATTTTCTAAAATTGAATTACAAATATTATACTATCATATTATAATATATTAATTATTATAATAATTTATATAAAATATATAAATATAAAAATAATTTATTTAAGATATTACATGTATATAACCCTAACCCTAATTTTAATGCAAACCTTGTCTCTCATGGTAATATTAACTCTAACCTAACCCTAACTATATATTAACTCTAATCCTAACCAAATATTATTGATATAATATTTTTATTATAATATTATAAATATACTTAAAATATATTAATATATTTTAACTTAACATTTAAATATTAAGTTATATATATTATTTTTTAAAATAATATTACAAATATTATACTATCATATTATAATATATTAATTATTATAATTATTTAATATAAAATATATAAATATAAAAATAATTTATTAAAGATATTTCATGTTGTGTTGCAATTGCTACTAGCATATATATATTTAATAATATATATAAAATATGCCGAGAGATATCCTTCTCGAGGCGCCTATTTTTTAAATCAATTTCTCACATAAAAGTGCAATAGGTGCCTTAGAGAAGGATATCTCTCGGCGTATTTTATATATATTATTAAATATATACTAGCATATATATATTATTTTAATAATATATATAAAATACGTCGAGAGATATCCTTCTCAAGGTGCCTATTCAATTTTTATAATAAAAATTTGATTAAAAATTAGGCGCCTCAAGAAGGATATCTCTCGGCATATTTTATAAATATTATTAAAATAATATATATATGCTAGTAGTAGTCGTGGCGCAACATGTAATATCTTAAATAATTTTTATTTTTTTTATTATATATTTTATTATAGTATTATTTTATTATAAAATTATTATAATAATTAATATATTATAATATGATTAGGGTTAGGATTAGGTTTAGGGTTAGCACTAGTATTAGGGTTAGGGATATGATTAGGGTTAGGGTCAGGGTCAGGGTTAGGGTTAGGATTAGGGTTAGGGTTAGGGTTAGGGTTAGGGTTAGGGTTAGGGTTTAGTGGGTTAGGATTGATTAGGATTAGGATTAGGGTTAGGGTTAGGGTTAGGGTTAGGGTTAGGATTAGGATTAGAGATAGGAGTTTAATTAGGTTGGGATTGTAGTAAGATTATGATTATGGTTAGAGGGTTAGGATTAGGGTTATGGTTAGGATTAGGGTTATATTTAGGGTTAGGGCTAAGATTAGGATTAGGGTTAGGTTTTTTAGTTTTATTTAGGGTTAGAATTGGGGTTAGGGTTAGGGTTAGGATTGGGATTAGGATTAGAGTTAGGGTTTAATTAGGTCAAGGTTGGGGCTAGGGTTAGGGTTAGAGTTAGCGTTAGGGTTAGGGTTAGGGTATAATTAGGTTAGGATTAGGATGAGTGTTAGGGTTAGGATTAGGATGATTGTTAGGGTTAGGGTTAGGGTTAGGGTTAGGATTAGGGTTAGGGTTAGGATTAGGGTTAGGTTTATTGATTTTGTTTAGGGTTAGGGTTAGGGTTAGGTTTAGGATTAGGGTTAAGGTTAGAATTAGGAATAGGATTAGGGTTAGGGTTTAATTAGGTTAGGATTCTAGGATTATGGTTAGAGGCTTAGGCTTAGGATTAGGGTTAGGATTGTGATTAGGGTTATGGTTATGGATTTAGGTCCTAATCCTAATCTTAATATTAATCTAACCTAACTAATCTAACCCTAACATAACAACAACCCTCACCCTAACCTTAACCCTAACCCTAAAACTAACCCTAACCCTAATCCCTATTTGTAATGATAACCCTAACTCTAATCCTAATCCTAACACTAACCCTAACCTTGACCTTATTCGTGATGATAAACTTATTCATGATGATAACCCCAATTGTAATCCCAATTTTAACTCTAACACTAACCAAATTACTATATTTATCATTTATAAACATATCCCTAACCATTATCATAACCCTGACTCTAACCCTAACCCTAACCATAATCCTAACCTTAACCCTAACCTTAACCCTAATCCCTATTTGTGATGATAAACCTATTCAAGATTATAACCCTAACCCTAATCCTTTTCGTGATGATAAACCTAACCCTAATCCTAACCCTAACACTAACCCTAACCCTAATCCTATACATGATGATAACCCTAACTCTAACCATAACCATAACCATAACCATAACCATAACCCTAACCCTAATCCCTATTTGTGATGATAACCCTAACCCTAATCTTATTTGTGATGATAATCCTATTCATGATGAAGAACCTAATCATGATGATAACCCTAACTATAACCATAACCCTAACCCTAACCATAACGCTTACACTAACCCTAACCCTATTTGTCATGATAAACCTATTTGTGATGATAACCCCAACCCTAATCCCAATTTTAATTATTTTCTAACAAAATTACTATATTTATCATTTATAAACATATCCCTAACCATAATCATAACCCTAATCCTAACCCTAACCACAATCCTAACCTTAACCCTAACCCTAATCCCTATTTGTGATGATAAACCTATTCAAGATTATAACCCTAACCCTAGCCTTAATCCTAACTCTAACCCTAATCCTTTTCATGATGATTAACCTATTCATGATGATAAAACTAACCCTAATTCTAACCCTAATCCTAACCCTAACACTAACCCTAACCCTAATCCTATTCCTGATGATAAACCTTTGCATGATGATAACTCTAACTCTAATCATAACCATAGCCATAACCCTAACCCTAACCCTAAAACTAACCTTAACTCTAATCCCTATTCGTGATGATAACCCTAACCCTAGTCCTATTCATGATGATAAGCCTATTAGTGATGATAACCCTAACCCTAATCCTAACACTAACCCTAAACCTAATCTTATTCGTGATGATAATCCTATTCATGATGAAGAACCTAATCATGATGATAACCCTAACTCTAACCCTATTCATCATGATAAACCTATTCACGATGAAAAACCCCAACCCTAATCCCAATTTTAACTCTAAACCTAACCAAATTACTATATTTATCATTTATAAACATATCCCTAACCATAATCATAACCCTAACCCTAACCCTAACCATAATACTAACCCTAACCCTATCGCTAACCTTAACCCTAATCCTTATTTGTGATGGTAAATCTATTCAAGATTATAACCCTAACCCTAATCCTTTTTGTGACAATAAACCTAACCCTAATTCTAACCCTAATCCTAACCCCAACACTAACCCTAACCCCAATCCTATTCATGATGATAACCCTAACTCTAACCATAACCATAACCCTAACCCTAACCCTAATCCTAACCCTAAAACTAACCCTAATCCCTATTTATGATGATAACCCTAACCCTAATCCTATTAATGATTATAAGCCTATTGGTGATGATAACCCTAACCCTAATCTTATTTGTGATGAAGAACTTCATTATGATGATAACCATAACCCTAACCCTTACACTAACCCTAACCCTAACCCTAACCATGATCCTATTCGCAATGATAAACCTATTTGTAATAATAACCCCAACCCTAATCCCAATTTTAACTCTAACCCTAACCAAATTACTATATTTATCATTAATAAACATATCCCTAACCATAATCATAACCCTAACCCTAACCCTAACCATAATCCTAACCCTAACCCTAATCCCTATTTGTGATGATAAACCTATTCAAGATTATAACCCTAACCCTAGCCTTAATCCTAACCCTAACCCTAATCGTTTTCATGATGATAAACCTTACCCTAATTCTAACCCTAATCCTAACCCTAACACTAACCCTAACCCTAATCCTATTCGTGATGATAAACCTTTTTTTGATGATAACCCTAACTCTAACCATAACCCTAACCCTAACCCTAACCCTGATCATATTTGTGATGATAAACCTAACCTAATCCTAACCCTAACAATAACCCTAACCCTAATCCTATTCTTGATGATAACCCTAACCACAACCCTAACACTAACCCTAACCAAAATCCCTATTCGTGATGATAACCCTAACTCCTATTCATGATGATAAATCTATTTGTGATGATAACCCCAACCCCATTCCCAATTTTAACTCTAACCTATCCCTAACCTTAACCCTAACCCTAACCCTAACCCTAATTCCTATTTGTGATGATAAACATATTTGTGATGATAACCTGAACACTACTACTAACCCCAACCTAACCTAATTATAAACCCTAAATGCATTATAAACCTAACCCTAACCCTCATTAAACACTAATTTCAATCATAAGTGTAATCAAACCTTAATGATAACCTTGAATCATAGTTCTATTTCAACCCTAAACCTAACCCTAACACTAATTTGTTAAATATAGTATGGTAGTTTTAATATATTAATTTAAAAACTTATGATAAAATTTAACCTTAACCGTAATCGTAGTTGTGCCCTAGCCCTAATTTAACCCTAACCTTATTTGAACCCTAACCTTAATAGTAATATTAATTTAATCCTATAGCTAATCTTAATTGAACCCTAACTATAATTAAATCTTAATCTTTACCCTAACTCCAACCCTAATTTAATGCTAATAGAATCATAATCCTAATTAAGTTCCCATTATATAGCTTATATAACATTAAAAATAAATTCCATAAATAACCCTATCTTTAATCAATTTTATTATATGTAACCGTAATCAAAACCTAACATTAATTGAACCTTAATTAAAACCTAACCCTAATCCCAAGTGAACATTATTCCTAACCTAAATGAACCCTAAACTTAACCAAAATGTAAGCATTATTGAAGGCTAACCCCAACACTAACCCTAACCCTTATTGAGATTGTAATAGTAATTTGCAGCCCTATGAACCCTAACATGGTGATCCTAGAACCCTCACACAAATCTAACCCTAACCCTAAATCAACCCTAATCATAACCATAATTCATTTGTAAAACTAATTGAACCCTAACCTTGAGAAAATGTAATCCTAGCCTTATCATTATAATAAGTTTTAGAGTTATAGTTAACTTAAAATAATAGATGTCTATTATTATGATAATAATTATAGTTAGTATTGTAGTTAAGGTTATAGTTAAAACATAATTTAATAACTTAGCTGTATAATTATTTATAGTTAATCATTATTAATTTATTGTGAATTAAGTGTAACCTAATAATAAGTTAACATGATTAGAAATTAATCAAATTTATTATTATTATAATTATTAACATTAAGGTTAACTTATGATTTTGATTATTATTATTTTAATTATTATGGTAAGATTTGCTTATTATGATTTTTATTTTTATTATTATAATTATTAATAGTAAGGTTAACTTATTATGATATTAAGTTATTAATTATAAATATATTAATTCAAATTATTTAATTAAAATCTAATTATTATTGTCAAATAAATAAAGCTAATTTAGTTTGAGTTATGACTATATAAATATTTAATTTAAAGGATCAGTTTAAGATCTAGTTAAACTACACGTTGCCTATAGAGGTGTTTGATATAGTCAATGCAATTTTTAGTTCCTTGGTGTCTTATGCGTAAAACACTTTCAATGTTAAATTAGAAAAAGCACATTTAATAGGTCTTTTAATTTGAATTGTCTATTGGTTTCATCGAGCATAGAACACAAATTAGATTTGGCTGTGAATACAAACTTGTCAGTATTTATGTGTTGCCTATTATACTGCCAAGCCTTTAGTGTTTTTCTAACATGGATTGACATGGAGATTTTTAAGCAATACACCTAGTGCATAATTTTCTTGATTCAAAAAAACATTCATTCACAAATATTTATATTTTTCATAGCCCATCCTACTTCTTCAGACTTCTTCCTGTGGCTCTGGAAGCCAATGCAATGTTCGATTTCAATACATGGAAATACACGAGCATCTAAATACCATAATTGCTATATCACATATGCATCGTTTGCTGGAAAAGATCCTCCTACATAATTAGTTATCGATCTCATTTCTAAGAATGCTTTCTTCTGGCTCAGCACACCTGCACATCTACCAAATTACTTTTAGTCATTGCAAATAGCAGCTATATGAGCAATATATGTTATTATACTTGAAGCTCTCATAGTCATACCATTGTAATTGTTCCACTCTTTGTGTTAATGGAGGAAATTTTTAATCACAACATAATATAAATTCTCACCAAATCAACCAGGCCCCCATCATGGATCACAATAATGATCTAATCACAGATAGTTACTAAAGAAAGGTAATTTAAATCTTGATTCTGAAACCCATGACGTGGGACTATCTTCATGTGCAATCAACATCTAGCTCAAGGCTTTCCCTCCCGGGCTTGACAATCAGGTCATGCGAGGCTTGAATCCGAAGGCACAAAGATAACATGGAACACATACATTGAAGGGCACAACTAATTGTATACCTTAGCAATAGTTGACATCAAATGCAGTCATGGTGAAGGGCTGCTCATAGTCATTAATTAGCATAGGATCTTCGAATTCCAACTCCACAAACAGGCCCTCATCCAACTACAAATGCAGCAAAACCATATTAGAAAAAAAATCAAACCCAACATAATGATACAAACCAATAGCGAAAGCATACACGCTGTGGGATAGCGGAGGATATGATGTGTAGGAGATCACAGGGAATAGCATAGGGATCCATTTGAAAGTGATTTTGTAGCCATGATTTGAAATGACCGCCTTTTCGACTTCCACCTTCTCCATTACAATCTCCTGCACTTCCATTCATATCTGGTCCATTACAATATCCTTGTTTCCCGTTGACTGCCAACACTATACAACAATTTAAATCTGACTGGGTTTTGTAACTGTCATCGGTTTGTAACATTAGAGCTTTCTTTTTTATGTACTCAGGTTTTTTCCACCCCTGCTGTGACTGTAGAACGCCTCTCGGCGTAATTATTAAATAAAACATTCATTAAAGGGAAAGGGGACATTACTAGGTGGATGGAAAATTTCCTCGGGCCCCACCTTGTACAGTCCATGTGGCAGCTGCCCGTGATTTTGCAATCAACCAAAGCACCATCGCGGGATGGTGGGGAATGGCTCAGATCAAAGGACAATTGATGAACAGTCGTGCAAATTTGATCCACGGATGTGACATGTGTCGCCCGCCCGCGATATCGCCATCCTACAATTCCTGATCACAGGATGGTAGGCAACCGTTGATCTTGAAGGCATTTTGATCGATGACAGCGCAAATTTCATCCTTCTGAAAAATAAAACATTTATTAAAGGGAAAGGGGACATTACTAGGTGGATGGAAAATTTCCTCGGGCCCCACCTTGTACAATCCACGTGGCAGCCGCCCGTGATTTCGCAATCAACCAAAGCACCATCGAGGGATGGTGGGGAATGGCTAAGATCAAAGGACAATTGATGAATAGTCGTGCAAATTTGATCCACATATGGGACACGTGTCGCCCGCCGTGATATCACCATCCTACAATTCCCGATCACGGGATGGCGGGCAACCGTTGATCTTGAAGGAATTTTGATCGACGGCAGCGCGAATTTCATCCTTCTGAAAAATAAAACATTCATTAAATGGCAAGGGGACATTACTAGGTGGATGGAAAACAACGACATAAATTTTTTTTAAAGTGTTTAGCACAGGGCCAACCAGGACTTAGGAAAATAAAACCCGCGGAGGAAATAAAATATTAAGACCAAAGGGACCAGGCCTAGATGGAATGATGGGCATAAGATGTTTTTAAAACCCTTCAAAAAAGGTAACGGTGAAATAGATCCCGACCAAGGCATTACATAAACACAAGGGTTTAAGATGAAGACAAAGCTAAAACCCCAACCCTCAGCAGTGACATAAGGTAGGGCATGAGTGAAACATTAGGAACAAAATTTGAAGTTCCATCAGTACAAGCATTGGATAATTTTATATTAATAGTTTGTCCTATTACAAATATAAAAGGTGAGCACAATAAATAACATGTATTTTCCCATTAAATGTGAAGGATTTTTAAAAAGTTACAATGTTCAACTATGGGTTCATTTTTTGTGTTCAACTATTAGTCCATATGTGTTGTTTTTATAAAATAGAACACTCAAAACAAAACTTTGAAGTTCCATCACTACCCATAACCCTAATCCCTAAACCCTAAATCATTAGCCCTTAACCCTTAAACCCTCTACCCTCTCTCTCTCTCAGTCTCTCCTCCTACCTCCCCTGGTCTCCCTCTCAAATTCTCTCTCCCTCCTGCCCCTTCTCTCCCTCTCTTAGGTCTTTCTCTCACTCACTCCTCCCTCTCTTAGGTCTTTCTCTCCCCACTCCCTCCCTGTCTCTGTCTCTCTCAACTATCTTCAATATCCTACCCCCTCTCCCTCTCTTAGGTCTCTCTCTCACTCACTCACTCCCTCTATCTCTATCCCCTCCACCCTTAACCTTAAACCCTTAAACTCTAAACCCTTAAACCATCTACCCTGTACCCTTAACCCTCCCTCCTTCTATTTGTCTCCCACTCCCTCCCTCTCTCTCTCTCACAAAGTATCTTCAATATCCTACCCCTCTCTCCCTCCCCTTAGGTCTCTCTCACTCCTCCGCCACTCTATCTCTCTCCCCTTAACCCTAAACCCTTAACCCTTAATAAACCCTCTACCCTTATGGGTAGTGATGGAACTTCAAAGTTTTGTTCTCTGTGTTTTATTTTATAAAAACAACACATATGGACTAATAGTTGAACACAAAATCTATTTGTTGTTATAAAAACAACACATAATGATTTAAAATACAACTTATATTGAACAAAAATGGACCAATAGTTGAATCTTATTTTCCCCCTATCTCTATTTTTCTTATTGTTTCTATTAGTGGCTAATTAAATCTTCATTGAAAACCTACAAAGAGCTTGGGTCCTTCAATCTCAAAGCTTGTCTAATTTCTTGATGAGAATCATTCACATTGATTCCCAATATTGTGCTCCAATTGCATGATACATTTATAAAATGCACTTGGTAATTTAGTATGTGGTTGAAATATTAGAGTAACAACAAATGGTTCTTTTCATTTTTGGCACATGATTGGCCATTTTACTATGTTAAATTTTTATTTTCAGTTTTATTTTCATGGTTTTCATGTTGTCAAATTTTCATACATTTCTTAGTCTTTTTTAAAAAATAAGTGAATGTTCTATTAGTGTCCCCAAATCTTGCTAAATATCATGTAAGAAGAGTACAATATATAAACTATTAATTATAGAGTATAACAACAGAATGAATTTTAAAACTACTACATAGAAACAAGGTTTAGAATAATTCAAAATAGAGATACCATTCTCCTACAAATACTATGTATAGAAACCCTATGTAGCCACACTTTCACCCTCAAAATCAATAGAATAAATTCTCATACATTTTTTCTATAATGAATTTAGAGAATAAATTATAAGATTTAAATTCAATAATGAATTTAGAAAATATTAAATCAATCAAAATTGTTTCTATTATCCAAAATACTATATAAGTAAATCTTAAGCTCAATCTTAAGCCTAACAATAACCCTAAGTGAACACTTATCCTAATTCAATCTTAACCCTGATTTAGCCCAAACTATAACCTTAACCCTAACCCTAATTAAACTCTAGCCCTAATTGAAATCTAACCCTAATTAAACTCTAGCTGTAATTAAACCCCAACCCTAACCCTATTTGTTCCTAACCCTAGTATCTCACAAATACAGGATCAAGACCTTGCCAACTCTGGTAAACCTTATTGGATAGTGATAAAAGCTACCTTATCTTTCATTAAGGTAGAAAATTTTTGTGTACAACATGCCCCTTGAAAATTGGAGATAGGCACTACAAAAAGAAGGTAAACACTAATGAAAATGGTTAGTGGTATTGTGGAAGATGTGATAAAACTTTCCCTAAATGTGATGATGTAACAACAAAAGAATTGAACATTTTGAAGCATGAAAAACAAGATGATGTTAAGTTTTCACACATTATACAAAGGTCCTTTTCCTTGAGATATATCTAAGTTAGTTAATGCCATTTTGTCATGATATATGGTATAACAACAAAATGAATTTAGATCTACTACTACATAGAAACAACATTTAGAATAATTCAAATGGGAATGCCATTCTCCTACAAATGCTATGTATAGAAACCCTATATAGCCACACTTGCACTCTCTCCCACTCTCCCCCCCTCTCTCCCACCCTCTCCCACCCTCTCCCACTCCGTCCCTCTCTCTCCCACTCTCTCCCACCCTCTCTCCCACCCTCTCACACTCTCTCCCACTCCCTCTTACTCTCTCCCTCCCTATAGAGATGCCATTCTCCTACAAATACTATGTATAGAAACCCTATGTAGCCACACTTTCACTCCACTATCTCACCCTCTCACACTCTCTCCCACTCCCTCTTACTCTCTCCCACTCTCTCCCACTCTCTTCCTCCCTCTCTTCCCCACTCTCTCCCACTCTTTTCCACCCTCTCTCACACCTCTCCCACTCTCTGCCACCTCTCCCACTCTCTCCCTTCGCCCTCCTCCTCCCTTAAGCCCACCCTCCACCTCCTAATTGCTCTCAGGTATGTAGAGAGGAGTAGGAGGGAGATAAAAAGAGAAATAGAGATAGAGATATAGAGTAGGAGAGATGGAGGGAGAGATGGAGTGAATGAGAGAGAAAGGGGGGAGAGGGAGAGATAGCTCAATAGATAGAGGGGGGAAGAGGTGGGAGTGACATAGATAGTGGGAGATATAGAGAGCGACAGGGAGAGATATATCAATCACCCTCCCTATATCTCTATCTATTAATCCTTATCTCTTTATCTCTCTACCCCTCTCTATCTCTTTGTCTCCCTTTCTATTTGTATGTTTGTCATTATCTCCCTCTCTCTCTATATTTTCTTCCCTATATTTATCTTTGTCTCCTTAAGTGTGCAATGGGTACATTGAAGAGGTCTTAAAGGAGAACTATCATATTTTTAATCAAATGGCATGCTACCTTGAGCATAACTCCCCAAGGACACATGCCATCCTTGGATTGTTGACATGAAACAACCAATCAAAATTTAGTTTCTCTCTCTCATATTATTATATATTACTATTATATTAATTATATTTTTTATTAATTATATTTTTGTATTATATAAAATATGCTTATTATTAATTATTAATTATAATAATTTTGCCTTATTTAATAATTTGTTAAAGAATATAATATCTAATTATGATAAGTTGAATAATTATATTATTTATTATATAAAATATAAGCTAATATATACTTAACTTTATATTGTAGAATATTAAAACCCTAGCTAAATGGTGAAAATTTTTGAACTTAATTAACATATTGTAAAAGCTAAGGAAACCGAGGGTTGTAACTCATCAAGTTAATGGACAAAGTGAAAGGAGTCAATGCCATTGTAGGAAGAGTTTGGAGTAGTGAAAACAAGGTCAATGCAGAAACTGAGGAAGAGTTTGGAGTTAAAACAAGGTCAATACCAGCAAATGAAGAGTTTGGAGAGTGAAAGCAAGGTCAATGCTCGATACCCAGAGGAAGAGTTTGGAGGAGTGAAAACAAAGATCAATACCCATTGTAGGGAGGCGAGGTTGAGGGCACTTAGGGAAAATTAATGACCAAGGGGTAATGAGTACTATAAGTTTGACACCCCCATTCTCTTTAACCTTCAATTTTCATGCCTAGTTTCCAAAGATATTCTCATACATTGGCACCCCATTCTTGTAAAATGGTATAAGATAAGACAAAAAAAATAAAATAAACATACATAACATATCCACCTACAATCCCATTCAAACATTTTAATTAATTCCTTGAATTAAACCTAAAACAAGAATCATACACACCACAATAGTGAGATGAACTAAACAACCCTTGATCATTTTATTCAAAGTTCAAATATACTTGTACAATGGAGAGACATGAGTTTGAATTAATCATATCAATTCAAATGCCAGTACTGTCATAAAGCATCAAATCCCCATGAATTCAAAACCTACTACAGAATGACTCAAAACCTAAAATGCATTTTCCCTAAAACCATCAGACTTTACAATTTGCTCTGCAACTTCATCTAGACTTGACCAAAATATCTAACTTGCTAACCCGTGCCACGTATGAAATCCTTCTTATAGAAAAGGAGGAACAAACAAGCATTAGGCGAGCTGCGTGTCACCAATGGTGGGTAGCCTTATACTCTTCATGGAGTTAGTAATCAAAATTGATCACCTCATTCACTATATGACACTATAAGGTTTGTACTTAAACACGCCACACAGTTGGCTTCTCTTTCAAAAGACTCCAAGAATGAGCTGGTGCTAATGATTTTGTCCATACAGCTCACCAACAAATCATAATCTGAGTTACCCTATTTTTCAGGGTTTTGTAGTCCAAACATGATATAAAGTGGCTCTTACAATTTTTGTGATTACTGTAGCTTGTGTAACAGGCCCCGTGGATACTGTTGTAATTGTAGGATGCATGAATAGGGCTTAGGTTTCAACAAAAAATGTATGGGAGATATGATTTTATGAATTTTTATCCATGTGTAGACCTAATGGGTTGTTTCTATAACACTGAATATAAATGACACACACACACACACACACATATATATATGTATGTATATGTATTTTTAAATGTAAATGTAAACGCAATTACTGGATGCTCTCTTAGAGCAATAAATGCAACATATCAATCATTAAAGAAATCTATATCTATGTATATAAATGTGTATTTCTAAAATACCAAGTGTAAATGCAAAGAGCATATGGTTTTGTAGTGTTATAGATACAACATATCCATAAATTAATGTAATTGAAATTCTAAAGTCTTCAACACATATAATATGAAATTGATCATGTTGGTGTTTTTTTCCTGTAAACCAAGTTGGTCTTCTAATCTACCTATGGAATTGCCAATTCCAATCAAGGGCAGCTCGAAGGACCTAGACCAATTGACAAGGATTTTAATAATAACCTCCTACACTTTAGGCTCTGCAAGACCTAGGAGGGTGGTCCCTATAATGTGTTTATCATATCTGCACCAAACTCATAAACAATCATTAACGATTCACAGATAATCCCACAAATAGCTCAACCGAATAGGATACCACTAAAATGAATTAGCCTTTCACCAGTAATATCAACTACTTGGAGCATGAGATGATTACAACATTATTTCATAACTTATGATAGTCATTTTATTTGAAAATTGGTGGCAAGCCCTAAGCAAAGACATACAGACACAGAGTTTCACAAATTCATACAATTTAGATCAGTGCCATATACCATTGGGGAGTCAAATTCACAAACATTCATGACTCAACAACATATTTAAATACTTAGCAAGCATGATCCCTGGCAATATTGCATTACAATAGTGTCAATTTCTGTCCCAACCCAATACTTCTTACTAAATCCCTCTACAAACATACCCATCCATGATTCCATCCAAGCACTTTAATTAATTCTTTGAATTAAAGCCAAAATGGAAAACACACACATCAGAGCAATGAGATGAATGTCATAATCCTTGATTATTCTATTCAAAATTATGATATGTTTGTATAGAGGAGAGACATGAGCTCGAGATATAACATCATAGCTCAAATGCTAGTACTGCTTATGAAACATCAAATCTCCATAACTTTAAAACCCATTACAAGATAACCCCAAACCTAAATTGCCTTAACATTCAAAAAGGTTCTTACAATCTGCTCTGCAACTATACCTAGACTTGACCTTCAAAATATTTGACTTGCCAACCCTTATTTCCGGCCTTGAAATCCTTCTTATAGAAAATGCAAGAGCAACAAGCATTGGGCTAGAAATTACACATCTCACCAGTGAATTGGACCGCTATGTGCCAATTCAAAACTATGATCAAAACCACCAAGTCTTGGAGCATCTTTTCGTTGATTTCTACTCATTACACAATAGCTGCAGCATTTGTTACACCTCAGAACATGTGCCCAAAGCCACCATAGAAACAAAACCATAATCAATTATAATATAACTGCTGAGCTGTCAGTTGCCAGTAATAGACACCATTTCACTCCTCTTCAGTTAAGTACTTGTCCACCCAATTCTGATATTCCTCATTCATTGGCCAATTAAAATTCACCACCTCTCTCACCTTGGTATTGTAAGGTGTGAATTTCACCGCAACCCGGTTGGCTTCCCTCTCAAATGACTCTAAGAACATGTTGGTATTAATTATTTTATCCATGTTGCTTACCAACAAGTCATGGTTTGAGTCATCACAAATCAATTTAATTTGTGCATTAATAACCTCTTCTGCCCTATCTTGCCACTACTGCAATGTCTTAATATCTCCTTGTGCATCTATTACATCTGGCAGAAAAGTGTCATTCCAATCATCAAAACTATTTAATAGTTTTCTAATTTTCCTACTCAAATCATTAGGCAGGGCCTGGAATCCCTTCAATGATTTCACAAAGATTTGAGTAGGTTTTAATGACTGGGGCCTGTTATTTACATCAAATC